>SJYA01001081.1:873926-926417 GCA_006410615.1 Neotragus moschatus | reverse complement strand
CCTAACATACGAGAGGAGATAAGTCCTGACAAGATCAGCATCCTAGAAAGTGTGCTTGGATGGATCAAAGTAAAGCCTAGAGGAGATATTAAATCTCAGAACACTTTGTGCTAAAACCAAACAAAACTTCCCACCAGATTCAACTCTCATAAGTAAATAAAAGACTCACTTAGCATCTCTGTGTAGCAGATAGAAATTTAAAGCTGGTGCTATGGACAAAATATCATAAAGGATGACGAAAGAAGTGAAATTTCCCGGAGCCAGAGAAGCTGCTTATGGACAGTTTACAAGAACTCATCTTACGATTGATGAGTAAAGCAAATAAGCCTTATAAGCCTGGTGATAGCTGGTTGTCCAGAAAAGAACTTTAATTCTACTTTAAATATTCCTTAAAAGTGTAACTTTTAACATAATTTTCAGTGTTATTTTAAAAGATATAAGTTTTTAGATACAGGTTTTTAGTTACAGGGTACAAATGTCTCTGGGCTTCCCTGGTGACTCGGTGGTAAAGAATTGCCTGCCAATGCAGCGAACTTGACGATCCCTGGGTTGGGAAGATCCCCTGGAGGAGGGCATGGCTATCCACTCCAGTGTTCTTGCCTGGAGAATCTCCATGGTCATAGGAGCCTGGAGGACCATGAGTCCATCGGGTGGCAAAGAGTCGTACATGACCGGGCAACTAAACAACAAAAATGTCTCTAGAGAGTAAACATACAACACCACAGTTAGTTTAAAAGCAGTTATCAATTAAGAAAGCACTCAGGGTCAACTGCACAATCAACTAAATACCAGTAATAAATACATAAAGTACTAATTAATACCAGACCAATTTAATAATTATACAAGAATATACAGAAAAACTATACAAAAAAGGTCTTAATGACCCAGATAACCATGATGTTGTGATCACTCATCTACAGCCAGACATCCTGGAGTCTGAAGTCAGGTGGGCCTTAGGAAGCATCACTATGAACAAAGCTGATGGAGGTGATGGAATTCCAGCTGAGCGATTTCAAGCCCTAAAAGATGATGCTGTGAAAGTGCTGCACTCAATAGGCCAGCAAATGTGGAAAACTCAGCAGTGGCCACAGGACTGGAAAAAGTCAGTTTTCATTCCAATTCCAAAGGGCAATGACAAACAATGTTCAAACTACTGCACAACTGCACTCATCTCACACGCTATCAAAGTAATGCTCAAAATTCTCCAAGCCAGGCTTCAATAGTATGTGAACTGTGAACTTCCAGATGTTCAAGCTGGATTTAGAAAAGGCAGAGGAACCAGAGATCAAATTGCCAACATCCGTTGGAACACAGAAAAAGCAAGAGAATTCTAGAAAAACATTTACTCTTTTTTTATTGATTAGGCCAAACTTTGACTGTGTGGATCACAACAAACTATGGAAAATTCTTAAAGAGATGGGAATACCAGACCACCTTACCTGCCTCCTGAGAAATTTGTATTCAGGTCAAGAAGCAACAGTTAAAACTGGACATGGAACAGCAGACTGTTTCCAAATTGGGAAAGGAGTATGTCAAGGCTGTATATTGTCACCCTGCTTATTTAACTTCTAAGCAGAGAACATCATGTGAAATATTGGACTGGATGAAGCACAAGCTGGAATCAAGATTGTCGGGAGAAATATCAATAACCTCAGATATGCAGATGACACCATCCTTATGGCAGAAAGTGAAGAGGAACTGAAGAGCCTCTTGAGAAAAGTGAAAGAGGGGAGTGAAAAAGCTAGCTTAAAACTCAACATTCAGAAAACAAAGATCGCACATGTACACCCCTGGCAGATTGATGCTGATGAATGGCAAAACCAATACCATATTGTAAAGTAATTAGCCTCCAATTAAAATAAATTTATATTAAAAAGAAAAAGAAAAAAAAAAGATCATAGCATCTGGTCCCATCACTTCATGGCAAATAGATGGGGAAACAACGGAAACTAAGAGACTATTTTCTTGGGCTCCAAAATCACTGCAGATGGTGACTGCAGCCATGAAATTAAAAGACGCTTGCTCCTTGAAAGAAAAACTATGACCAATCTAGACAGCATATTAAAAAGCAGAAAAATTACTTTGCCAATAAAGGTCTGTCTAGTCAAAGCTATGGTTTTTCTAGCAGTCATGTATGGATGTGAGAGTTGGACCATAAAGAAAGCCGAGCACCAGAGAACTGATGCTTTTGAACTGTGGTGTGGAGAAGACTCCTGAGAGTTTCTTGGACTGCAAGAAAATCAAACCAGTCAATCCTAAAGGAAATTAGTCCTGAATATTCATTGGAAGGACTGACGCTGAAGTTGAAGCTCCAATACTTTGGCCACCTGATGCAAAGAATGGACTCATTAGAAAAGACCATGATGCTGCAAAAGATTGAAGGCAGGAGGAGAAAGGGACAGACAGAGGATGAGATGGTTGGATGGCATCACCGATGCCATCCATCGATGGACATGAGTCTGAGCAAGCTCTAGGAGTTGGTGATGGACAGGGAGGCCTGGCGTGCTGCAGTCCATGGGGTCGCAAAGAGTCGGACACAACTGAGCAACTGAAGTGAACTAACTTATTAATTAATAGAAGCAATACTGTTCATATTAGTAACAAGAAATGTTTCTCCTTGCATAAAGCTTATATCAGAATGCATAAACCCCCTGATAGTTAACAGTAAAATAAACCTAAACCAATACCTAATTATTTATTAAAACAATTCTTAATCAGCATGTTACTGAAAGAGTACGTGGGATCTGGCTGCTCGCTGCTCAAAAGCCAATAAACAGGCCAGGTTGGCAGAAAGGAAAGTGTGCTTTATTTTAGATGCTGGAATTGTGGGGATTGGGGTGGGGGACGTCTATCCAAAGACCATTCCCACCACTGACAAGCAAGGGTTGAGAGCTCTTATAGATGGGGGCAGGGGGTAGGGGGTGGGAAGAGAGGAGGCGGGACTGCACGCAAAGACAGCACAGTCAGCTCTGACAGTCATCTCGAAATTGGTCATCAGGGTCTGACCAGCGTCATCTGGCTTCAAGTACAGTTAATCTTCAGTTCCAGGGTCAGTGTGTCCCATCTCTTTGTGGCCAGTTTTCTGCATTATGGCGGCTCCTGTCCTGGGTGCAGTCCGGTCATCCTGCAGTTAACTTCTCCACCTGGTGTTCTGGTATCTATAAGACAGCTCACGGGATGCGGCTCAGAATATTATCTGTAGACCTTGAGAAGGAAGTGAAGGTCCTTGACTGTGCTCAATGGCAGTGTTATTGTTTACTCTCCTCTGACTGTTTCCCTTTGTTTCAGCATTTCTCATTTTTCTGATTAAACTTACTTTTTGACTAAAACTTTCCCCGGACAAAAGGTGTGGGACGTGGTGGGGGGCGGGGAGGACAACAGAGTCCTACTCTGTTTCAAGCACAGACATACATTCAAGAAAAGATTAAAAGAAGTGAACGAACTCAGCAATCACAAACTCTGCCTGTTTACCAAGAACACTGCCTCTCGTAGTTCTGGCATCAGAGCATGGCCTGTCTGGTGACATCTCTCTAATGTCACAGGATCCTGTCTGCAGACATGTATCACAGCCATGTAGTCTCTGAATAAGGACTTGTAAGAATGGCCACGTATGGGTTTTACCAAATATTTAAATTAAAAATTTTTGTTTTTTATATTGGTAACTTATTTATCATAATATTTGGCAGGGCCGGTCTGGCACATGGGGTCATTTAGCTGTGGCATGTGGGATCCAGTTCTCTGACCAGGGAATAAACCTGGGGCCCCTGCACTGTAAGCACAGACTGTTAGCCACTGGACCCCCAGGGAAGTCCCTTTAATCACTGAAACTGACCTTCCTGGGAAGAGGTAGGAATCAAACAAGAGGAGAAGATCCTACAAAGCATTGATTAATCCATTAATCCAAAATATAATCAAATTTTAAGGGAAAACATCACATGTCCTCTGCCTGCCTTCTGTCTATAGAAAACCTTTAGACTCCCAGGCTTCTCTGAGTTCCAAAGAGTACATTTAACAAGAGAAATGAGAACAAGCAGAAAGGAAGGAAAACTGTCAAAGAAGACAAAACAATAACTTAGCCATTAAACAAAGTCAAGGGCTCTGGGCTTCCCTTGTAGCTTGGTTGGTAAAGAATCTGTCTGTAATGCACGAGACCCAGGTTCGATTCCTGGGTTAGGAAGATCCCCTGGAGAAGGAAATGGCAACCTACTCCAGTATTCCTGCCTGGAGAAACCCAGGGATAGAGGAGCCTGGTAGGCTACAGTCCATAGGGTTGCAATAGTCAGATGTGACTAAACCACCACCAAAGTCGAGGACCTATGTCCCTCTTCAAGGGCTGTAGATAACATTCTGAGCCACGACCTGTGAGCTGTCTTATACACTCTGAAACCCCCACCAGGTGGAGAAGTTGACTGCAGGCTCCTCAAGCACGCATACTCCAGACTCGTTAGAACCAGAAGGTGATGATGCTGACTCCCGATGACCTCACCAGCCAATCAGGAGAAGGTCCCTGAGCAGATCACGCACTCCATAACCCCCTCCTTAACCTTGGCTTTAAGCTTCCCATGAAAGCCTTCCGGGAGTGTGAGCCTTTTAAGCACGGCCTGCTCTGGACTCCTTGCTCAGCACCTGCAACAGATGCTTCCTTTCCTTCACCACAACATGGGCTCAGTGGACGGGCTTTACTCTGCTGGGACCAGAATCTCAAGTGGGGTTCAGAAACTGCACACCAAGGGTTGCCGGTCATTTAGCAGAACACGGAGCACAGCTGCCCCAAGGCGCCTGACCTCAAATGAATCCAACAAGAGGAGACAAAGGAACACAGGTAAATCAGGGCAACACCCTCAACTTAGACATCAGAAATCCCAGGGGGACAAGACACATGACCAGAAAAGGAGAGAGAGGAGGTCTCACATGATCCTGATTTGTGCTGAGGGGTGAGACCCACACAAGCCCCAGACCCTGCACCTGAGGTCACATGTGAACACTCTCGAAGGTGACCCCCCAGACCCTGTACCTGGGGTCACACGTCCACAGTCTCCAGGGTGACCCCCCTCCTAGACCTTGAAACTGGGGTCACACGTCCACAGGTAACCACAGGGATGCACCTTAAAGGACCATTTCTAAGAGAAGTCAGTCAGGCATAGGAAGACAATAGTGTATGACGTACCTTCTAGGCGAAATATCAATAGACATGGAAAGTATCAAAGTTACAAGCCCAAAGGAACTGTGAGATTTCAAACACAAACAAAGGGCTCCAAGAAAAAGAAAAAAGAAAGGAATGTGAAGGGCTTGAAAATGAATTAGGAGATCTGAAGTAACACAGACATAGAAACTTGTATGTCTAATCCATAATCCCCAAGGATTAGCCTCTTCCTTTCTCCCTTCCTTCCTTCCTTTCCCACATATACGGGAACCTATACCTCTAACTTATATGCAGAAATCTGTATCTCTAGGAAAGAATCCACAGAAGTTATCTCCTACCTTCCTTTTTGAATACACAGAAAACTGTATCTGAGATACATAATCCACCAGCACCTGATGCTCACCACTCTGTTTGACCTTCTATGGAAAAAATTCCAAAGAAGACGTATCTCATAGATACGTTATACCCGAATCAGGCGGCTATATATGACAACAGTCAGAACATTGGAAATAGATTATACTGCAGTATAGCATCGGCATGATATTAAAGAGAAGGAAAGAGAAGCAGTGCCTGCTTTATTCCCCCGACCTCCCTGACTGGGGCTGCTACCCCATCCCTGGCACCCGAGCAGACTTAAGTCCCATTGCTGGACTAGAGTTGGTTTGACACAGCCTGGCAGGGTGCCTTTCACTGAACCCTTTTTAAACATCTACTGTCTGCTATGTTCTGGCTTGTATCAGACTTCCCAGGAGGATCCAGGCCTCCAGGGACTAGGGAGCAAATATTACGAATTCTGAACATGCCCTGGTGCTGGGCCTTCCAACTCAAGCCTCCTTTCTGGAGTGCAGCCTCCTAGACACGGAAGCACACTCAGCAGGGTGCTGTGGACCCAGTAGTAATTAGTCTGGTATATATGTGTGTGTGTGTGATGCTTTATGGGGGAAAAGTAGTGAAACACAAGCCTTTAGGTGTTTGCTAAGGTACAATTCACTCTAATCCACAGCCCAGGATTCTGACTTTCCCAGGAACCAGAGATGTGCTTTAAAAAGTGCAGTTGCCTGTAAACATTTCCTGCAACTACAACTTAACCAAAGAGGCTGACCAGCACCTCTAATTCACAAGCCCTGGGGTTTCTGTTAATGACAGCTGCCCACAGGAAATCTCCCAGGGTGGGGGTTGCAGAAATAAATTTCAAACAGAGCAGAGTCTCAAGAAGTCAATTGCCACAGTAAATTTTCCTCACAGGGAAACAAACAAACAAAAAAAAAACAAAAGCAAACCTCCTCCACAGGAGTAGATGCGCAGCATCCCTAATTGCTGCAGGAATACCAATCAAAACAACAGTGGGAAATCAAATCCCACCAGTCAGACTGGCCATCCTCACAAGTCTACAAACGATAAAAGCAGGAGAGAGTCGGCAGGTGACATAACCTCACTACATGTTCAGTGGAAACGGACATTGACAATAACCACTAGAAAGCACAGCCTCCTCATGTAAAAAAAAAAAATCTCTCAAGAGAGTCAGTCCTAGGATCAGATATTCCCACACCTGGGCAAATATCCTGAGAAAGTCATCATTCAATAAAAACACGTGCATCCCAACATTCATTGCAGCTTTACTTGCAACAGCTAAAACAACCTGCAAAATGTCCACTGACAGATTAAAGGTTAAAGAAGGTGTGTTACTGATAGACAATGGACCACTACTCAGCCATGAAAAAGCACCATTGAAATTATGAAATTGTGCCACTGGTTGCTAAGAGGATGGACTTTGAAGAATCATACACTAAGTAAAATCACTCAGACTGAGAAAGACAACAGTCTTTGATGTCCCTTGTAGGAAAAACTAAAAAAGAGATACAAAGGCACTAAATTTCAACCCAAAAAGAGACTCAGAATTCAAACACAGAGGGCTCCAGTAAAAAGAAAACGAAAGGGCAGGGATGAATTTGGAGGTAGTGACTTACATATACACAGAAATCTGTGTGAGTAATAGATAATCCAAAAGGATTATCTCTTTCCTTCCTTCCTTATATACTCAGAAATCTGTAGCTGTCATAGATGCTCAAGAAGGACCTGATGTTCAGCAAGTAGAACTTTGCTTGAGCTTCTGCCATAACTTCTATGGCAAAAGAATCCGAAAAGGAACAGATACGCTGTATGTGTATGTCATACCTGAATCAGGTGGTTGTACACTAACGGCAAGCACAAAACTGCAAATCAACTGTACTCTGACATAGCTTCAGCATGAGATTAAATAAAAAGAAAAAAATTAATGCCTAATTTATTCCCTTCAACCTCCCTAATTTGGGCTGCTATCCCATCCCTGGAGCCTAAGCAGGCTTATGTCTTATGTTTGGACTGGGGTGGGGTCGAGAATATAGCCAAAATATTTTTTTAAAAAGATGGGTAACTCTGTGATTTTGNCACTTCCACTGTATAATCATAAGGGATTTGATTTAGGTCATACCTGAATGGTCTAGCAGTTTTCCCTACTTTCTTCAATTTAAGTCTGAGTTTGGCAATAAGGAGTTCATGATCTGAGCCACAGTCAGCTCCTGGTCTTGTTTTTGTTAACTGTATAGAGCTTGTCCATCTTTGGGGGCAAAGAATATAATCAATCCGATTTCAGTGTTGACCATCTGGTGACGTCCATGTGTAGAGTCTTCTCTTGTGTTGTTGGGAGAGGGTGTTTGCTATGACCAGTGCATTTTAGAGACATGCAAATCAAAACTACAGTGAGGTATTTCCTTACATGCTTCACAATGACCACTGTTCAAAAGTTGACAATAAATGCTGGAGAAAGTGTGGAAAAAGGGAACCCTCCCACACTGGTAGTGAAAAGATAACAGCCACTATGAAGAACAGGGTGCAGGTTTTTAAAGAAATGGTTGTGAGAATGAAATTAGAACACTGCCTAACAGCATACACAAAAATAAACTCCAAATAGATTAAAGACCTAAATAAAAGGACAGATAATATAAAACTCTTAAGGGAAAAAGCAGAACATACTTTGACATAAAATGTGGCAAGTTTTTCTTGACCCACCTCTTAGAATCATGAAAAATAAAACAAAAATAAATAAATGGTACCCAACTCCCCTTGAAAGCACTGGCACAGCAGAGGAAACCATAAACACAACAAAAAGACAAGCCTCATAATGGAACCAACATGTGCAAACAAAGACACTCACGAGGAATTTATCTCCAAAACACAAACAGTTTATGCACCTCGATATCAAAGAAAGAACCCAGTCAAATGGGGCACAAGATTTAAATGGACCTTCCCCCAGAGAAGACATAGATATGGCCATGAAGCACATGAAAAGACGTTCAGCATCTGTAAATATTAGAGCTGTGAATCGGAAGTACAATGGGGCATCATCTTACACAGGTCAGAAAGGTCATCATAGAAAATCTACAGCAATAAATGCTGGAAAGCAAATGGAGGAGAAGAATCCACAAAGGAGAACAGCACAGAGGGTCATGAAAAACTGAACAGAGAAGTACCACAGGCCACAGCAATCCCATTCCTGGCGCAGATCCAGAGGAAACCATAATTTTAAAAGACAGATGCACGCCAATGTTCATGGCAGTATTATGTACAATAGCTGAGACATGGGTGAAGCCTAAGTGGGTAAGGACAGATGAATGGGGAAACAAGGTGGGGTACACACACAGAGCAATGTCGCTCAGCCACAAAAAGGGGGACATTACGCCACATCCAGCAACAAGGAAGGAAGTGGAGACGTCACACTAAGTGAAGTAAGTAAGACAAAGGAAGGCAGCCATCATATGACATCTCCTGGAGGTGGATGCTAAACATGGGTACAAACGAACTTTACCAAACAGAACCGGCCTCACAACACAGCAAAGCGCCTATGGTTACCAAGAGGAAAAGGTGGTGGGCAAAGGGAACGAGGAGGTGGAGATGAACACACACACACACGACTCTAAAATAATCAACAAAACCCACTATGGGATGAGGACTCCTAATCAACACTGCATAATAAACTAATGGGAAGAGAACCAAAAAAAGGACACGTACACAGCGATGCTTAAGTGAATCATGTTTCTGTCCACCTGAAACAAACAAATAAACACACCCTACAANGAGATGAACACACACACACACGACTCTAAAATAATCAACAAAACCCACTATGGGATGAGGACTCCTAATCAACACTGCATAATAAACTAATGGGAAGAGAACCAAAAAAAGGACACGTACACAGCGATGCTTAAGTGAATCATGTTTCTGTCCACCTGAAACAAACAAATAAACACACCCTACAACATTGTAAGTCACTCTACACCAATACAAATTACAAAAAGAGAATGCTGACTCTCTTCCCTTCAGGCCTTAGTGACCGGGGCTGCTGTCATATCCCTGAAGCTGGGCAGGCTTGGGTCCCTTGGATGGACCGTCCTGGGACTGAGGAAGGTGGGGAGGATATGCCTGTTAATGAGCCATGCCCCATGGACCTGGTGTGCCTGTTCCCCTCTGCACCGGCCCACAACCTCCAGATCCAGGCGGGTCCTCCTGCAGTGAGACTATACCTGCTGCACCCAGAGGATGTGGAGCCTCTGGGCTGGAAGAGCTGTGAAAGGCCCCCTGGGCTCCATGTCTCCTTATGGTGAGATTCCCACATCCAGCCTCCTTCCTTAGGGTCACCCCACTTATGATGAAAGCACCCACCACAGAGTGGAGTTGCAGGCACGGGATGTGTCCAGGGGGAAAGGGGAGGGAGGAAGAAGGAACGGGACACAAGCCTTGGGTGTTTCTTCCAGTACATGCCACTCTGACAGTCCAGGAGCAGGACTTTCCCTGAGGCTCTGGTTCCCCCAGTAACCAGGGAGGGGCCCAGAGGCACGCTGGGGAATCCTGGAGGGGTAAAGCGGGAATAGGTACAGGTCTGTATAAAATAATATTGTAAAGCATTAATTCCTAACATTAGCGAAGCTCACATGTATTCTTCCCTTTGTTTTAGTTTTGTGTGTATGGTCTCCCTCTGCACATGATTCTGACCCACACAGATGGGGTGAGACTCACACAGTCCCCAGACACACCCACCTGGGGTCACACGTCCCCTTAGTCAGGACACCATGGCTGTGGTCGACGGGCCCCCAGTGTGTAAACAAGCCAGGTCCATATAGTCAAAGCTATGGTTTTCCAGTAGTTATGTATGGATGTGGGAGTTGGACCATAAAGAAAGCTGAGCGCTGAAGAATTGATGCTTTTGAACTGTGGTGTTGGAGAAGACTCTTGAGAGTCCCTTGGACTGCAAGGAGATCAAACCAGTCTATCCTAAAGGAAATCCGTCCTGGGTGTTCATTGGAAGGACTGATGCTGAAGCTGAAGCTCTGATATTTTGGCCACCTGATGTGAAGAACTGACTCGCTGGAAAAGACCTGGATGCTGGGAAAGATTGAAGGAAGGAGGAGAAGGGGACAACAGAGGAAGAGATGGTTGGATGGCATCACTGACTCAACAGACATGAGTTTGAGCAAACACCAGGAGATAGAGGAGGACAGGGAAGCCTGGCGTGCTGCAGTCCATCAGGTCACAAAGAGTTGGACACGATGCAAAGACGGAACAGCAACAACCAGGTAGCCTGCCTGAGGTGTCTCAACGAGCCCCAGGGAAGGTGAACTCATCAGAGGGAAAGGCTAAGAGCCCTGCCCCAGCACTGACCCATGGGAGGGCCATGGAACCCCACGGTTACCCAGAGAAACCCACCTCAGCTCCAGACCCCAGACATCTGAGCACTGACATTCAGATGCAGGCACGGAGTTTTCCAGGACAGAGGCCAGGCCGGGTCTCTACCCAGGTTTCCATGTCCTACTGCACAGAGAACCCAGTACACGGTCTCATCTAAACATAATCAGTGTAGACAGGACTTGGAGAGGTCTGAATCTACCACGTAGCCAGAACTAGGTCAGGTTCAAAGCAGCTTAGGACTGCGCTCCCAGGAGGCACACCTGGGGCCTCTCATCATTGGCTGGGGGGCTCACCCACGTGTGGGAACTAGGATGTGCCTTTCTTGAAGAAATCATCACTGGGCTCCACACTTCACCCACATCAGGAAACGGAACAAAAGCTTTGTCACTAAACATTTCAACTGGCAAAACAAAACTTTGACCAGGTTCTGCAGCCATGCGGTGGTCAGGGCCCAGGGGACAGCCACCAGCGTCCTGCAAGGATGGACCGGAAGTGGCCCGGCTGCAGCGTCCCAGGCTTCCGGCAGGAGGCGCGGCAAGGTGCTCCCAGGAAGGACAGTCCTGCAGGTCAATTAGGGATGGAGCACACTCAGGTCCTGCTTCCCCTCAGGGTGGGGGCAAGTGGGGGCTGACACCTCCTAGGCTCCCAGTCAGGTGACTTCGTGCTGGGGCTGATGCCCACAGGGTACCGCGCTGCATCCAAGCGGGAATGCGGAAAGAGGTGGGGCATAGACGCCATCAGAGCAGAGAACCCACGGGGAGCTCCCACCTGCGCCCGCCTGCCCACCTCGGGCCCCCAGCCCCCAGCCCATAACCCACTACCAGCTCCCCGCCCGCCCCGCACACATATGCCACTGCGCACCTACACAGCACCGTGCACACTCACAGCACATGTCTGCAAACAGACGCACGCATATGCAGAACACACACCAGGAGTAGAATGAATACCCTAAACACAGGTGAAGCTCATATACATTCTTCCCTTCTTCTGAGCTTTGGTGGATTTCAAACTAAAGAAGCCTATAAAGTAGTTAATGATGAATGACTTTTGGGTCATGGGACTTTCTGAAGTTGTTCCACAAACATTATAAGACACGAGAGATGAATGTAGATATTCCATGTTTCCTCCAGAGAAAAACAGACAAGCAGACCATGAACGTTGTCCAGCATGAAAGGAAGGCAGTTCCAACACAGGCTACAGCCTGGATGAAGCCTGAGGCCATTATGCTCAGTGACATAAGCCAGATACAGGAGAACAAATGATGTTTGAGTCCACTCATAGAAGGTCCCTGGAGCAGTCGGCTCCCTAGACACGGAAAACAGGATGGTAGGTGCCAGGGGCCTGAGGGAGGGGAATGGGGACTGAGTGTCTCATGGGGACTGTCTCAGTTTTTCAAGATAGAAGTAACGACTGAACAACAAGAATGCACTGCAGCAGCGTTTACAACAGCTGAGCCGTGCAAGTAACCAGAATGTACGTGGACAGATGAATGAATAAAAAAGTCAGCTATGCATAGAATGGAATATGATTCAGCCAGGAAAAAAATAATGCCATTTACAGGAATAGTCTAGAACAACCATATATTAATCTAGAACAGTCATAGTAAGTGAAGTACTTCAGAAGATGAAACTGATATCAATGAGCTATTTTATAAAAGCGAAATACACGCACAGTCTTAGGAAACAAACATGGTTACTAAAGGGGAGTAGTGGGTGGAAGGGATAAATTAGGAGGTTGGGATTAATTTACAGTCACAAATACATATAGAATACAGAATCAACACGGACCTCCTTTAGAAAGGGTAGTGTACTAGACACTCTATAATAACATGTATGTGGAAGAAAACAAAGGGAAATCAATATGTGTATGGGGATAACTGATGCAGAATCTCTACACCTACAAACACAACATTGTAAGTCAGCTATCCTCCAAAAGAAGTAAACATTAAGTTTCTTTAAAAAAAAAAAAAAAAAACAGGGACTAATGACATAGGCTTCTGGCATGTGCCAGAAGAAACCATAGACTAGGAGTAACCCTAAGGCTCTGGTTATTCTAGTCAACAGGAGTAGGTCATGAAGAAATCATGTCTCCTTGTGAACACGTATGGTGCTGATGAGATGTAAATGCTAAGAATCACTGTTGAGAGGAGTACGGAAGTGCCTTTTTAAATTTTCAGTAAGACAAACATCTTGATTCCAGCCCAGGTCACAGGAGGACTTAAAGCGTATCCTGCTCAGCGTTCCCAACAAGGGAAGAAGGTGCCTGAACAGCAGTTCTGCTCGAAGCTGGCAGACAGCCTCACATCAGTCAAGTCTCTTCCTCATCAGGCAGATAACGAGACTCCCTCCTCAGAGCAAAGGGCTCCTTAACGCTGAGTCCATTCTGCACAGAAAAGAGGAAAGAATCAGACAGAAACTATAAACTAAATCAAGTGTTTTTCTTTTTAAATTTAAATATAAAAAGTGAAGGATAAAAGCAGCAAAAATTATACTGTAAGTGACTAAATTACAAACTAAATCAACTATATATTCTGACATGTGAAAAAGAGGAGGAGGATGGAAGCAACACGAATCACTGTGAGTGAGTGTCCCTTGACTATGTGGGTACTACCCAGGTTCTCCAGTTGACGCCACCCCTAGATCTGGCTACAGACACCATCCAGGAACCAGAGTCACTCTTTCCATCACATCAGGAGGAGCCTTGTTGTCACTGGGGCAAGGAGAGAACCCAGGTCTGTGCCTTCAGGCGCCTCTTCTGCCAGGCTCCAAGCAGAAGGCTCAATCTGAGTTGTGTCCTTTATCTTCTCCTGCAGGTTAATGGTAGGAGAATGAGGTGAAGGAAGCACCTAGAACTTAGGCAACTCCTCTTTCTGCAGTTGTTTTATTTTCTTCTCCTTCTGTAAGTGACGTTTTCAATCAAAAGAGAAAGGCATATTTCCACAGTTCTCCTCACTGGGATTTTGGGCTTAAAAGGTACTCCATCGTGGGGTAATTGTTGAGCTCTTATCACTCCTGGCTTCTCCTCATCCTCATCTTCTTGGGTAGGTTTTGAGTTCTCTTCCTCCGAACAAAGGCAGGAGTCCTGGGACAGTGAGTGGAATTTCTTTCTTTCTAGGAGCACCCACAACACCTAACAAGACAGATAAGGGCAAGCCTTCGCAAAAATTTAAAGTGTTTATCTTCTAATACCCTCTTTGCTTTTCTCTGTTTGGTTCTGTTCTTCATGTCAAAATCAAAGCCAGTAGGCACAGTGGGTGGCTTCTCCAGCAGCTTATTAGGGAAAATGTGCCCACTGTAAGGAGTTCTGGAATCCAGTTTTCGTGCTTTAAATCTGTAGAGCCCTGCTTCTACAGGATTACATTTCTTGGATTTTACATTAGTTTCCCTGGTGGCTCAGGATGACTTTGCTAGTGGCTCAGATGGTAAAAGCATCTGCCTTCAAAGTCTCTACCTACAATAAGGGAGACCCAGGTTCGATCCATAGGTCAGGAAGATCCCGTGGAGAAGGAAATGGCAACCCACTCCAGTATTCCTGCCTGGAAAATCCCATGGACGGAGGACCCTGGTAGGCTGCAGTCCTGAAGAGTCAGACACGACTGAGCGACTTCACTTTTGCTTTTCCACCACCTCTTGCTGCATTTTTATTCTCTTCTCTGATTCTAGCTTCTCGGTACTTTTTAGGATCTTCTGTATATGGGGAAAAGAATCTGAAAACAATATGTATGCATTTATGCATAACTTAATTAAGCTCCTGTACACAATATTGGAAAGCAATTCTATTCCAATATAAGATCAAAATGAAATTGCACAAAAAGAAAAAGAAAAAAAGGGGCATGAAGAAATGCTGCCTCCTTGTGGCCGTTTTCTATAACAACAACATTGAAAGCTGTGCTGATGGACACAACATTCAGAAGGCCCATGGGGTTCTGAGTAAACAACACCTGCCTTCAAAGAATGTTCTAGCAGTGTTCATCAAAACACAGGGCAGAAGTTCAAGATTCAGTTGCAAGATGTTTCATTCATACTCTTTAAAAAAAATCACAGGAAATGCTGTCAACTTTGCTAAATATTAGAGAAATCCAAATCAAAAACCACAATGAGGTATCACCTCACATCGGTCAGAATGGCCATTGTCAAGCACTCTACAAAGAATCAAGGCTGGAGCGGTTGTGGAGAAATGAGAACCCTCCCCCATCGATGCTGGAATGTCAGCTGGGAACAGCCACTGAAGACAGTATGTATGTGTGCCAAGTCACTTCAGTTATGTTCGACTCTTTTCGACCCTGTGGAGTGTAGCCTGCCAGGCTCCTCTGTCCATGGAATTCTCCAGGCAAGAATGGTGGAGTGGGTTGCCTGCAGGGAATCCACCCTGGGATCAAACCTGCATCTCCTGTTTCCTGCTTTGGCAGGTGGGTTTTTTTTTTTTACCACTAGCACCACCTGGGAAGCTCATGGAAACAGTGTGGAGGTTCCTTAAACAATGAAAATGGGAATGAAATTACAATATTCCTGTCGACTTAAAAAATATTCACAACCTAAGATTTGAGAGTTATGTTTTATTCGGTGGGAATTTTTAGGTCTTCCAGCCCAGGAGACACCATCTCAGCTAACCCTGAGAGAACTGCTCTCAGGAGGTGAGGGAAGGAGCCAGGTTACACAGAACTTTGTAACAAAGGGCAGGTAGTCTGAATAGCAAGAGATTATTGTTAAGGAAAACCAGACATCCTAAATCAAGGAATTTAGTGTTTTTCTGTGTATGGGAAGATGCAAGAGTTGGGCTCACAGAAATCATTCCTTTTATATGCACCTCACCTATCTGGGGCCAGCATCCTGTTTTCACTTCCTGAGCTTCCTTTCCTTAGGGCACCTTAGGGAGTGTCTGCAGTCTGCTGGCTGCTAGAAAGCAGATATTCTTCTCCTTCCTGAGTTCCCTGAGGGCTCACCAGCTCACACTGGAGGGCTGCAATTGCTGATGACTATGATATTGGTTGGCATTTGCCTAAAAGATGATGCTGTGAAAGTCCTGCACTCAGTGTGCCAACAAATTTGGAAAACTCAGCAGTGGCCACAGGACTGGGAAAGGTCAGTTTTCACTCCAACCCCAAAGAAAGGCAATGCCAAAGAATGCTCAAACTACCACACAATTGCACTCATCTCTCATGCTAGCAAAGTAATGCTCAAAATTCTCCAAGCAAGTCTTCAATAATATGTGAACCGAGAACTTTCAGATGTTCAAACTGGATTTAGAAAAGGCAGTGGAACCAGAGATCAAATTGCCAACATCCATTGTATCATAGAAAAAAGCAAAAGAGTTCCAGAAAAACATCTACTTCTGCTTCATTGACTACACCAAAGCCTTTGACTGTGGATCACAACAAGCTGTGGAAAATTCTTAAAGGGATGGGACTACCAGACCACCTGGTCTGCCTCTTGAGAAATCTGTATGCAGGTCAAGAAGCAATGGTTAGAACAGTTCAGTGGAACCATGGAACAATGGCTTGGTTCCAAATTGGGAACGGAGTAGTCAAGGCTGTGTACTGTCACCCTGCTTACTTAACTTTATGCAGAGTACATCATGCGAAATGCCAGGCTGGATGAAGCAGAAGCTGGGAGAAATATCAATAACTTTACATATGCAGATGATATCACCCTTATGGCAGAAAGAGAAGAAGAACTAAAGAGCCTTGTGGTGAAAGTAAAAGAGGAGAGTGGAAAAGCTGGCTTAAAACTCAGCATTCAAAAACCTAAGATCATGGCATCTGGTCCCATCACTTCATGGCAAATAGATGGGGAAATAGTGGAAACATGACAGACTTTATTTTCTGGGCTTCAGAATCACTGTGGACGGTGACTGCAGCCGTGAAATCAAAAGACACTTGCTCCTTGGAAGAAAAGCTATGACCAACCTAGACAGCATATTACAAAGCAGAGACTTTACTTTGCCAGCAAAGGTCTGTCTAGTCAAAGCTATGGTTTTTCCAGTAGTCATGTATGGTTGTGAGAGTTGGACTATAAAGAAAGCTGAACACTGAAGAATTGATGCTTTTGAACTGTGAAGTTGGAGAAGACTCTTGAGAGCCCCTTGGACTGCAAGATCAAACCAGTCCATCCTAAAGGAAATCAGTTCTGAATATTCATTGGAAAGACTGATGCTGAAGCTGAAGCTCCAATACTTTGGCCACCTGATGCAAAGAACTGACTCATTTGAAAAGACCCTGATGCTGGGAAAGATTGAACGCATCTTTCAATCAAGGGGCCAACAGAGGATGAGATGGTTGGATGGCATCACCAACTCAATGGACATGAGTTTGAGCAAGCTCCAGGAGCTGGTGATGGACAGGGAAGTTGTGCTGCAGTCCATTGGGCTGCACGTCGGACATGTGTTGAGTGACTGAACTGTTTATGTGCTGAGTCAGACATGACTGAGCGACTGAACTGAACTGTTGACATCCTTGTTTACTGATACAGCAGGAAATAGTCCATTTCTCATTCCCTAACACCATATAAACTCTAAATAATTTACAGATCTTAGTATGAGGACGGACACTCTAAAACCATTGAGGCAAATATAGGCAGAAAACGCTGTTGTAAACCACAGCAAGTTCATTTTGGATCCACATCTTGTAGTAACAAAAAATAAAACAAAAATAAGCCAAACGGACACCCTGAGCTGGGATGGCACCGCGATGCTGACCAGGTTCTTGGGCCCACGCTACCACTGGCTGGCCAGAAACCGGGTCCCCCCAGCAAGCACAAGGGGCACCATGGGCACCGTGGGGCTGGTGTGGGCCACTGACTGGCAGCTGATTTTGGACTGGGTGCCCTATGTCAACGGCAAGTTCAAGAGGAATGACTAATAAAATTCACCCCTTCAGTCCCCTGTGGTGTCTGGTGGTGCTGCCTCCTGCCATCTGCATCTGGAACAGCCCAGGCTCTCTGGATGGACTCTAGGAAGTATCTGGCATGAGTTCATTTCCTCTGTTGATGTGTGGACATGAGAGAGTCAATTCCTAGGGAGGTTGATAAGAAATCCGGGGGTCCCCAAGGAGAGAGGGGTCTGGAATTCTCAAGGAGGAGGAAAGGACAAAGTTTTCTTTTTTTCCTCTACATTCCTTAGGATTATACAATAGTAATGTATCCTGCTTGAGGACAGATTCTAGAAAAAAACCTTCTGGCTAATCCTGTTATCTTAAAATGTAAATTATGGGAATGGGTCTAGTAAGATCTTTACAACCTCCAGACATTCTTTCGATTCACTGTAATAACTAATTAAAAGTATATAACTTCATTGCTAGAACTGTACAAAAAAGATCTTCATGACCAAGATAATCATGACGGTATGATCACTCACCTAGAGCCAGACATCCTGGAATGTGAAGTCAAGTGGNCCAGCCCAGCGTTTCTCATGATGTACTCTGCATATAAGTTAAATAAGCAGGGTGACAATATACAGCCTCATGTACTCCCTAACAGTAGCCTTGTTCAAATGTACACTTTTTCACCGGGAGGCAGCCTATAGCAGGCACAGGTTGATTCCCCCTCCATCCTTTTCAACCTAGGTGATAAATCTAAGCTAATTAAGGTACTTCCACCCCACTTGCTACTAGTTTGTTTGCAACAGCTTTGAAATATCACATAAAAATTATATTTTATATATATTTAACACATACAACTTGATATAGATTGTGAAATGACCACCACAATCAAGCAAATTAACATATCTAACACCTCTACGAAGCTACTTTGTGTGTGTGTGTATATGTTGAGAAGATTTACAATCTATCCTCTTAGCAAATTTCGAGTATGGGCATACCTCAGAGATATTTTGAGTTCAGTTCCAGACAACCACAATAAAGCTAATATCACATTAACGTGAGGCATGGGAAGTTTTTGATTCCCAGTGCATATAAGTTATATTTACCACTATACTGTAGTCTATTAAGTGTGCAGTAACACTATGTATAAAAAGTAATATGCATACCTTAATTTAAAATATTGCTAAAAAATTCTAACCATCATCTGAGCCTTCAGCAAGTCATAATCTTTCTTGCTGGTGGATTTTGAAATATTGCAAAAATTATCAAACTGTGACACAGAGACACAAAGTGAGTAAATGCTGTTGGAAAGATGGTCCTGAAAGACTTACTTGCTACAGGGTTGCCACAAAGTTTCAGTTTGTAAAAAACACAGTATCTGTGAAGCACAACAAAGTAAGGTAGGCCTGTGTATAATAAGTAACGTTACCTATTGTCACCATGCTGTACTTTAGATCTCTAGAACTTATTCTTCTTGCATAATTGAAACTTTGTACCCTTTGACCAATAGCCCTTTACTGCTGGTTATTACTAGACAAGGACAGAACTCAGCCAGTCTCAGCTAATAAAACATGAGACAAGAAAGCATAGAGCCCTCACAGATACCTGCAGCAACTTAGAACCACGGGAGACTTTAACGCTGAAGCCAATGCTAAGGACAGTGGAGGAGAGAGAAGAAACTGGTCTTTGATGACATTTTTAGTGACAGTCAACTCTGGTTTAGTCCTTTCCGTACCTCTGAATAGCCTATGTAAAACAATAAATTTTCTTACTGTAGCTTCTTATTTTCGATTACTTTGCAGCCAAGAGCATCTTATTGTATGTATCTGCAACACATAGCAAGTGTAATGACAACAATGACATCCTCTAGGATTGTAAGCCTAACTGGACTCTCTAGGTTACTATCAGGTCCCCAGTGGGTCATGGCCACCCAAAGCAGGAAGAGGAATTGGTAGATGCTTGTGCCAGTTACAGGTACAAGTAAGTGAAAAATAGAAATACAAAATCAGCTAGAATGGTTATCTTTGGGCTGTGTAAGTGAGGAGGGGAGGTAGGTAAGAAGAATTTTACATTTCAATGTATGCATTTTTTTTCATGGGCATGTGTCACTTATAGCTGAAGTCTTTTTTATTGGTAAACTATAAAATACAATTTACCATTTAAGTATATAATTCAGTAACATTAGTACTTTGATACTGTGAAATCATTACCATCATCCATCTCAAGAACTTTTACATTTTCTCAGAATGAAACTTTGTACCCACTAGATGGTAACTCCCCATCCCCCTCTACCCTCAGCCCCTGGCAACCACTATTGTACTTTCTATTAATTTGACTACTCTAGGTACCACAAGTAAGTGGCATCCTACAGTGTCTGTCCCTTTGTGACTGACTTGTCTCACTTAGCATAATGTCTTCAAAGTTCTTCCATGCCCTGCTGCTGCTGCCACTAAGTCGCTTCAGTCGTGTCTGACTCTGTGCGACCCCGTAGACGGCAGCCCACCAGGTTCCCCGTCCCTGGGATTCTCCAGGCAAGAACACTGGAGTGGGTTGCCATTTCCTTCTCCAGTACATGAAAGTGAAAAGTGAAAGTGAAGTCACTCAGTCGTGTCCGACTCTTCATGACTCCTTGGACTGTAGCCCACCAGGTTCCTCCACCCATGGGATTTTCCAGGCAAGAGTACTGGAGTGGGGTGCCATTGCCTTTTCTGCTTCCATGCCCTAGCATCTTTCAATACCTGACCCCTCCTTATGGCTAAATAATATTCCATTGTGTGTACATAGCACATTTCATTTATTCACTCATCCATTGATGGACAGTTAGATTGCTTCCACCTTTTGGCTATTGTGAATAATGTTGCTGTGAACGTGTGTGTAAAAATAAATATTCTATACTAAAAGATTTTTTATATGTGCAAAATCTAAAAAGATAATACAAATGGACTTATTTGTAAAACAAACAGACTCACAGACTTAGAGAACAAACATGGTTGCCAGGGGGAAGGAAGAGAGGAAGGGATAGCTAGGAAGTTTGGGACCTACATTACATACTGTTGTATTTAAAATGGATAACCAACAACAAGGTCCTACTATATAGCATAGGGAACTCGGCTCAATGCTACGTGGCAGCCTGGATGGAAGGGGAGTTTGGGGGAAAATGGATACATACGTGTGTATGGCTGAGTCCCTTTGCTGTCCACCTGAAACTATCACAACATTGTTAATTGGTGATACTCCATTATAAAATTAGGACTTCCCTGTAGCTCAAGTGGTAAAGAACCTGCCAGTGATTCAGGACACCAGGGTTTAATCCCTGGGTTGGGAAGATCCTCTGGAGAAGGGAATGGCAATCCACTCTAGTATTCTTGCCTGGAGAATTCCATGGACAGAGAAACCTGGTGGGCTACAGTCCGTGGGGTCGCAAAGAGTTGGACATGACTGAGCGACTAACATACACACACACACACACCCCCCCCCCAATATAAAATTAAAAGTTTTTTTTTAAAAAAAAAACTTAAACCTATACATGAGGTAGGACAAAACCTGGGGGGAAAAAGTTAATAAAAATGTTAACCACGATTGCATTTGTGTGATGAGATTTTTTTCATTTTTGTCTGCTATAAAGTCATATACGTTTTTTTAACAAGCATGTATTACTTTAAAGGAAAAAATATAGCTTATTTACAATGTTTTGCTTTTCTTTAAAAAGAACTTATAAAGGAAGTTACAATAAGATAAGGTGCTGCTATATAGCATACCAAACTATATCCAGTCTCTTGGGATAAACCATAATGAAAAAGAATATTAAGAAAAGAATGAATATATATGTTTCACTGAGTCACTGCGCTACACAGCAGACACCAGCAAAGCATTGTAAATGAACTATACTTCAAACAAATAAAAAAGACCAAGAAAAAGTAAAACTGACCTTAGGAACAGAAAAGTTTACACAAGGAGGAGAAGAAACAAAGCAATATTCATGAGTTGCCTATTGTACGTGAGGCATTTTAGCAGGCCTTAGTACACGTTTTGGTGTGCTAGAAGCTTCCCATTAGGATCAATCTGTGTGTGTGTGCTCAGTCGCTCAGTCATGTCTGACTTTATGCAACCCAATGGACTATAGAGGAACCCAGGTTCCTCTTTCCATGGAGTTTTCCAGGCAAGAATACTGGAGCCGGTTGCCATTTTCTACTCCAGGGGATCTCCCTGACCCAGGGATCAAACCCACATCTCCTGCATTGATAGGTGGATTCTTTATCACTGCATCACCCGGGAAGCCCAATAAGGATCAACACTAACAAGTAAATAAGCCATTAAGTTCAGAAAAGATGTCATCTGAGACAGAAATGCTGATCTTCATAGAATATTAACCGCTTAGAACACTCACACACTGGCTTATTCTTATGCCCAGTTGGATAATTTAAAGAGATCATAGCAAATAATCGTCAGTAGATATGCAGATGACACCACCCTTATGGCAGAAAGTGAAGAGGAACTAAAAAGCCTCTTGATGAAAGTGAAAGAGGAGAGTGAAAAAGTTGGCTTAATGTTCAACATTCAGAAAACAAAGATCATGGCATCTGGTCCCATCACTTCATGGGAAATAGATGGGGAAACAGTGGAAACAGTGTCAGATTTTATTTTTTGGGGGGGCTCTAAAATCACTGCAGATGGTGACTGCAGCCATGAAATTAAAAGATGCTTACTCCTTGGAAGGACAGTTATGACCAACCTAGACAGCATATTAAAAAGCAGAGACATTACTTTGCCAACAAAGATCTAGAGTCTACTCAAGGCTATGGTTTTTCCAGTGGTCATGTATGGATGTGAGAGTTGGACTATAAGAAACCTAAGCACCGAAGAATTGATGCTTTTGAACTGTGGTGTTGGAGAAGACTCTTGAGAGTCCCTTGGACTGCAAGGAGATCCAATCAGTGCATTCTAAAGGAGATCAGTCCTGGGTGTTCATTGGAAGAACTGATTTTGAAGCTGAAACTCCAATATTTTGGTCACCTAATGTGAAGAGCTGACTCATTGGAAAAGACCGTGATGCTGGGAAAGACTGAGGGCAGGAGGAGAAGGGGACAACAGAGGATGGAGATGATGGACATGGGTTTGGGTAGACTCCGGGAGTTGGTGATGAACAAGGAGGCCTGGCGTGCTATGGTCCATGGGGTTGCAAGGAGTCAGACATGACTGAGTGACTGAACTGAACTGAGCCTCCAACATCCATTAGATCATCGAAATGATCCGTGGGATTATCAAAAAAGTGAGAGTGTTCCAGAAAAACATCTACTTCTGCTTTATTGAGTGTGCCAAAGCCTTTGACTGTGTGACCACAACAAACTCTGGAAAATTCTTCAAGAGATGGGAATACCAGACCACCTGACCTGACTCCTGAGAAATCTATATGCAGGTCAGGAACCAACAGTTAGAACTGGACATGGAATAACAGACTGGTTCCAAACTGGGAAAGGAGTACATCAAAGCTGTATATTGTCACCCTGCTTATTTAACTTATATGCAGAGTACATCATGAGAAATGCCAGGCTGGATGAAGCACAAGCTGGAATCAAGACTGCTGGGAGAAATATCAGTAACCTCAGATATGCAGATGATATACCACTCTTATGGCAGAAAACGNAAAAAAAAAAAAAAAAAAGGATATCTTATGGATAAATAATACCTGAATTGGGTGGCTGTACACTGAGCACAACACTGCAGATCAGCTATACTCCAACATAAACTTGGCATAATGTTAAGGACAGAAAAGCAGTCCCTACTGCATTATCTCTGACCTCCCTGACTTGGGCTGCTATCCCATCCCTGGAGTCTGGGCAGGCTTGGGTCCCATGGCTGCACTGGGGTGGTGTCGACATACCAGGAGCACTTAGTTGAGCTCCCTCTTAAACCTGTACTGTCTGGTTACCTCTCTGGGACCAGAGTACCCGATGCACCCAAAGGATGGTGCTGGGGCCTCTGGCCTCAAGGACCTTTGGGAGAAGATTCCCAGCTCAAGCCTCCTTCCTGCCAGTACATCCTTCTAGGCACCTGAGAACCCTCAACTGGGTGCTGTGGCCCCGGTTGGAATGCGCCTGCAAACAAGGTGTGAAACTTGAGGGGGCAGAAATAGTGAGACACAAGCCCAAGCACATTTCACCGCATTTCGCAGCCAAGAAGCTGACTTTCCCTAAGGCTCTGGTTGCCCCAGTAACCAAAGCTGGGTATGAAGAACTGCTGCCGACTTGTGGACATTTCCTGTAACTACACTTGACCACCACAGCTTACTGCAGTTCTGTTTAGTCGCTCAGTCGTCTCTGACTCTTCGCGACCCCGTGGACTGCAGCACGCCCGGCCATCCTCCGCTTGGGTGGCAGTTACTGGGGCACAGTGGGCTGTGGGCCTTCAGAACACACCAGAGAGTAACTCTGGCCAGAGTTCGTCAGTTGTTTCCACAGCCACTCACCTGTTTGCAGAGGGTTTGAGAAGAAAGGAGAAAATCGTAGAGGAAGCCTTAGAGTAAGCAGTTAGTACCAGATGTCTGCACATCACCAAAGTAACCAGAATAAACCAAAACCTAGCCAGCCGGAAAGTCACATTAACATGACTTTCCAGTCCCATTAAACCAGTGACCTTTCTCCAAAGTGCCTTATAAACGGAGTTTCCCTTCACAGGGAGAACACCCCTAACTGGAGTCGAAGCCCCCAGACGGAAGCCAAAGCTCCCCAGATTGGACAAGGTCAAAAAGGGCCCCAATGGGACCCTGATGTCAAGCTAATCTGGGGGAAAGGTTATTTGAGCTTTTAATTCACAAAAGGAGAGTAGTTTCTATCACAAAGTCAATAAACTTGCTCCCCACTGTCAAAGTTATCCGAGGCTCCCGTAGAGGAAGTTAGAATTGGATGCCTCACATTCAAGGAAGCCTGTGGGCCTGTTCCCTATCAGAGTGTTCCTCACCTTTGTACAGCTCTTCTGACTGCCAGATTGTTTTATTGTGAGCAATTGCTCTTCTGATCCTAACATATCTAGTATGCAACCCAAAGATCTTTCCTTCTGGATAGATGAAATATTTCCCATTTTTGTCCCAAAAAGGAAAACACAAATTGAGGGCGGAAAATGTTCCCACTGTGCACACTGGAGTGACTTACCCTCCAAAACTGAGCCTGCAGGCTCTTAACACGAACAGGCAATCAAAACAAGCAAACTGGCTGAATAGGCTATTGGATTGGGTTGCTGCTACTGCTAAGTCGCTTCAGTCGTGTCCGACCCTGTGTGACCCCATAGATGGCAGCCCACCAGGCTCCCCCATCCCTTGGATTCTCTAGGCAAGGATACTGGAGTGGGTTGCCATTTCCTTCTCCAATGCATGAAAGTGAAAGGTCCTCCCCACCATTTTATGCAAAACAAAGAACTCCCTCACCAGAAGAAGAAAAAAAAAAGGACATTAAGGTTGATTACGCCAAGCCTACGCCCAGCCAGTCCAGCCTTTGGCCTATCTCCAGAATTTCTTGCCCCAGCCATTTAAGAGAGAACCACTCTGAACAACCTTGGAGAACAGGCCCCCTTAAGATGGTAGCTTTCCATATACATGCCTATATATACTTACTCTTTTCTTGGGTTAGTGCAGCAGCTCACTCATCTGACTGCTGCCCCTTCTCACCTCATTAAAGATAATCTGTTCCTGTAAAGGGCCTTCTCTAACTCCCTTACCCTACAGTCTACTCTTGGAAGTTTGCTGGTTCCTAGTCTCAACTGCCAAGCCCTGGGGGCAGCCGGTGCCACTACAGAGAATCTTAAAGAAAAGACCCTCAGGACAAATGGTCCCAATACTCCCTGATCAGGGCCAGCTAGCCACCAGCAGCAAGGATCCTGGCTGATTAAGCCAAAATGTCACTGAGTCCAAGCTCGCTCTGCTTGCCACACAACAGGCCAATGAATCTGAGAGATGAAGGGATGAGGTAAGGAAGAAGCTTTTTTATTCAAAGCCACCTGACCAAAATGATAGCAGGCTAGTATCTCAAAATAACCATCTTGTCAAGGCCTGGTTGCCAGTTCTTTTATGGATCAGAGATAGGAGGTGGGGAGGGAGGTGAGGAAGCCAAGTAAAATTATTGAATCCTTGCAAATGTCCCCTAGAATGGGGCAAGCCTTTAAGCAGGGGAATGTGTTAGTTTCACTTTTAACAGTCCTTCACTTGTGGGCTGCTCAGGTTATCTCCCTCAGACAGGGCATTATGTATGTTTATAATAACAAAAAAGAGTTAAAGTCACAGAAGCAGATGCAGTGTAAATTTCAAATTAACCCTTCTCCATTACAGTCTGTCCAGGTTGGTGATAGCCCTTTGAATTATGTCTTTTTCACAATGTATAATTCTCTGTTTGCAGGTCACAAGGCATCTGATCTCTATCCAAAGATAGATTAGTGAGATAAGCTTTAGGAACAAACTTAGGTCTATAATAGCTGAAGTAAACTTTTTAACAATATAACACAACAGCAAAGAACTAACTGGGAAGTGAGCTTTGCCAAACACAAACCTTAATTAACAAGACTGGAATTTAACATTTAGTGAAACAAAAAAAAATTTTTTTTTCATTGTGAGAACATTAGTCTTGCAGCCTGAGAAGGCTTTATTAAATGAAATAAAAGTGAGTTTCATCAGGGGGCCAAGAAAAGCCAAGTGTCCCTGACTGATTTCAACAATAGTTATGTCAGGCGAGTGTATACTCCTCGGTTCTGTCACAACAAAGATTTGGAGTGATGGACATTAAAGAGCGTGTCACAGCTCTCGGGTCTTGGACAGCCCGTGTTATAGCTGTCAGGTCTCAAATGGACCATGTTATAGCTCTTAGACAAATCAGTATTACAGCTCCATGTTTATGGCTCTATTTTATTTAGATAATAGGAAAATCCATCCTTGAGGCATGAGGGCATGTCGACCCAAAGACGCGTAGAGAAGAGCGCCCTAGCGCACGGAGAGAGAGCGCGCGCAGTGGCTCCTCTTTTTACACGTTTTTCTCGGGCTTTTCCCTTCCTTATCTTTTAGCCACCATCATTCTGGACTCCTTTTCCCTATTCTAACTACCTAACAGTTATTATTCACTTAGCCAAAGTAACTGTTAGGGGAAGTACACTGATGGGAACCTGGCCAGGCACTGTCTAACCATGTAACCATTTGCATGAGCTGTTTTACCACAGGAGGTCCATAAGGAACATGGAACGAATAAGCCACCACCAACTGGAAGAGATCAGGAAAGGTCAGAAGGTGACACCACGTGTCTAACCAACTCCCAGAATCCTTCTCCCTGACATCCATCTTGGCTGAGCAATGTGTGTACCACCAGGAAAGACTCTGAGTCAGAATGATTGGCCAAAGACAACCCAGAAACTAAGCCCATCACCATAAAATCCGAGACTGTGAGCCACATGGCAGAGTAGTCCTTCTGGGTTCCCTTGGCCTGCTGCTCTCCACCCAGGCGCCCCTTCCCAATAAAGTCTCTTGTTTTGTCAGCACATGTGTCTCCTTGGACAATTTATTTCTGAAAGTTAGACAAGAACCCCATTTGGGCACTGGAAAGGGTCGGTCCCTCTTCCTGCAACATAACCATGGAAGACTTCAAAGTTAGTGTAACATCTTAATAAAACTTATACCATGGACAAAATTCTTTTCATAGATTCCACTTTCCACAAAACTTCTTTTTACTTTCTGTATCTTTCTCCATTCAGAAACAGTCGCCTGTAAGCCAGACTTACTTCCCCACCCCTCCCTTCCATTATTATTACTTTTTTTTTTTTTTGGCTTTAAATCTAAGGCAATGAGGACTGTATCTCAAGGATATGATGAGTTAACTTCAAGCTTTTTTCTTAGGCAAGTTTTTAACATGCTAGAGGGTTTTACTTGCATATGCAAAAATAACTGTTTTTATAATTTCAAAAGAAATTTTCTCTTAGCCAGTTTTCTCCAGAGTCTAAAGAATATTGTGGCCACATTGTTGTTGGGGCCGCTAGGAGGAGGGCAAGAGGGATTCCATCTTGAAGATTGTCAGCCATTTTAAGGCAGGATGTGAACTGGGCCTGAACCTTGCTGCTGCTGCTAAGTCGCTTAAGTCGTGTCCAACTCTGTGCAACCTCAGAGACGGCAGCCCACCGGGCTCCCCCATCCCTGGGATTCTCCAGGCAAGAACACCAGAGTGGGTTGCCATTTCCTTCTCCAATGCATGGAAGTGAAAAGTGAAACTGAAGTCGTTCAATCGTGTCCGACTCTTTGCGACCCCATGAACTGCAACCTACCATACTCCTCCATCCATGGGATTTTCCAGGCAAGAGTACTAGAGTGGGGTGCCATTGCCTTCTCCTGAACCTTGCTAACCATCCTTAAAGAAAAACCAAGAAACCCCCTCCCAGATGGCAAATAAAGATTGGAAGTAAAGGTCAGGTAGTCTCAGTCAGATAAACGATAGTGCCTGCACCACCATATTGTAATTGTTAATTCTTCTGCACCTGCATGTTGTACAAATAATTACTAACGTAATCAGTCATGTAGTGGAAGGCATAGAACCAAGTCCTCCAAAATCATCGGGGTTCTTGTTGGGAACCAATCCCCCTGTCTTGAGCGTCCTCCCAGGTGTGTTTTGTGACAGAATTCTTCAACACTGTCTTTTCTCTTTAGTGATCTTAATATTGATATTACCTTTTAGAAGTAGAGGTACTTCATATATAATATGTACACAGATATAAAGAGGCAGACTAGAGTTCTCATTGTTGGTTTTCAGTCACTCAGTCATGTCCAACTCTTTGTGACCCCAGGAACTACAGCACACAGGCTTCCCTGTTCTTCACCACCTCCTGGAGCTTACTCAAACTCACGACCATTAGGTCAGTGATGTCATCTAACCATCTCATCCTCTGTTGTTCCCTTCACCTCTTGCCTTCACTCTTTCCAAGCCTCAGGGTCTTTTTTAACGAGTCTGCTATCTGCATCAGGTGGCCAAAGTATGGGAGCTTCAGCTTCAGCATCAGTCCTTCCAAAGAACACCCAGGGTTGATCTCCTTTAGAATGGACTGGTTGGATCTCCTTGCAGTCCAAGGGACTCTCAAGAGTCTCTTCCAACACCACAGTTCAAAAGCATCAATTCTTCAGTGCAGCTTTCTTTATAGTTCAACTCTCACATCCATACATGACTATTGGAGAAACCATAGCGTTGACTAGACAGACCTTTGTTGGCAAAGTAATGTCTCTGCTTTTTTAATATGCTATCTAGGTTTATCATAGGTTTTTGTCCAAGGAGAAGAGTCTTTTAATTTCATAGCTGCTGTCACCACCACCACCTGGAGTGATTTTGGAGCCCAAGAAAATAAAGTCTGTCTCTGCTTCCATTGTTTCCCTATCTATATGCCATGAAGTGATGAGACCAGATGCCATGATCTTCTTTTTTTGAATGTTCAGTTTTAAGCCAGCTTTTTCACTCTCCTTTTTCACTTTCATCAAGGGGCTCTTTTTTATTTCTCTTTGCTTTCTCCCATGAGGATATTGTCATCTGCATATCTGAGGTTATTGATATTTCTCCCAGCAAACTTAATTCCAGCTTGTGCTTCAACCAGCCCTGTATTTTTCATGATCTACTCTGCATAAAAGTTAAATAAGTAAGGTGACAATATACACCCATTGTTACTGAGTCAAACCTCACTCTGCTTGCTGCACAGTAGGCTAATGAATCTGAGAGACAAACTGTTGAGGCAAGGAAGATACTTTAATCGGGGACTCAAAGACTGAGAAGATGGCAGGCTAGCACCTCAAAATAACCATCTTATTGGGGCCTGGATGCCAGGTTCTTTTATAAGTCAGAGACAAAGAAGTATTGAGGAGCTAAAATCAAAAGGCAGAAGAGAGAGGGAGATGCAGTAGGGAAGTACAGTAAAAGGATCATCAGTCTTGTAAAACATTTCCAAGGGAATGTCCAGCCTTCAGAAGGGGTGTTAATCTCTTCTATTCACAGGTGGGCAGGGACAAACTCTCTCTCCAAGAGCTGAACAAAGGCACTTTAATTTACAATCCAGAAGAGGGGCAGGATCCTCTAGGCAAGCCATTGAGTATGACTATAATATTAAAAGCAAGTAAAAAAAAGTTTCCAACATGGAGTCAGAATTGGTTTCTTTTCTGCAGCACTTTGATGTACTCCTTTCCCAGTTTTGAACCAGTCCATTGTTCCATGTCTGGTTCTAACTGTTGCTTCTTGACCTGCACAAAGGTTTCCCAGGAAGCAGGTAAGGTGGTCTGGCATTTCACCTTCCCTCCCTCCTTTGAGAGATCTCATGGCTTCATTTAAAAACTTAGTTATGAATCAGGGATTATCATACAAACTTACTAGTTTATAAGCAGTTGGTATACATTAAGGTTGTGTCAGGCGAGTGTATGCTCCTCAGTTCTGTCTCGTCACAACAAAGATTTGGAGTGACGGACTTTAAAGCCCTCCACGTGTCACAGCTCTCGGGTCTTGGACAGATCATGTTATAGCTCTCAGGTCTCGAAAGGACCGTGTGATAGCTCTTAGACAAATCAGTGTTACAGCTCTATTTTATTTAGATAATAGCGGGAAAATCCATCCTCGAGGCATGAGGGCATGTTGACCCAAAGACGCAAGAGAAGAACGCCCCAGCGCGAGACTGCCCTATGGAAACTGGGCTAGCCAGGAGTGCTGTTTGTTCTACCTGAGGTCCTCACTCAGGTCCTCCGATCTTCCTTTGACCTTCCTTTGTACTGTTTTCTCAGGCTTTTCCCTTCCTTGTCTTCTAGCCACTGTCTCCTATTCTAACTACCTAACAGTTGCATGTTCAGATGACTGAGGTCAGCTATCTGTAAGTTTGACTGAGGAGCATTTTAGTCTTTTACATTTAAAATTGTCATTTTTTACCTTGGTTGCAGGTCCTTGAGTCCTGTATTTATATACAGTTCTGTTGCCTAAAGTTACTAAAATCAGGGACAAGATTTTTAATTAAACTGATGTAGGAAGTTCTATGTTCTATAACTTCAGAGTTAAATTATTATGCCTTCAAAGTTTGTATAAGGTATTCAGCACAAACCTTTCTGAATTTATAAACTGAGCCAAAGCAAAATTCCTATTTTTATCTAAGAGGTTCTTGGATCCCCAGAGTCAGGTAGAGATGAGGAAGTCAGGCCCTTTTTGCCTAACTGTTCCAAAATTATTGCTGGACAGATATCTCAGTGTAAATTTTTCTAGCCTCTTAAATATATAACTTAAAACTGTGGTAAATAGAACACACTTGTTTGGATTTTACTGTTGGGGACCATAGGGAGCCTTTCTTGGCTCATAAACTTTAGGTAGTGCAATAATGTCAAATTTTGTTTTAATTACATAAATTTTCATTCTATTTGTCCCATAACAAATAAACATAAAAATATTTATTTTTTTTAATTTGTGGAGAATCTTTTTTCCTTTTTTTTTTTTTAACTTTAACTCCTTGTAAAGTAAATAATAGCTAGATTTTCCTTCCAAATTCTTCCTGTTGATATTCTTAATTGTTCTTATTAGCATCTGTAAGAGACATTGAGAGAAACATCACAATGACACTATCTAAATCAGTTTCTTGGGCTTCTCTGATAGCTTGGTTGGTAAAGAATCCACCTGCAATGCAGGAGACCCCAGTTTGACAGGAGACCCTGGATCAATTCCTGGGTCAGGAAGATCCCTTGGAGAAGGGATAGGCTACCCACTCCAGTATTCTTGGGCTTCCTGTGTGGCTCAGCTGGTAAAGAATATGCCTGCAATGCGGGCAGCTCTGGGTTTGATCCCTGGGTTGGGAAGATCCCCTGGAGAAGGGAAGGGCTACCCACTCCAGTATTCTGGAGAATTCCATGGACTATACATGGGGTCACAAACAGTAGGACACAACTGAGTGACTAGCACTTTCTTTCTTTCACAAACCAGTATCTCTCCTTCTCAAGTTAATTAGACTTTCACTTTATCAGTCAGTTTGGTTCAGTTTCTCAGTCCTGTCCCACTCTTTGGGACCCCATGGACTGCAGCTAATCAGGCTTCCCTGTCCATAACCAACTCAAGAGCTTGCTCAAACTCATGTCCATCCAGTTAGTCATGTCATCCAACAATCTCATCCTCTGTCGTCCCCTTCTCCTCCTGCCTTCAATTTTTCCCAGCATCAGGGTCTTTTCTAGTGAGTCAGTCTTTTGAATCAGGTGGCCAAAGTATTGCAGCTTCAACTTCAGCACCGCTCCTTCCAATGAATATTCAAGACTGATTTCCTTTAGGAGTGACTGATTTGATCTCCTTGTAGTCCAAAGTCTTCTCCAATACCACAATTCAAAAGCATCAGTTCTTCTGCACTCAGCTCTTTTTATGGTCCAACTCTCACATCCATACATGACTACTGGAAAAACCACAATTTTGACTGTACAGACCTTTGTCGGTAAAATAATATCTCTGCTTTTTAATATACTGTCTAGGTTTGTCATTGCTTTTTTCCCAAGGAGCAAGTGTCTTTTAATTTCATGGTTGCAGTCATCATCTGCAGCAATTTTGGAGACCAAGAAAATAAAGTCTGTCACTGCTTCTACTGTTTCCCCATCTATTTGCCATGAAGTGATGGGACCGGATGCCATGATTTTAGTTTTTTGAATGTTGAGTTTCAAGCCAGCTTTTTTACACTCCTCTTTCACCTTCATCAAGAGGCTCTTTAGTTCCTCTTCACTTTCTGCCATAAGGGTGGTGTCCGCCGGCCAGAAACTCTGTGCCCTGTCATGGTCCAGGCATAGGTTATAAAAAAATTTCCAGACATGAGACAGAATGAGAGGGAAACAAAGTTTATTAGAGTGTGAGACGCTTTTAGAACAACAGGCCAGCTCAAGGGACAACCGGAGTTGAACAGGGGTCCTTAGTTCACTTTTATAGCCAGGGTACAAGGAGTGGGATAGGGGTCTTGCAGGTCATTTGCTGATTGGATAAGGCATGTATACTGGGTGGGGGAAGAGTAGGGCAAATACCTTCTGCCTATAGGGTAGGAGGGGAGACAGGTTATACTGTTCCATTAATAGTTACAACATGAGGGAGAGAAGGATGATAAGGGTCTGGTTTTTCCGTTTCTGCATTCCAAGACCCTTCTTGGTTTTATCTGCTCTTTTGTCCTTGGGTCACCATATTCCTCCGTCTCTTTATTTTTAGGGTCAATTCTTTGGCCCCTGTTGATACCCTGCTCATGTCTAACTATCTACCTATTTCCCTTTTCAGGCATTTGGGAACCCAGTCTCAAAGGAAAAGGGGCGATGACTGCTCTTACTTCAGGCTCACAGGGGCGTTGTGGGACTCTGGGTTCCCTTTGCCTGCTCTCAGTCAGGGTGCATTTACAGAGGGAGATGAGAGTCCATGGGATGATAAGGTGACTTGTTTCAGCATTGTCTAGGTGTTGGTCAGGGAATATTCTTGTCATACTACTGCTTTAGATTTGTTGTATTCCAGAAGAATCAAACTTAACAAGAAAGTCAAAGGTACATGGCCCAAAGATTAATAGAAATAGAAACGCTGCTCAGGGGCTAGCCAGGAGAACCAGGGCCAGACATTGGTTCATGACGTCAGTATTTCTCTGGGTGCGAGAAGAGGCAAGAATTTGGGCTCATAAAATATTTACCTGAAAACCATCTGATTATCTGAAGGCTGGTTCTTCTGGGTTTTTCCCAGAGCACAGAGTGCCTTATTTCTAATCTCCACCCTGAACTCCTTTCTGGGGGTGTTGAAGGTCAATAGCTTGCAGTGGTCATGATTTAATCTTTGTAGAGGCAGCTGGCCAGTGCCAACTTCCAGTCAGCAGGGTCCCTTCATAGCCTCATATCTGACCATGCTTTGGAGCATTTCATAGCCATTTGTGTCCCACGGGGCTGGGACTGTTCATTCCCAGGTCTACCGAAGATTCTATTGACAGTCCACCAGACCAGGCCTTGGCAAGCGACAAGTCTCTGGACCATTCCTGTCTTACTAGCTTCTTGGTCCAGGGAAATATTCCCTCTTTTTGCTTCTTCTCATATCTAGAGTTACATTATTACAATCACTGATCTCATATGGAACACACATTTAGTAACATAAGAAACAATCTTCTGAAACAAGTGACATAGAAAATAACATAGCTAGCAATTATTAGTAAAGTCACAAGCAAGAATTTAAGTCAATTACAAAACAAGTTTGGTTACAAAATGGGAAATGTGGTGGGAGGGATAAATCAGGAGCTTAGGCTAAACATGCACACACTACTATATTCAAAATAGATAACCAACAAGGACCTACCATACCACACAAGGAACTCTACTCAATATTGTGTAATAACCTATATGAGAAAAGAACCTGAAAAAGAATGAATATATGTATAACCGAATCACTTTGTTGTATACCTGAAACTAACACAACACTGTAAATCAACCATACTCTGATTAAATTTAAGAGGAAAAAAAAAAAAAGAATTTAAGTCAAGAACTTTCGTTAGATATAACCCAGTATACCCCAGGTCATCTGACTTAGTTAAATGATTATAGCCAGTTGTTAATCTCCTGGTTGTACATCAAGGAGCATCTGATCTTTATCTGAAGGTTGGTTACTGAGATAAGCTTTAGAAACAAACTTAGAGTGTCTTTTAAAATAACTTAATCTTTTAGCAATATAACATAACAACAAGGAACTATCTCAGAAGTGAGTCTTAGTAAACACTAGACCTTAATTAACAAAACTAGAAACTTAGTTTAAAAATTAACAAAACTTAATATTCAGTGAAAGAAACATGATTTTTTCATTATGAGGGCATTAAAGCCATGGAAGGCTTTAACCTATCAAATAAAAATGAGGTTTGTCAGGGAGCCAGGAAAATCCAAGTAGCCATCTTGGATTTCCCACAGTCCTGACTCTTTGATTTACAGCTATTGTTCACCCATTTTTAATTCCCTGATTTAGGAGTAGACTGTTGCCATGTTTTAAGAACATCAGAATATCAAAAGTCTAACCATGAGGGCTTATTTTTTGTAGAAGCAGAATGAGCTTTGTCTACATGTACTATAATCTTAAATAATGTTTATTTGCTTTACCAAAGTAACAAGAGATTTTAAAAACAAATATAAATCATTTAAAGGCAAAGAAATTCACAATCTATTATCAAAAGCTTCACTCTAAGAAAAATTTGTTCTCTTAACAGAGAGAGTAGACTAAATTCCAGTCTGTTACCAGTTTACCAGATAAAAAACAAACAAAATTTGGTTATTGGTTACTCTTAGAAAAGCCTTTTCCATAAATCTTGAAGTAGTAGTACTCTTGCAAAGGCATCAGAGTGAAACCATAGAAGGCATGTTTAAAATCTGATTAAATTGCAATTGACAAAGTAACCTGGTCATTGCTGTGACTTGTAACACTTTAACATGATAACTAGAATTATAACTGACAACATTACACCAGGACATATCAGATTTTCATGAATTCCACATAATTTTAGGATATCTATATTAGTAACATCAACCATAACAGTATAACCTGAGAAGATTTATCACCCCTTCAACAGCACTTCCCATGTAATTTAACATGTCCATTGAACCTAGGTAGTTTAATACTTCTTTGGGATGTCTCAGGGGCCCTCTGAAGCATCTCGAAGTTAGCTAGAAGTCAAGTTATTTAGGAAGTTTTGCCAATAAATATCAAAAGGGTTTGTAACACTCAGTCAGATAGAATCATATAGATCACTGTGAAATATATTCACTTAGCCAAAGTAACAAAGAAGATTTCAAAGGTAAACATAGAACAGATCACTTCAGAGGTAAAGAAACTTAGAATCCATTATCAAAGGCATTTCAATATCTCAAGAAAACTTGTATTTATGCACAAAACTCCTCCCTTGGGGCCCACTTTCTATAAAACCTTTTTTATTACTTTTTATACCCATTACTTTGTTCTCCCATCCTGAAACAGCCACCTGTAAGTCAAACCTACTTCCTTTTCCCTTCATAAAATGTAATTTCATTCCTCATACATTCTTTACTGAAAACACACTTCCTACTTTCCTTTAGCAACCAAGAACTGACTTTTATATTAGCATTCTATAGATTGGTAAACATAAATTCCAGTGATAATTAAAAAAAAACCCATTTGCTTTCTTATAGAGAATATCTCAGGATGGCACCAAACACTATTCATTAATAGTCCAAAATCTTTAAGGGTGTTTGATATTACCAGTGCATTCTCTTGGTAGAACTCTATTAGCCTTTGCCCTGCTTCATTCTGTACTCCAAGATCAAATTTGCCTGTTACTCCAGGTGTTNTGAGAGTCCCTTGGGCTGCAAGGAGATCCAACCAGTCCATCCTAAAGGAAATCAGTCCTAAATATTCATTGGAAGGACTGATGCTGAAGCTGAACTCCAATACTTTGGCCACCTGATGTGAAGAACTGACTCATTTGAAAAGACCCTAATGCTGGGAAAGATTGAAGGCGGGAGGAGAAAGATGACGGATGATGAGACGGTTGGATGGCATCACCAACTCAATGGACATGAGTTTGAGTAAACTCCAGAAGTTGGTGATGGACACCAGAGAGGTCTGATGTGCTGCAGTCCATGGGGTTGCAAAGAGTTGGACATGACTTAGCGACTGAACTGAACTGAACTAATGTTTCAAAATCTTATTTTATTTGGAAATGACATAGCTATTCAATAAACTTCTATCACTTAGTTTAGCATAACTCTAGAAATTCAGGTTACCAAAATCTAGACAGACTGTTTTAGACAGACATTTCTAAAGTATAATTATTCTTAACAGTTTATCTAAAAAATAATATCTCATTTATATATTTGTTTGAAGTTTCTTCACTCAAAGTACTTTCCTTGCTGACAAACTTGTAACAGATATAACAATATTACAATATTTAATTTATAATAAACCTAGACACAATGAAAATATTATGCTTAATGTTAACAACTCAGACCTGTCTATATCAGATTAGCAAACAAACATTAATACTAGATATTTAATATTATTTCCCAGTTCATGTGAATCTGAAATTCATTTAGGTTAATTTCTCTTATATTAAGAATTGTCTGATTTGTAAGCGCTAACTTGTTTTTAGGCCAATTAGAACTCATTTACAACTTCAGCAATATTAAAAAAAAAAGACACACGGAGACATACATAAATCCAGACAGATAGACAGAGACCTCATAATTTTCCACTTGAGATTTAAAATATTTCTTTGACTCCCTCCCTCCTTTTTTTTTGCTTGAAGTTCTAATGTGCCCAAGGCTGAGGTCTCAGGCAAAGTGGGCTGTGTATTTCAAGAACAGGGAAAGGGTTAACTTCAAGCATTTCCCTAGGCAGGCCTTTTAACAAGCTGCTGCTGCTGTTGCTAAGTCGCTTTAGTCTGCAGCCTACCAGTCTCCTCTGTCCATGGGATTTGCAAGGCAAGAGTACTGGAGTGGGTTGCCATTGCTTCTCCTTTAACAAGCTAGCCGTTTTTAATTACATATACAAAAAGAACTGGTTTTGCAGTTTTCAAGAAAAAAAAATTGATTTTAACCAGTTTTCTCCGGAGTCTAAAGAATATCATGGCCATTCTGTGTCAAAAAGTCATCTTTTCTTTCAGTAGTCATAGTTTTATAGCTAAAATATAGATCAAATAGTGCTCAAATTGACTCTGATATTAGGGGCAGATCATCTGATAAAAATCTTGGATTGTCCCTCTGGTGGGAAGTGAGGTCTTGGTCCCATCAGAAGACTCTGAAGGGTTAAGGGAATTTGCAGGAATAGGGGAAGCTTGGTCCTTCCCCACCCTCAGAAACTGGAGTATTTAGAAGGGACTTCTTTAGAATGTTAGGAGAGTTTTTGATCCCTCAGGTTTTTGAAAATAGGAGAAAGACCAAACCAAAGGGAACCCCAGAATTCTTTCCTAGAGGTCATGTGGATATTAAAGGTCAAGTAGGGGTCATCTAGGAAATCTGATAGAGAGATATAGAGGGTGACAGGAGATAGGGAAGCAACAGAAAGACACATGTGGCACGAGTCTCTCAAATCCAGATTCTGCCTAAGGGCCATGAAGGACAGAACGTAAGAAAATTCTGAGCCCTTTCCCTGCTTTTGGCAAAAGCTAGTATGCCATTCACAAAAGCTGGTGTGGTTTTTTTTGGTCCCCCAGTTTTTATTGGGGCCAGGACTTTTGCAGCTGGGCTGAAATACAGGGAAGATCTTATTGCAGGCTGGAAGTTCTGCACCCCAAGTGCCCAGACCAAAATAGGGAAAAGTTCCATTTTCAGGCCGGAAACTCTGCAGGCTTAAAGGTGCGCAAAAGTCTGTTTGATATTATACTATTCCTGAAAATTATACTCCTTTCAGGATAATTTATTTACATAGTCTCATCTAAGGCAAGGTTGTCAGAAACACAGAGAAAACTGCCATAGGAAATCAGTTTAATTTCCATCGAAAATAAGACACAAATGAACTTATCGATGAAACAGAAAGAGAGTCACAAACTCAGAAACTTACAGATATCTGTGGAGATTTGGTTTTGGGTATTGCCAGACTGAAGTAGTAATTAAGAAATAAAAATCACTATGTATACTGTAAGAAAAATAATAGATACCATATAGCAGAGAGAAATATAGCCATGATTTTGCAATATCTTTAAACGGTATATATTTCATGAAAATATTGAATCACTCTGTTGTATCCCAAAGCAAATAGAGTAATGTAAATCAACTGTACCTCAACTGAAAAAGAGTGGATGGATGGCTACAAACACAAGAAATAATACTCAAGAATGAAATTTCGCAAAATAAAAATGGGAAAAGTTGAGGAATAGAAACTCTCATCAAGCAATTAATTTGGATGGGATTATTAAAAATCTCCATTGGTTCATCCACTAGAAAGAAGAATTTGGAAGATCTTTAAAAAAGATCTTCTGCTTTTTAATATGCTGTCTAGTTGGTCATAACTTTTCTTCCAAGGACTGTCTTTTAATTTCATGGCGGCAGTCACCATCTGCAGTGATTTTGGAGCTCAAATGAGGAAATGGAGCCCAAATTCCATTCAAAGAGGATGAGGTGGTTGGATGGCATCAATGAGTCAATGACTCAATGAACAAGCTCTGGGAGATGGTGAAGCAGAGGGAAGCCTGACCTGCTGCAGTCCATGGGGTCGCAAAAGTGGTATATGACTGAGCGACTGAACAACAACAACATACTACCAATAAGAATTTGAATATTTACTGTGGGCTAAGACTGTTCTAAGTGCTTTATGTTTACTTTCTCACAGAATCCTCACAACAATTTGATAAGTGTAATTACTGTCCATTGCTCCCTTCACAGATAAGAAAATTGAAGCACAGAGAGGTCAAGCAAGTACTCAAGACAGAGACAGGGCTCAATTGTGGAATTTTGATTCGAGAGTCTTGCTCTCTTAAACTACCAGAATGTCTTTGATTATGTATTTGTAGTATTGTTTGTAAATTAAAAAATTGATCACACCTCTGCCCGGTTTCTTCTGCTGAAAGTTTCTTCTACTTACCTACATAAATCTCTAATCCCTTAAAGGGCCTTCCTAGTGAGTCCTACCCTGAATACAGGGTTCAAACTTGCAACCTGTCCCTCTGCTGCTGCTGCTGCTAAATCGCTTTAGTCCAACTCTGTGTGACCCCATAGACCGCAGCCCACCAGGCTCCCCCGTCCCTGGGATTCTCCAGGCAAGAACACTGGAGTGGGTTGCCATTTCCTTCTCCAATGCATGAAAGTGAAAAGTGAAAGTGAAGTCACTGAGTCGTGTCAGACTCTTAGCGACCCCATGGACTGCGGCCTACCAGGCTCCTCCATCCATGGGATTTTCCAGGCAAGGGTGCTGGAGTGGGGTGCCATTGCCTTCTCTAAACCTGCCCCTCTATTTTATTCTAAATACTCATAGTATTTTATTTTAAATACCCATAGTATTTCTCTAATATATTATACAATTTGCAGATTCACCATATCACTTCTCTTTGCTGCTCCCCACCATCTCCTGACAGGGAAGCCTGGAATGCTTCAGTCCAAAGGGTCACAAAGAGCCCCACACGACTTAGCGACTGAACAACAAAAACCTTCCCCCATTCTACCATAAGAGCTCCACTAAATCAGGGGTTTTTTATCTGTTTTTCTAAACCATGTACCACAGTCTGAAAAGGCACTGGCACAAACTAGGTCCGCAGCAAATATTTGTGGAGGAAGTAAATTTTAAAAAACATAGCATGATTCCAGTTTTACTTTCTTATTTTAAAGCATAAACATGTATATACATGTGTAGGGGGAGGGAGAAGAAAAACAGTCAAAAATGTTAATGGTGATTTTAAGTGATATTTTTCCTTCTTTATGTTTTCCTGTGGTTTTATTCCCCAAACTCGATGTGAAAATGTACTATCGCATCATAAGAAAACTGCTTTTTAAAACGTCTCTTCTAAATCTCGGGTGACACACTTTGCCACGCACAGCGAATTGTGTCTACTGCAAGTTGCACGAAGCCATTTTTCTGTAATCAATTCAAAAGGCATTGATGGTCTTTAAATAAATTACTGGTTTAAGCAATCGCCCGATATTTTGTGGTGGTTAAACATTTCTTAAAGGAATAAGAAACCTTGCTTCGGCGGGCGACCGCGTTATCCCTGGGGAACACACCCACCTAGCAACCGGGAGCGGAGCTGAAGCCTGGCACTGTGCCTTTAATTCCCGGGTTGGGAGGGGCGGTGGAGAATTTCCGCTCCCCTACTCCCACCGCGGCCCGGGCGGCAGCTGTCACCTGTAAGGCGAGCACCGCGCATGGGGGATGGAGTCCGGCGCCCATTGGACTGACTGTAAAGGCAGACACCTACCCCGAAGACTGGGGACCCCGCGGGGCGGCGGCGGGGGTCGCGCGCCGCGGCCCCCGGCTCGTTTCTCCAGAAGACTGCCGGGCCCTGCTGCGCTGGCATGACCGAGGTCCAGCTTCGGGGACACGCCCGTCACGCCTCGGTGAAAAAGATCAGGTGAGCCTGGCCGAGGCGGACCTGACTCCTGGAACCCCGGCTCCCCCCTGCGGCGGCGCCGCCGCGACGTCCACCTTGCCCGGCAACCGGGAACCGCAGAGTTGGTGGGAGCGGGCGGCCTGGCTCCCCACTTGCGGGGCGGTAAGTGACCATGGCGCTGGCCGCGGCCGCGGCTGCTGCCGCCGCCGGAGTGAGCCAGGCGGCGGTGCTGGGCTTCCTGCAGGAGAACGGCGGGAAGGTACGCAACTCGGAGCTGCTGAGCCGCTTCAAACCGCTGCTGGAGGCCGGCGATCCACGCGGCCGCGCCGCCCGCAGGGACCGCTTCAAGCAGTTCGTCAACGACGTGGCCGTGGTGAAGGAGCTCGACGGCGTCAAATTCGTGGTGCTGAGGAAGAAGTCGCGGTCCCGCGACGGACCCGAGCCCCCGCTCTGCTGCTTCCAGAGCGCCCCGGAGGCACCAGCCCCGCCGTCGAAGGTCACTTACGTCTCACAGGAGGAAACCGCGGCTTCGGGGGCTCCGTCCTCGTCCTCGGCACCGAGGGCGGCGGAACCGGCTGAAGACCCGGCCCCGCCATCAGAGCAGCAGGACACCGCCGGGGCTCCGGCCTCAGAGACCACTCAGGGGCTGTTTTTAGACCCGGCCTGGCAGTCAGGGGTGCCCTCGGACCCCCAAATTCCAGCCTTCGAGCTGGCCCAGCCCCCTGAGGGTCTCTCTGAAGACGTGGCCCCACCGTCCACGGCGCCGTCGGAGGCACCCTCGCCCCACGTAGAACCGCCAGACCGGGAAGCTGCATCTCGGGGGCCACCACCACCCACTCCGCGCCCTCCGCCTCAGAAGCCCTGCATGCTGCCTGTGCGCTGCGTCCCCGGCCCCTCTGCGCTGCGGATCCGGGCTGAGGAGCAGGGCCTGCGCAGGCAGCTGTCGGAGGAGCCCAGCCCGCGGAGCTCCCCGATGCTGCTGCGGCGGCTCTCGGTGGAGGAGTCCGGCCTGGGCCTCGGTCTGGGCTCTGGCCGCTCCCCTCACCTGAGGCGTCTGTCGCGCGCCGGCCCGCGCCTGCTCAGCCCCGACACCGAGGAGGCTCCGGCTGCCCCGCCGCCGTCCGCCGTGCCCCTGGAGCCGGCCGAACACGAGTGGCTAGTGCGGACGGCTGGGGGCCGCTGGACCCACCAGCTGCACGGGCTGCTGCTGCGCGACCTCGGCCTGGCAGCCAAACGCGACTTCATGTCTGGTTTCACGGCCCTGCACTGGGCCGCGAAGAGCGGCGACCTTGAGATGGTGCAGCAGCTGGTGGAGGTCGCGCGGCGTGGGGGCGCACGGGTCGACGTCAACGCGCGCTCGCACGGCGGCTATACGCCGCTGCACTTGGCGGCGCTGCACGGCCACGAGGATGCGGCTGTGTTCTTGGTAGTGCGCCTGGGTGCGCAGGTGCACGTGCGCGACCACAGCGGACGGCGCGCTTACCAATACCTGCAGTCGGGCGCCTCGTATGCTCTGCGTCGCCTACTTGGCGACCCTGGCCTGCGGGGTTCGACCGAACCCGACGGGGCTGCTGGTGGTAGTGGCAGTTTTGCGGCCCGGCGCCCCGTGCAGGTGGCGGCCACCATCCTCAGTTCCACCACCAGTGCATTTCTGGGTGTCCTGGCTGATGACCTGATGCTCCAGGATCTGGCTCGAGGCATGAGGAAGTCAAGCTCCTTAAGCAAATTCTTGGGAGCCTCGCCCATGGCTCCTCGTAAAAAGACAAAGATCCGCGGCAGTGTGCCAGCCTTTTCAGAAATCTCTCGTCGACCCACTCCAGGGCCCTTGGCTGGTCTAGTGCCCAGCCTACCCGCAGCAACCTGATGGCTCCCAAGGTTACGACTTGGTAGCTCTAATCGCCCCTCCCTCTCACAGTCAAAGCCTGCCCAAGACCATGGTCCAACACTTTTGGCTCCATCGTGTCTCCAGCTTTGTCCACTGCAGCCTGTTTTACCCAAGTGGGCCTTTGCCTCCAACTTCTTAATCTTTCTCCACAGATGTGATTCAAGATCTCAGTGAGAGCCTCCTATGAAGAACTCTGGAAATCAGGCTTGAACCTTGGAGGAGATTTGCAATTTAGGATCAAAGGTTCAGGGGCAGCAGCTGGTCTGGCCCCTGAATGATTTAACCCAATGCCTCTGCATCTATATACTTCCAAAGCAGAATTACAGCTTTGTGTGATAATAGATTATTTGTCAGCTTTAAGATATGCAGTGCATTTATAATTTGATGCTTTTATCCTGTGAAAATTTTAAGTTGAAATGAGGTAAAACAACTTTCATAAAATAACCTCTTGAAATTATATTTTTCCAAAATGCTCAGACATGTTCAGTCTTTTGCTAAATATTTTGGAATTCTATTTTAAAAAAAATCAAGATCTAAAGAAATTTAGTCCCAATCAAAACCCTTGAATGGTTATCTACCTCATTTTAAGCAGTCAAGATGCCAATCTTGAACACAGAAAGTGACCATTGTGAATGTAATTAATTTCAGTTATACTGTGAATGCTAAATATTAGAAAACAAATGCATCTTGGGAGTAAAAGTGATTTAACAATGAGAGAAAAGAGACATTTTTGGCAAATACTTTTAATTTGTGGTTGTATTTATGGTGAAATGTATCTTTGTCACTGGTTGCTGGGTACTTTGATATGGCATGAATATTTAACTTTGTAAAATTTGATTTGTGAATTGCACCATTGTGCCATGTTTCTGAATCTGTGGCTTTCAAATCTGGCTGAGCCTTTCATTGCTGTAGGTGAATAGTCAAAGAAAAAAATGTCACAGCCTACCACCAGATAAATAACTGGTTAAATAGTAACAGATACAATTAAGGAGCAACTATTTTATAAGAAAGTTCTATACAAGCAAAACTTACATGGTAGCCATTTTAAAAAGCCATCTGAAAGCAAACAACTTATTCCAAAATAGCAAATGCAAAGTCTCCTTGCTCAGCGACCTTAGAGAGGGGTAGCTTGATTGACCTGTATCTTTGCTCCTATTTGTAATTGAGAAGGTTTTAAGTATTGCCAGGATTTCTCAGGTTCAACCCAGCGTAATTATAATGGCTGTTTCCCCATTTTAAAGATATGGAGTCTATTTGCTCAACCAATCTTTTTTTTAAAATATCATATTGTAATAATGCTCTGCTTTTGCAAATTGGGTTTGCATGTGATTAGTTATACCAAATAGTTTTTGTGGCCAGGGTAGTGGGGCTCCCCTCCCATATATGTATCAGTGAGGCCTCTGAAAATTATTTAAGGCAGTCCTTCCTGGAATGTTTTGATTTAACCAATGAAATAAACACTTTCCCATTTTGTTCCTGCTGTGTGATGCTGTACTTCCCTTAAACATTCTATAGCACTTGCTACTGTATTTGCCTTTCTTTTAATTACTTTTATCCCCATCCTTTTGCTTCTTTCAAGCATTCTACTATTGAAAGAATTTGGACTTCTCTGCAAAGTAAAGGAATCAACCAAACATGGATATGATAGCCAAAAACTGTAGATAAATGTAGGCCCTGATCTGGCCTCTCCCATCTTCCTTGCCTGGAACTCTAGCTAAGCTGCATAAATTATTTCAAAATGCACATCAAATCGTCTGCCTCTGTGAAAAAATAAATGACGAGAGGCAATAATTAAAGCAATCTGAGTAGCTGAAGGTCTAAGAATAAAATATTAGAAATTTTTCATAATGAAAGAGAAACTTGACTGAGGGTAACAAAGGTCACACACACAGGTATGACTGGCTTTGAGAAAGACAAAATGTAAACCAGCATAGTAGCGATAACAATAATAATGTTTATGGCACATTTAAATCAGAGGAAGATTCTTAAACAGAGGAAGAATCTTTGTGTTTCACAAGGGTGTGCTGCAAACCTTCCAGGTGAAGTAAAAACATTTGGCAAGAGTTTAGGGTCAATAAGCCTAACATGCAGGAGTAAGAAACCACTGCTTTTCCCTTGCAGGCTAAGACTGTCTGAAACTATAAGGGAAGTTAGTAGGAAATTATGATTTGATATGCATATGGGAAGTTTTCAAGACGACTATCTGGTTAACAGGAGGCATACCTGTGGAAGGGTATTTCCAACAAACGACCCCCCCGAAAAAAATAGTTGTTCATCGATAAAGGCAATTTATCTGGTTAAAATTATCACAGGGAACAGAATCACTCCTCTTAATGGGGAAAGAGTTAATTGCTGATGTAGATGTGTATGACTCATATCCACAGCAAGCTTTTTAATACAATTGTACATTTCCTCTCAGGAGGATGGAGGCTATTCTTGAGTATGTGTTACATACCTAATGGAGACCAGGGTATGTTGTTGTTCAGTTACTCAGTTGTGTCTGACTCTTTGTGACCCCACGGACTGCAGCAAGCCAGGCTTCCCTGTTCTTCACAATCTCCCAGAGTTTACTCAAACTCATGTACATTGAGTTGGTGATGCCATCCAACTATCTTATCCTCTGTTGTCCCCTTCTCCTCCTGCCTTCAATCTTTCCCAGCATCAGGGTCTTTTCGAGTGAGTCAGCTCACCCCATCAGGTGGCCAAAGTATTGGAGTTTCAGCTTCAGCATCAATCCTTCCAGTGAATATTCAGGGTTGATTTCCTTTAGGAATGACTGGCTTGATCTCCTTGTGGTAAAAGGGACTGTCAAGAGTCTTCTGCATCACTACAATTCAAAGGCATCAATTCTTTGTCACTCAACCTTTTTCTGGTCCAGCTCTCACATCCATACATGACTACTGGAAACACCATAGCTTTGACTAGACAGATTTTGTAGGCAAAGTAATGGCTCTGCTTTTTAATACGCTGTCATATTTAACAGCATTTTAATATGCTGTCTAAGTTTGTCATAGCTTTTCTTCCAAGGAGCACACATCTTTTGATTTCATGGCTGCAGTCACTGTCCAGAGTGCTTTTGGAGCCAAGAAAATAGTCTATCATGTTTCCATTGTTTCCCCGTCTATTTGGCATGAAGCCATGGGACCAGACGCCATGATCTTAGTTTTTTGAATGTTGAATTTTAAGACGGCTTTTTCACTCTCCTTTTTTATCTTCATCAAGAAGCTTTTTCTTTCCTCCTCACTTTCTGCCATAAGGGTGGTGTCATCTGAATATCTGAGGTTATTGATATTTCTCCCCGCAGTCTTGATTCCAGTTTGTGCTTCATCCAGCCTGGCATTTTGCATTATGTACTCTGCATATAAGTTAAATAAACAGGGTGACAGTATACAGCCTTGACGTACTCCTTTCCCAGTTTTGATCAGGCTATGCTGCTGCTGCTAAGTCACTTCAGTCGTGTCCAACTCTGTGTGACCCCATAGACGGCAGCCCACCAGGTTCCCCCATCCCCAGGATTTTCCAGGCAAGAACACTGGAGTGGGTTGCCATTTCCTTCTCCAATCCATGAAAGTGAAAAGTGAAAAGTGAAGTCACTGAGTCGTGTCCAACTCTTCTCGATCTCATGGACTGCAGCCCACCAGGCTCCTCCATCCATGGGAATTTCCAGGCAAGAGTACTGGAGTGGGGTGCCATTGCCTTCCCCAGACCAGGCTATGGGGAATGCATATATAACCTGTGTTTACTAAGTGCTAACCACGGTTCTAAACACTTTGTAGGTATTCACCACCACCTTACAATGTATGTACTATTAGCATCTTGATTTTTAAANGCAAGAGTACTGGAGTGGGGTGCCATTGCCTTCCCCAGACCAGGCTATGGGGAATGCATATATAACCTGTGTTTACTAAGTGCTAACCACGGTTCTAAACACTTTGTAGGTATTCACCACCACCTTACAATGTATGTACTATTAGCATCTTGATTTTTAAAGTGAGGAAGCCTAGAGAAAATGTAAGTAACCTATATGGCCTCAAGCTAGTAACTGTCACGGTCAGGATGGCATCCTGGTGCTCTTTTCCAATAAAGCATCCTGTTACAGAAAAGCAAGGTGGTCTCATTTCAGCTCTTTATTCATTTAGTGACCTTAAGCAAGTCACTCAGTTCTCCAAGCTCCATCTCTCTCTCTGTGGAATCGGCAGTACCTATCCTACAGGCTGTGGGGAGGGAGGAGCACATGGAATGAGTAGGTAGAGTTGTCTGTGAACTGAAATATTACTAGCAGTGCCAAGTTGGTCCCAAAGGGATATCTGGATGCATTCCAAAACCAAATAGCTCTGATTTTTGGTGTTACTCTACCTGATCACCATTCTTTCACCATGTTAGTACCTGTATATATAAACAACATTGACACTACTGGGAAAAATATATTCCCACAAAAGGGAAACTATCCTATATTCTGTAAGTGATATCACATTATTTCAAATATCACAATGCCTTTTATTTATTTTTGGCTGCACAGGGTTTTCGTTGCTGTGTGTCGGCTTTCTCTAGTTGTGGTGAGCAGGCTTCTCATTGTGATGGCTTCTCTTGCTGCAGAGCACAGGCTCTAGGCTCATGCTGGCTCAGTAGTTGTGGCATAGGGGCTTAATTGCTCTGAGGTGTGTGGAATCTTCCCTCACAGGGATTGAACCAATGTCCCCTTCGTTGGCAGGCAAGATTCTTAACTACTGGACCATCAGGGAAGTCTCCACAATGCCTTTCTTAACGCACATACCTCTAGAATCCCCAGCCTCACCTTCCAGTCCTAAACAAGCAGTCATTCAGCCTTTTGGATTGAAAGCACCCCTCTGCACACATGGCTTTAAGGCTGGGCCTACTCAGGACCTATATTCTTCTGCTTTTCTTTGCCTTACCCTGGAAGAAATCTGATCTTTTAAAATGGTTTAATAAGTAGACTGGCACTCTCCAGGTAGCTTGTTGCCTTGAACCTCTATGGCTGGCTTCATAGAACTGCCCCACCTCTGGACTTGAACCTTTGGAGCAGAGGTGGCCTCAGATATTACTGCAGGGAAGTGGAAAGAAGGACCAGACACTGACAGAGGAAGTGGGAGGAAGAGAGGTGGGGAGGGAGTGATTGAGAGAGAGATCTCTGGACCTCTGCTCCAGAAGGGGGAAAAAAGTTCTCCTAGTGAGAACTTAGTGCTGACTTCAGTTTCAGAGACAGCAGGTAAACACCCAGGGTGATTTTCTAAACTGCAGCTAGGCGATGAAAGTAACGTTATGGGTTCGTTGGGAGGATTGATTTACAGCATTTGCCTGCATCCCACCCTGCCACATTCCCCCTTTATCTCTTCTCTCTGCGGTGGTCCTCAACCTCATTTGACTTAAACGTCGTCTGAAAGCTTCTGAATTACTCGTGACTGAACAGCGAAGTAGTTTGTTCCCTGAGGATTTCTGAGGTTCATTCCAGCCGCTTGTCGAGGTAGGAGGTGTGCGGAGCAGACTGTTCCAGCCAGATTGAGCGGCGGCTTGGGGCACCGCGGAACATTGCTTCCCTACTCAGTTTCCAATTTACAGTCAGAAGGTAGAAAGTACAGTAATTAAATCCATATTAGGAGGAACCGCGGGGGCGGGATGAGGCGAGTAGGAGAGGAGGCCTCCTGCTGCCTGTTGCCCAGCAACAAGGGCTGCCAAGTGGGGCGCGGCGTCTCAGGCCGCCAGGCTGGGGGTGGTGGGACCAGCAGGCTGGGGCGCAGAAGCTTGAGGAGGTGCGGACAGAAACCCAAGCAGAGACCCAAGGAACCCTCTTTTCCACCGTGGAAAACTAAGTAAGGCTCTTCTGGATATTGATCCTGAAGATCAACTCCCCGACCCCCACTCGCAGCTTTCCTCTCCCCACTCATTAACCAACAAATGTCGAAGGCAAAGGAAAGCGAGCCAACCTTCCCACAGCCAGCTGGCTAGAATTTCTTTCCGAGGGAAGCAATGGCTTAGCCCCCGCCTTCAGGCCCAACAGGGACACTGCTCAGGGCAAGGCAGCGTCCCTGGAGGAGCCCGGAAGGCCTGGTAGCCGGAGAGGTGGTGAAGGGTCATAAAGAGAACAGCGCCATCTGCTGGCAGCGTCCTGGACGGTGGAATTCACCCGGCTTCTCGTGCTCACTGCCTCCCTCCACTCCCAAGTCTTAGCCTGTAGTGCCAATATCCAACACCTATGCTGAGATCGTTCTTGTCCTCTGAAGGAACAACGGGGTGTGGAAGAAAGATAAACTGGGGCAGGAAGGAAAAGGAGACAAATGGAAAGAACTGCTCAGTTGGGGCCCTACTTTGGTGGGTGCTTTCGATCTGGTAGACAAGTACAGCAGCCTCATATTTCCCCATGGCCAAAACCAGCCAAGAACCAAAGTGCAGTTTAACCGGACAAGGGCAGACGCTGCTTCCCATGCCCATTCAGGGCTGGGAGTGTTTTGTCTGAAGTACACAATTTCCACTGGCCTAAATAGACGAGGTTAAGTGTATTTCTAAGAATAACACAACGCGTGCTGAGTCATGTCCACTCTGCGACCCCATGGACTGTAGCTGCCAAGCTCCTCTGTCCATAGGATTTTTCAGGCAAGAATTCTGGAGTGGGAAGAATATCACAATAGGAGAAAGCAATGAGCACTGTACAGGGCAAAAGGGAGAAATAAGTAGATTAAGTAGATAAGTAGAAATAAGTAGACGCCAGAAGGCGTCTGGCAGCAAGCTGCCCCACGGGGCAGAGGACCTTGGCGCGGAGGCCCCGCCCACAGCGTTCAAAGGGGAGAAGCAAAGCAGAACGTTAGAACCCGCAATCGCCTCAGCAGGAGCCCCATATGTTTTTTATAAAAAGGCACAATGTGAGCATTGTTCTGTGCTCAATAGCCCGAGTGTTGTAACTAATGCTTTTAGCATGAATACGACCATTTAAAATTCCCAACCAGTTGCATTTAGTGACAATATGCATCAGAAAACGAGCTCAGAGGGAGAGATTTCTCACTTAGAGGTCAGTTGGCTTTAGATACCATTATTATTAAGGTGCTCGGCTTACAAAAATACTCAGTATTTGCATGAAAAAAGCTCTAGTCCCCAGCCTTTGCAGCTCCAAATTCTAAGTCAGATTTTCACATGTATATTGGAGAACATTGATTCTATGTACATAGGGATGATACACAGAGGGGGTGTGTGTCATTTGTTTCATTTCATTCCAGCCCTTAACCCCCACTCCCAGCTCCAGCCCAACCCCAAATTGGCATTTCCAGGACATAAGCCCCCCAGCATAATAGGTCTCCAGATGCCCCATGACTTATCCCCATTCAGCTCCCATCCTCCCAACTGCCCTCTTCAAGCCTGGTTGACCCCATAGGGTCTTCCAAAGGACAGGTGGACAAATTCAGTTTTGATTACACAACTGGATGAGAAAGACAGTTCTTTTTGGGCCTCAGAATGAATTTCCCCAAATGTCCAAGTGTATTTGACACTCATCAGTGTTTTTAGGCAAAGCATCTGAATCCATTTTCCATTTGGGGAAGCTCCCTGTGCCTTGAATCTTGAAGGAAGGCAGCCCTACCCACTTCCACTACACCACTGAGGTTAGGGGCTTGGGTAAAAACCAGCAAAAGGGACCTAAACTCAGCCAACCAGGTCTAGAGTTTTGTGGTAAAAATGCAGTCACCAGAAGAGTTAGGGACTACTGGTGACAGCATCTGCCTGGCCCCTTTTGTTTTCAAGCCTGTTTCTTCAGTCTTCCTAGGAATCCCCAGACCTGACTGATGTCCTCTGACAAATAGCTAATCTGCTGTAGTCAGGGAGGTGTCTGAAATTTGCGAACAAGACCCTGCCTCCAAGCCAGACTCCGGGTATTACTTCTCATCAATTTTTTTATTGAGAGGGAAAAGAAATGGCCATTTTGAATCTTAAATTGAAGTGCTTCTCTGACTTGTCTCATCTCCCTCCAACCAACCCTTACCGGAACTCTTTCTCAATCACAACAGAGAATACTGCAGATTTTAAATTTCTGTTAATCACCAGATAATCCACAAGACTTTGGAAAGGCCACATGAGAACACTTGGAAGAAGTACCCCGGGCCTGGGTCTTCCCCATCCCAAGGGAAAAGCACCGAATAAACCAGCGTCATCCGGAATCACGTGGGTGAGAGGCAAGGGCAATGTTCCCCACCCTCACAGCCTGTAACTAGATGAGGGGAGGGGGGAAGGGCGGTTTATTCAGAGGATGGGTCCCTGAGGGGAAGGCCGGCCTGGGAGGCGAGGGATGACGGCCAAGGTCGACGGCCAAGGTCGTTCCTGACTGCGTCCAGTTGGTCCTGAATAAGGCGGACCCGCTCGTCCAAGCTGCGCTGCTGGGCCAGGACGGCGGCCTTGCCGGCCATCAGGGTGCGGTAGGCGCTCAGCTCCTCTGCGGGCAGTGCCCGCGCCAGCAGCTCGCGTAGGGCCCGTTCCCTCCGCGCCACGTGTTGCTTCAGTTCCTTAGCATCTTTCTCCTGCCGCTGCAGGAGCCCCAGTCGCTGCAGCAGAGAGGCCTGGAGATGCAGGGGGAGGGCGCTGTGAGCCAGGCCTGATGCAGGCCCCTCACCGCCCTTCACAGTCTCCCAGACCTCCTCAGCCCAAACCTGCTCTTCAGGGTCGTTATCTGCACCCGCCTGGGCCAGGGCGCGGTGCACGCGGGCCAGGCGACTACCCAGCAACAGCAGGAGGCCAAGCACGCGCTCTAGGTCGGCCATGAACCGGCTGAACCGCTCCAGCTCGTGGGGTGCACAGGCCTGGCCCACAGCGGCCTCCAGAGCAGCTCCGCGCCTGGCCCAAGCCTGGGCCGCTCCCTGCAGTTGCTTCTGCTCGGCCTGAAGGTCCCTTAGCATCTTTTGGAGGAGGTCCGCCAGCTCTGCCTGCCGGGAGTGCATAGGCACTTAAGTCTGGAGCCAGGCCCCTGGACTCCTCAGACCAGACTCTGGGTTCTGGCCCCACTCAACCACCAATGGCCCCTTCCACACTCACTTTCTTGGCTTGGACGCTGTTATTTGGCTTTGGTGCACCCTGGTCACATGGTTGGTCAGGCACAACGTGGGTGGTAAGGTTTTCAGGCCTTGTCTCCTCCTGAGAAGTTGGCAGGTGCTGGGTGGAGTTAAGTAGATAGGACCTGGGGACAAAACCAGAGCTCCTTGGGTTGTCCTGCCCCAGAGATCAGGGGCTTAAAGTCCTCTGAGTCCCTGATGCCCCTCACTCACCCTGGCTCAGAATTACCAGCAGCCTCCTCTCCAGCCTCCCTACAGGCTGGTCTCATTGCAGCCCAGACCTCAGCTAAGGGAATCAGTCCATCTAGCAGGCCCAGGGATGGCTCTGGGCTGGAATAGGAGGTGAAAGTGTCACTCTGAGAGGGATCCAATCTGGCCAGCTCCTGAACCAGCTCCTCCAGGTGTGGACTGGCCCATGTTGACCGAGGACCAGGTTCCCCAGGGCCACAAGCCAGGGCACTGTGGTCAGGGGGCCCTGGGGTATCATTGTGTGGAGGTCCCAGGGTATCACCTGGGAAAGGTTTCAGGTCAGTCTCTGCAGCTGTGGGGGGAACAGTGGTCAGCAGTCCAGTGGGGTCAAATGTAAGGATGTCACCATTTGCAGCCTCAGCGGGGCTACAGCATGTAGGCCTGGAAACATTCACAGAATTGTTTAACCCCTGCCAACACTCATCCACCCCTGCAGTTTCTGGGTCATCATGGAGGGGCTGCTCTGGGGGGATTATAGCTTGGTCAATCCTTTGACTCAAGCCAGCTTCGTACTCCTGGTCAGAGACATGGACACTGAAAGTGGAAGAGACATTAAATCAGAAAAAGCTCTGGCCAAGGGCCCCCCCACCTCCTCTCCCCCTGCAACCACTCCCCCCTCCCAACCCACCCT
>SJYA01001081.1:726371-869009 GCA_006410615.1 Neotragus moschatus | reverse complement strand
AACCCACCCTGCCCCAGGCTGCCCCCCACCCCCAGCCTTCGGTCAAGAGAGAGTTCCCTGCCTCTCCAGCATTTTATAGATGTGTGTAGGAAAGGTGTATCTCACTCTGCTTGAAAGTCTGAGGGAACTCACCAGGTTGGGAGCCCCAGGGGAGTCTGGGAGTCTGCAGGTGATCTTGCTCTGACCAGGGGGGCTTCTTCCAGGAAAACTTCATCATCAGGAAGGGATGGGAGCCGAACATACACAACACAGTTCTCTGAGCCCCTCTGCTCACAGTCAGAGGGACCGCTCTGGGGTCCCTCTGAAGGACACACTTCTGCAGCTTCCTTCTGATTCAGGAACCTGGAGGCAAGGACCCCACACTGACCACAGTGACCAGGAAGGAAGATTCTGGTTCTGCACCAGAGACACAGTAGGGTGTTGGGAGTGGGATTAGGGGGTGTGGTCTGCACTCTGCCTTGAGACATAAGGCTCAAACAGAGGGTGGGTGGAGGCCTTTCTTGAGCAACAGCCACGAAAGCTACCTCCCCCAGCTTTCAGTTCCCATAGTGGTCCATGTCTCTCACCTGTTAAGTTTGTTCTGCAGCGGTGGTCTAGGAGTTTCTGCTCCTTGGGGATCAGCCTGGAAAGGCAAGCAGTTGGGTGAAATGTTGCTCAAGTTTTCAGTCCTCTAGGTTCCCCCACCCCAGGGTGGCAGCCCCTATCTTCCAAACCTGGGCAATGGGCATGACACCTTCTGGACTTCCCCAGGGGGCCAAGACTTCCCCGGAAGCGCTCCGACTCTGACTGGCGGCGGGCCTGTAGGCATTGCCAAGCTTCAAGGACCGGGGTTTCGGGTCCTCTATGCTTGGGGGCTGGGTCGCAGGCAGCCATCTGATCTGGTGACCGTCAAACTCAGCCAACGTCCTCTGCTGCCATTCCCGAGGCTCCAGCCCAATGAAGCCCGAGCTGGAGCAGGCCTCTCCGGAGCATTGCCTCGCCAACCCAGCGCCCCTACCCAAGCGATCCAGTTTCCCTGGCTCTGAGAAGCACCACTTCCGCTGCTGGGTGGGAGCCCCCGAGCGCGCCGGCTCTACTTCCCCGCCGGGGTGGCTGAGCGAGGCAGAGCGCGGGTGCTCGGCAGAAGGCCGCGCGGGGGCCGCGGGCCGCAGGCGGGAGGGCAGGCTCATGCGGAGCTCCTTGCGCTGGAAGGACGTCTCCCGGAGCACCCGCCGCTGCGCGCCCTGCAGTCTCTGGCGGTAGGCGGCCCGCGAAGCGGGCGGGCTGGGCGGCTCGACTGCCCGCGCTGCGGCCTCAGCCTCGGCCGCCAGCGCGTACAGCAGCGGGGTGGTCTGGCGGCTGAGTGGTCCCGGGGTCCCCTTTTCGGGGACACAAGGCCCACTGCGTGCGGCGGCTGCGGGCCGGGGCTGCGGGGAAGTGCGAAGCCTGGCGGCGGGGGCCGGGCCGCCCCACACCACGCGCACGTAGTCCCAGTCCAGGTAGGGAAGTTGCTGGGTCCCGGGCGAAGGCGACGGCTCAGGACCGCCTGAGGCGGCGGAGAGAGAGCTGTAGGCCGAGTCGGTGGGCGCGGACAACCGCCGCGAGTCCAGGCTGCGAGTGGTCGAGGCCGGGGAGGTGCGGCCACCTCCGGGACCCAGGGCTTCCATGGCTGCTCGGACTTGGGCGGAGGCTGGCCAGCTCTGTGAGGCCTGGAAAAGCATAGGCGGCCTGGGAGGTGAGGCGCTCCGGGTATGGGTTAGGACAGCCTGCTGGCCCCTCCAACACCGACAGGCTTACACATCGCCTCGGGACCCATGGCCCTAACATCCCGCACCTCCCTCGTCTGGGATGGCAAAGGCAGGAGGACCAGGGGAGCATCTCTGGAGGTTGAGGGCCTTAGCTCAGGGGAAGGAAGTGGCGCCTAGTCCATTCCCTACTGGGGCTCTCTGGCCCAGCCTCTACCCTGGCACCTCCTGGAGCGCTGAGAACATACCCATGCTCCTTCCCTCCCCACCCCTGTCCCACCCTGGCCGCTTCCTGGCTGCTTTGTTAACTTCTCCGGGTGATCTTTTCCTCATAAACAATATCAACAGCGACCTGAGATCAGAGGGGAGCCAAGAAAGGAGGGGAGGAAAGACCCAGGTCAGGTGGCAGGGGCAGCTTCACAGCCTTCCTCTGGGCCAGTTATGTTCCAGGTGCTCTGAATAAATATTTATCTGGAACCTCACAACTGTTGCCTGCATGAGGACAGTGAGGTTCTGAACCAGGGAATGATTTGCCCAGAGGCACACAGCTAGTAAGAGGCAGAGCCCTGCCTGGAATCTGGGCTTGCCTCCAAGCTTGCTGAAGCCAGAATCAATTTCCTAGAAGCAAACTCTGCTGAAAGCCAGTTTACCCCAGTCCCCCCCAACAAAGCTCAGACTCCTCTGTGGGAAACAATCCGCCCCCCACCCCCTTCAAATTACTGTCAGATCCCAGGATAATATGTTCCCTGCATTGGAGAGTCTGCCTTTTGTCTAGGAGTGACAGGCTCACCCCATTTTTGTGCCACTCTTGCTCCTCCTATAGGGCTCAGCTTAGAGGTTTCCTGGCCCTTTGGGATCCCTCTAGTGTCCTAGCTTCCCCATCACAGCACTCAACACCCTGCCTGGTGATTGTCGGTTTGCCTGTGATTCCTTCTCCCCATTCCCACCCATGAACTTCCTGAGGACAGGCCCTGCAGTGACTCATCTCTGTACCCTCCATGTCTGGCATGTAGTTGATGTGAAGTATTTGTTGAATGACAAGGAAAGGAGCAGAATTGCAGGAACTAGATGGGTGGCTTTGGTGGAGAAGGTTGAGGGCTTCTTTGCTTCCACCTACTCCTCTCTCCCTATTAGTCTTTTTGAAGAAGGGGACAGAATGGGTGAGACAGTTGCCACTCATGGACACTGACCAGGTTTACCCAGGTTATTAAGAACCAAAAGGGCAGGCAAGCATAGCTTGGAACAGGAATGGCCAGAAATCAATACCTTCCCAGTGCCAGGAGGGGGAGCAAGGGGAGGAGCTGGGGGAGTGTACCTGGATCGGGGTGAAAGTAGCTTTGAGTCTTGAGAACTAAGGGTTCACTGTGGGCTATAGGGACGTGTGTGTGTGTGTGTGTGTGTGTGTGTGTGTGTGTGTGTGTGTCTGTGTCTGTGTGTCTGTGTCTGTGTCTGTGTCTGTGTCTGTGTGTGTGTGTGTAGTGGGGAGAAAGCAGGTTTGCCTTCCCTGAGCTGCTTGGTTGGGACTGCAGAGGAGGGTGGCCCATAGCTGGGTGGAAATTGAAAAAACAGACTTTGGTGAGCTTCCTAGACACATTTTGGAGCTCAGGATCATCCTCTACCCCATTCCCTGAGAGCCCAGATTCTACAGATTGCTGGCTAGGGCAGTTAGAGAGGTTAGTGGTGGGAGGACATGGTGTTTCCTTAAAGGGAGAAGCAGTACTTCCAACATTCCCAGGAGGGGCTCTCAGCTGATCTGGTACCAGAACATCTTGACATCACCCAGCTGGAGGCATCACTGTGCTTACTAAAGCCAGCCCCGAAGGATGGTCCTCACACTCAGGCTTGGGGACCACTTTTGCAAAGTAGTTTATACTCTCTGTATTTCAGAAAGAAAGGAAGCTACTCTGAGTAGCAGCCCCTGGGAAGACTGACCTCCTCTAGGGAACTCTTCCAGCCACCCATACACTGGCCCCCTCTCCTGCTATCCTTCTGAGCCCAACTTGGGAGCACTGTTTATCCTAGCTCATGCCACCCAGGCCTACCCATGTTGACTTTCACTGCATCTATAGGCATGGGTAACTGTTCAAATACAAAGATGTCTCCTTAAAAAAGGCCTTGAAAATTTTTATTTGTGAGTTACTGAATGACAAAGGGTTCTGAGTTCGCCCAATAAAAACAGCTCAAATGGATAATAAAAATGCCTGTATATTTCCTTATTGACCTTAACTTGTGTTGAGAATGCTTTTTCAGTGGTAACCTGAGCACCTGATACCCATACAAGATAGGGTAGGAAAGTCCAGCTCCTTTAGTGTGTTTTGGGGCTTCAGCCCAAAGAGCAGAGAGTTTTTGTCTGGCTGGAGGGAGCCTCTTGCAGTCCAACCAGCCTCTGTGCCTGGGAGTGGCCACACCCCAGGAGCCCTAGCATCAGCACTAATGTCAGCTGTGGGCTGGGCTGCAGAGCCAATGCCTGCATTGGATATAAGTCAGAACTAAAGCTTTCTCAAGCCCCATCAGCCCAAGGGGAGCAGCATGGAATCCCTGCTGGAAAACCACTAGGTTAATTAGAGTCATATGGTATTGGCATCGTTTGAAATAAACATCACCTGAATCAAAGAGCAAGAGAGGAAAAGGAGACAAGGATGACTTCAATGTTCAGAGCCAGGAGCTGAGGAGGTGGAGATGCCGGTATCAGGAATGAGGAAGCTGAGATGTGGACTGGCCAAGGGTTCCAGGCCAGGTCTGGGGCTTGTGGATTTTGCAGTGTTTGTGGCAAGTCTGGTGAGCAGTTGGGTAGGTTGAGATATGGGTCTGGACCTCAGCAGAGAGGTTGGACCAGGCAAGCAGACAGATCCAGGTTTTTAGTTAAGGTTCTTGGGGAACCGATGAAGACTGCTTCCAGTGACTAAAGTCACACAAAGGAAACAGATCCAGGTAAAGTGACCAGAAAGACAGACAACCTCAAATGATCAATAAGGATCAGGAATTAAATCATATCTGGGATGGTCTTCCTCAGTGGTAGGCTCACTGTAGGGTGTTACCTCCATGTCACCAAGACTGAGTTTCTGGGTCCTGGGCCTGTCTTGAATCCCAGCTCTCCAGACACAGTCTGGAAGAGCAGGCATTAGGGGTAAGTTCCATGGCTCTCCCAGCCCCCTACGGCTCCCCATTATCCAAGCCTGTCTGCCCCACAAGGCACCCTGCGAAGCATCTGCTCTCCATTGTTGCCGCCCACCCGTAGAGTCTCCGTAGGCTCTCGCTCCGTGCCGCGGGCAGGAAACGAGGGAAGCTGGGGCACATGGGGAAAGGAGGCCGCGGTTGAGGTCGGACCACATACCTGGGGCTTCAAGCTGAGTTGAGGTGCGTCGGGGAGGCAAGAAGCACAGACCTGGTGGCCACAGGGGGCGATAAAGTCACGCGGTGCAGCAGGAGAGCGACGCCTCCCGGACACTGGCCGAGTGGATGGCCCCCGGCCGGCGCATTTCTCGGCCTTTCCTGTTGGGTTCACCGTCGGGGAAGGAGGGCTCAAAACGTGCGCAGGGGACCACGCGGTCCTGGACGCGGGAGAGGGGGGCGGTGGGGGGAGGGCTGGGTCCCTAGCGGCTCCGCTGTCGAAGGGCATGAGCCTGGGGTCGGTGTGGCTAGGGGGTGCGGTGAGACTGCGTGTTCGCCTGCCCCCAGCGTGCTCCCCCAGCAGCTCCTGCCGCTACCGGTTCTGCGCCCACCAGCCCTCTGCCGGAGGCAGGGACAGGGGCGCAGGAGCCCGACCCGACTCGCGCAGACCAGACGTGGTGTGGAGCCCAACACCTCCAGACCCAACGACGCGCGGGCTGCTCCGCAGCGGCTCAGCCACTCCCATCCGCACCTAGCCGTGGGGCTTGCCCTACCGCCCCAGAGAACAGCGATCCCGCCGCCTGGCCCCCGGCCTCGCCGCGTACCTGAGCTCCAACCCGAGACGCGCTCCTGGACTGCGGCCGCACGGTGACATCAGAGCCCCGGACTCCGGCTCCCGACCCCACCTCCGGGCTCCCGCCGCCGCGGGGGAGGCGCCAAATCCGACTCCCGGGGGCGGGAGCGCGGAGCGGCCGCGCTGCCCAGGCAGCCGACCGCCCCTTCCTTGTGTCCGCTTGTAGGCTTAGACCCCGGTCGGGGTTGGATGCTCCTTACCCCGCCGGGCACAGGCCTCTTGCTCCGGCTGGAGAAGCGAGAAAGTAGGGGTAGGGCTCCCCGGGCGCTCGCCCGCTCGCCTCCACCTGGTGTGAACACTACAGGCCGAGAACGCTCAGCCGGAGTCCCACGGATTCAAAGCACTCCATCAGTGGGGAAGCCCAGGCCAGGTCCAAAGAGCTCCACAAGGCCACTTCATTCCAGTTTGGCTAAGTAAACAGACCCACCACTATGCCTGTCCAGCTCTGAGTACAGTGCGGATGCTAATGCATCCTCCCTTGACCAGCTCTCTCTCCAGAACTTCCATTTCCAGAACTCTCGCAGCTCTCTGATTCCCACTATGGGCTCTTTTCCCCCCTCTTTGCCCCTTTTCATTTCTGTCGTATCTCACATAGTCTCGGCCCTCTGGCCGGCCACCTGAAAAGGGGGAAGGGAAGCTGGGCGCTGCTGACCTTTGTGTTCACTCTGGGTCTTCTCAGTGGTGCTCAGCATTTTAAGGTGCTGGACTATGCATGTCCCTTGTGGCCTGGATAGGGTTTACTCCAGCCATAGAATCTGGCTCTTTTCACCTTCGGGGATCTCAAGGCTCCAAAGAATGATCTGAATTCATCAGCTATTGTACACTGGTCACTGCTCTGTCCTCAGCCTTCCCTAACTCCCACTTTTCAAAGCTGTATCCTATGAATACTGGCTCTCAAGAGATGCTCCATCCCTGGAAGGGGCTGGGGGCCTTTCTGCTGAACCCAGTCGGTGCTTGGTCTTTCTGTTGTTGTTGTGGCTTCTCTCACTGTACCACAGAATCAGCATGCCTGCGGGGCAAAGACCATATCCCCGTATCTTGGCATTCTTGGCTGACAAGGTTTGTTGGTGATAATACCCAGAAGCCAGAACTCAGACCGGGGGTCAAGGCTACCACTTTCTAGGGGGAATAAGAGCCTGGGGAACTTGGTCTGCTTGGGTCTTCTAGGGGATGGAGGCAGCAGGCACCTAAGCCTGGCTTCTGATTGGGACATTCCTAGCACTGATTTTTCTTCAAATGCTATCCTGATCCAGGCATCAGCAGGAGCTGGAGCTCTGGACTCAGACAGTGGCTCAGAACTTCTTGGTTTTGAACACCTGTCCTTTTAACACCAACTCTGATCCACATGGTTGGTCTCAGAGCAGTATCACAATAGAGGAAACAAAACCCAGCAACCAAAAGTCAGTTCAAAAATGTTCAAGATTTTAATTTATATATGACAGTAAAGAATCTGCCTGTAATGCAGGAGATGCCAGTGACGGGTTTGATCCCTGTGCCAGGAAGATACCCCGGAGGAGGAAATGGCATCCCACTCCAGTATTCTTGCCTGAGAAACCCCATGGACAGAGGAGCCTGGAGGGCTACAGTCTATATATTTTAAAATACATATATATGTATATATATATATTTATTTTTATTTATTTGGCTGCACCAAGTCTTAGTTGTGATCTTTGACCTTCATTGTGACATGCAGGATCTTTTTATTAATAGTTGCAGCATGTGAGCTCTGGTTCCCTAAGCAGGGATTGAACCCAGGCCCCCTGCATTGAGTGCATGGAGGCTTAACCACTGGGCCATCAGGGAAGTTCCTTAATTTATATTTTAAAAAAAAGTATATTTCTTGACTATGACAGTCATTCTTGATAATCCTCTTCTCCTCCCCCTTATTTCTTTTGCATAGACTATATAACTCTCTGCCTAAATTCCCCAAAAGAAATCCCATCCACTCACTTCTTTGCTTGCCTCTTCTTCTCTTCTGCGAAAGAGAAAGCAGCCCCTGACATCTGGAAGTTGGCCTGAGACTATCGGCTAGACCTTGGTGTTATAGGAGTTGATCTGACAGTCACAGACAAGGCCATGGAGTTCTCCTGTTGCACATAAACAATTTCATAGGACATCAACATCAGACAAGACCCTCTGTAACCATGATGGGTCAAGATAAAAACAAGACCATTCTGTAATCATATCTGAACACAGACAAACCATGAATATAGTCCAAGTCAAAAAAATGACCAAAATCTTTCTGTCCTGGATAATGTGTGAGACTGCTGCTTCCTTGCCATCTGTGGCTTTAGCTTTGCTTTAGTCATTCCTCTTTCTAATAAGATTTTAAGGTAACCAATCATAGAATTACTCTTGCTTCCTGAAGCATCAAACACTGAGAAATGTCCTACTTCTTTAACTCTCTTCAAAATCACTAAATCCTTTAAGTCCTTTTCTGATGCCCTCTTACCAAGATGCTTCATGGTTCCCCTCACTGTAACAACTAATACACTCCATTTTTTCAACTACAGGTGTGTCCCTCGTGATCTTTGACTGGAGGGCATCTCTTTAGTGCAAAAGCCCAAAAAGTCTTAGAGGGGAAGAAGGGGAAGAAATTGCAACCAACGTGGAGTCTTCCTTAGTGGCAGTGGTTAGGGAGCAGGGGCCATGGAGAAGATGGACCCATGCACACATTCATCATGTTTTTCTACTACATAGAAAGACATCTTGTGCCCCTCGGTATCTCAGTACTTTTCCAGGCCTGGGAGAGTACATCTGACACCGTGTGAGTTAGCCAAGAACCACCCAACCTAGCCCTTCCTCAGTTACCCAAGCAAAATAATTGTAAATGGGTAAGCCACTAAGATTAGGGATACTCTGTTAAACAGTAATAGATAACTGTTACAGGATATGTAAAATTTCAAATTTGGTTAATCTCAAATTTTTTACAAAGAGGTTGTACCAATTTGTATCCCCGTTAATGAGTGCCCCTTTCCCTACATCCTCATTAACATAGCACATTATCAGACTTTTAATCTCTGAAACCTGAAAGGTGAAAATGCTTTAATTTCTTATATATAAAATTGCATATCATTTTGTACATTTCAAGGCCACTCGTATTCACGTCTGTGATCTGTCAACTTTCCTTGCCTGTGTTTCTATTGGATTATTGGTCTTTTTCTTACTGACTTATAAGATCTCTTTATATAACAAGGTAATTAACTTTTTTTTTTTTAATGTGTGGCAAATATTTTCCCAAGTTTGTGTCTTCTGACTTTGTGGTGGGAGTGAATTTATAACACATGGTTAAGGTTAAAAAAAAAAAAGTTTCATTCTTGTAGATAGCAACTACAGAGCTATTTTAATAATTCAGAGACCATCATATATTGGTTCAAATTCACTAAAGGTCAGAAATCTTTCAATGAATTATGTTGTCTATTTCTGGAAATCCAACAAAGCATGAATCACTGTTTTTACACAAGTGTCTACTTAAATTGTAAGTGTTCCCTTAGAGCAAGTTTGTTTGCTTTTTAATTATGCACTGAATTCACCACGCTTGTCCAAAGATAGGGCTTTATAGGAAGTCAGCCACAAGAAAAATTCAGGGAGAATGAAGTCCCCCCCCCACCCACCCCCATATGAGGGTGTCTGGCAGGAAGGCCTTTGGGCGAGGCTGGATAGGGACTGGTTGTCCCAGCGATTGAATCAAAGTTTCCTTTCAGATCAGCAGTTCCTGGGAAAGAATGCTGGTCTGTCACATTCCTAAAGAGTACACGTATATCACCTTTTCCCTACAGATGCTGTGTGACTCCTCAGCCTCTGTTCGCTTTGGCCATAATAACTCAGTTTTTGTTAACTCCTCTAGACTGATTTACAAAGCCCAGGCCTAGGCCCATTCCATCCTCCTTGTCTGCCCTCATCGTTACCCACACATCCCTGGCCAAGAGAGAAAAGGAGGTAGCTGGATACAGGCCTCTCTCCTCTTCTACCAACTCCTATAGACCCAAGACAGATAAGTGGTGGTCACATGAGCTTTTCCACTTTGCTTTGCTGGCCTCCCAGGATCTAGATGAAAAAATGTCTTTACATGTCATTTTGGTTCCCAAGAATAGAGATTAACTCAAGACTCTGAACCAGACCCCCAATAGCATCCCTAGGGAGGGCAAAAGCAGGCTCAGGTCCAGTAGTGGCCCTGTGTTCAGGTCCTAATAAAGGGGTGAAATGGTCTACAAAGGCCCCTCTCCTAAAAGTACCTTCTAATTGAGCTAAATCCGCCAAGTCTCTGGCGTCATCAGGAGTCATCTGATAAGCATTTTTAATGAGAGGATGTTCCAACCCTAGAGCTTTGGGCCTCGGGCTTTACACAGAAGCCTGGGTACAGGATTGGGTCACAGCATGCCATGTGCATGTAGAGTGGATTCTAGTCATTAGCTCTGGAAGTAGATAATGCATGTCCTTAACATTCATCAGGAAACTTTTGTTGATCTTAATTGATGTGTCTGGTCAGGTACTCACATGGAGGAGACTTTGTTCTAAAACCTGAGGGTGTGTATATCTGGCATCCATCATGGTGCATGAGTTTTTGGGACCCTTCCAGGAGTGAATGTGACAGCGCGCACACACACGCGCACACACACACACACACACACACACACACACACACACACACAGTTTAGTTGGCAGATTTTTGTATTCCAAGGGAAGGAACAAGAAAAGTTTAAAAAAAAGAGGACAACAAAATCTTCCAACATAGCTCCAATAAGTGGAACATTCTCTGAAGCCCTGCCTGGTTTGTGTAGAGATGCAAGTGTCTACACTTATATTTAACTATTTCAGGGTGGGTGACAGCCTAGAAATCAGTTCTGCAGACACCCCAGCCACAAGGTCTTCCCACAAGGTCATGCTGCCTTCTAGTTTGCTGCTGTGCTACAACAAACAAACAAATACAATTAAAAAATAAATAAGGAGGACAGAGAGCTATCCTCCAATTCACTGTATCCTGGGTATACAAAAACCAGCAATGAGAGAGCGAGCATGAGTCCACAGCCTGGCAGACCTAAGTGAATGCCAGTAAAATGGATACAACTACATGTTTGCCAGGTAAAGATTAAATGAGATTTCATCAAATCTACTCAGCACAGGCTCACAGGATCAGCAAGTGGCGTTAGTTATCATTATTATTCCTCACTTCAGTTTCTCCTGTAGGGAAGACAATCCTGACTAAATCCCAGCCTCAACTTGATCTCTGAGGACTGGTTTATACACCAGAGGTCTCCCACGAGTGTTGCTCTCCTCCTAAGCTTTGCTTACTACTCCCTCAAACAGGGCTGTGGTGGACATCTGAACACTTCCGTCCTAGGGGAACTCATATTGTGTAGGTCTTGGGGAGAGAGAGCCCCTTCTCCCATTTTGAAAGACAGCTTGCCACAGTGCAAACCTTGAGACCTGGGCTTGAACAATGTGATGCTCCTGCCAGGGACTGGGACTCTCATGTGGGTGACATGGAGATGTAGGGACAGGTGAGAAAGCACTAGAATTTGGACAGTGTGATGTGGTGGTCCTAACCTGGCTCCTGCTCTTGCTGCCCAGCCTCCTTTGGTTCCTATTTTCATTGCCTGGTCCTCCTGCCTTTTAGTCAGTTCTGTGGGCCACAAGTCCTCCTCTGATGTATTCCTTTTTGGAGTTGTAGGAGCTGGCTGCTGCTGCCTGAATCTAAGAAATTTCAGAAATAGAGCCAAGACACCTTTTAATACTGGGATGCCAATGTTAGGCTGGAGGAAAATCTGGCCAGATTTGGGTGTTCAGAGTTATTCTGTCCCTGGAAGAAGCAACCACTAGGCAAGAAGCGAGAAAGCTGCTCCCACAGCTGCCCTGGGGCTAAGGGGATGTGGTCCCCACCCTTTGATGTGGCTGGAGATCCTCTAACAAGGCTTAAACAAGCTCAAAACTAGCAACTCAGGAAACAGGATAAAGCAGCACAGGAGAAATACAAGGCAGGCAAGTTCCTGGTTCAAAGTCATAAACATTTGCTATGAAAATGAAAACAAGATTTCCCTTGATAAACATAAAATCAAAGACAAGAAAGTTTGGAGATTGGTTCCTTTTTCCTATTCTTGCACTAAAGAGGGTGGCCCAGATTCTACCTGTTCTTTTTTTTTTTTTAGCATGGACCAAAAGACTAAGCAAATGTCAGGCTAAGGTGGGCCTGCCTGGAGACCTAGAAGTATAGGCTTCCATCCCATAGCTGCCCCCCTCTCCACAGAGGGTTGGGCACATGCTGAAGTTTCTTTTTTTTCTTCCCTCTCCTACTAGTAAATGTCCTTAGGAAGGACCCATCGTGATGCTGAGTTATATAAACCCTGAGCCAAGAACCACCTCCTCGGGGAAACATCCTTGCTATCTCTAGGGAGAGTTCATTGTTCCCTCATGCACCTAACATTACATTGTAGAATATACACACATTCTCATTTACTTGTGTGTCTGTCCCATAAGACAGATTGTGAACTTTTGAAGGAAAGGAAGTACCAGGCTGAGCCTGGAAGTACTAGGCTCAGAACTATCATCAGTGATTGTTGAATGAATGCAAGTGAGAGACCCAGGTGAACAGCTGGGTCATTTCTCCATTTTCTGAATTCACAGCTGGTAGCAACAGCCTCAACATCCTGGTCCCCAGGACTCAGCAATTAGCCTGTGTGTATGAAATGGCAACCTACTCCAGTTTTCTTGCCTGGAGAATCCCATGGACGGAGGAGCCTGGTGGGCTACAGTCCACGGGGTCGCAAAGAGTTGGACACGGCTGAGTGACATCACTTCACTTCACTTCACACACTTTAAATTTTACCTGCAATTCTTGTTTCACTTTCTCCTGTTGGTGGTTTTAACAAAAAGATGTCATTTAATATACTGTAAGAAGCTATGTTCTTTTCAGAGTACACTGCTTCTGTCACTCATTTGGGCACAGCAGATAGAGGTCTGGAAGCTGCTGCTATGGATGGAACCAAGGATTTCTGAGTTCATTTGGGTTTTTCAATCCTCTGCAATGGTTCTTAGAAGTAGATTAATATCTTTTTTAGTGATGGCAATAGGTCCTAGTTCACATACAGTCTGTGAACAATGGTTCTTTTTGAAAAATGCAGCAAGTACCTGAAAAGGCACTTTGCTTTAAAAATAAAGCCAAACTGCAACCTGCTGTCTTCTTGGAACAATGAGTGCTTTATCTAAATTAGATTTACCTTAGCATGCTTAATAGCTTACAATTCAACAATAAAAAGACAAAGAATCCAATTATTTTAGTGGGCAAAGGATTCAAAAAGACATACCTCCCATGAAGATATACAAATAGCCAATAAGCACATGAACAGATGCTCAAATCAAATGCAAATCAAACCACAAGGTACCACTTTACATCACGGGAATGGCTATAATAAAAAGGACAGACATTAAGTATTGGCAAGGATGTAGATAAGTCAGAATCTTCCTGCACTGCTGTTGGGAATGTAAAATGGTACAGCTGCTTTGGAAACAATTTGTTAGTTCATCAAACAATTAAACATAGTTACCATACAAGCCAGAAATTTTAAGTATATCAGTTCAGTTCAGTTCAGTTGCTCAGTCGTGTCCAACTCTTTGCAACCCCATGAACTGCAGCACGCCAGGCCTCCTTGTACATCACCAACTCCTGCAGTCCACCCAAAACCATGTCCATTGTGTTGGTGATGCCATCTAACCATCTCATCCTCTGTTGACCCCTTTTCCTCCAGCCCTCAATCTTTCCCAGCATCAGGGTCTTTTCATATGAGTCAGCTCTCCGCATCAGGTGGCCAAGGTATTGCAGTTTCAGCTTCAAAATCAGTCCCTCCAATGAACACCCAGGACTGATCTCCTTTATGATGGACTGGTTGGATCTCCTTGCAGTCCAAGGGCCTCTCAAGAGTCTTCTTCAACACCACAGTTCAAAAGCATCAATTCTCAGCGCTCAGCCTTCTTCATAGTCCAACTCTCACATCCATACATGACTACTGGAAAAACCATAGCCTTGACTAGACGGACTTTTGCCAAGAGAATTTAAAACATGTTGCATGCAAAAACACATATCTGAACATGTAGCTGTTTATAGCAGCATTATTCATAATAGCCAGTAGCTAGAAACAATCCAAATGGTCATCAATAGAGGAATGGATAAACAAAATGTTGTATATCTATAACATGGCATAGTATTTAGCCATAAAAATAAATTAAGTACTGATGCTTGTTACAACGATCATTAACCTTGAAAACATTCTGCTAAGAAGAAACCACACAAAAGACCATACATTGTGTGATTCTACTTAAATGAAATGTCTAGAAGAGGCAAATCCATAGAGACAGAAAATAGACTGGTGACTGCTAGAGGCTGGAAGGTGTGGGCATGGGGAGTATTATTTGGTATGGACTTCTGTTTTAGAACTATGGACATGTTTTGGAATTAGAGATCAGTGATAGTTGCGCCACCTTGTGAGTATACTAAAATTCACTGAAGTGTATGATGTGAAGTGGTGAATTTTATGGTATGTGAACTTTTCTCTCTGTATGCGTCTGTACTACAGATGTACACATATATTCATAGAGTTAACAATAGTTGCTGACATTGGTCCATTCTTGTCCAAGATCTTCATACATAAGCAACAAATGGTCTCTAAGGGCTATAATCACTCTGATATTTTAAGTGTGTGTCTAAACCCAAGAAGAAAACTCATGTATTCTTGCACTAACTTACCCACTGTCTCAGAGCACCATCTGCCCACAGACCTAAAAGTATGCATACCAGGAGATCTCAGGTTTACCTGTGGGCCATAAATCTCAATATTCACATGCATGGAGGTCACATGACTTTTAAGTTACTATTGAGGGGACTTCCCTGGTGGTCCAGTGGTTAAAAATCTGCCTTGCAATGCAGGGGATGCCAGTTTGATGCCTGGGTAGGAAACTAAGATTCCACATGCCACAGAGCAATTGAGTCTCTGTGCCACAACTTGAGACTCTGTGTGCCACAATGAAAGATCCCTCATACTGCAACTAAGAACTGATGTTAAGTAAATGAGTAAACAATAATAAAAATTTTTTAAATTAAACTATTGAGGATGAATTAAAGTCTGCTGCTGCTGCTAAATCACTTCAGTCGTATCTGACTGTGTGTGACCCCATAGACGGAGGCCCACCAGGCTCCCCCATCCCTGGGATTCTCCAGGCAAGAACACTGGAGTGGGTTGCCATTTCCTTCTCCAATGCATGAAAGTGTCTACTAATTATTAAAATAAGTCTTTAGCAGTAATACAAAAGAAGTCTGATCAAGAGTATATAGCCTAGTGCTACCTGTTAACAAATGTTGTCTGACTTGAATTATAATCAGAATACTTATTGTCAGGACGTATTAAGTGAAGGCATACTCCAATCCTGACACTGTATGTGTATCTGTATGGTAGTTGTCAGCCTCACATGTGCAGTTTTATCAAAGAAAGAGAACTTGGGCAGAATTAGGTCCAAGGTCTTTATGTTGGACAGAGTTCTATCAGTTCCTTTCATTTGGATGGAGCAGATAATTAGACTGCCCCTGAGAACTATATTCCAAAGGCAGCTACAGAAAATTAATGCACGCTTGACCTGGGTTCAATCCCTGGGTCAGGAAGATCCACTGGAGAAGGAAATGGCAATCCATTCCAGTACTATTGCCTGGAAAATCCCATGGACAGAGGAGCCTGGTAGGCTACAGTCCATGGGTTCGCAGAGTCAGACATGACTGAGCAACTTCACTTTCATGTGTGCGAAGAGAGAAGCAATGTGTGCCTCTCTCCTCAAACTGTCGTCACTGTTCTCACCAGTGAGAGCTGTGACTTCGTTTTTACCAACAGTGATCCTACAAGGCTTGGGCAGTTCCATAGTGAGAAAGAAGCACATTTGAGTGTCATTATTCAGAAGAGCTGGCAGGAGGGAGCTGTATCAGATTAAGTGATAAATATATTATTGCCTTTCAGTATTGAGGGGACTGATTCCAGGACCCCCTGTGGATATAAAAATCCACTTTGCTCAAGTCCCTTATATCAAGCAGAGTAGTATAATCAGCCCTCCCTACCTGCAGTTTGCACACCCTGAGGTTGGTTGAATCCAGGTGCAGAACCCAGTCCATACTGAGGGCCAATTGTATAATAGGTGCACTTTATAAGTGTCAGGAACTCTACCTTGGCAGGGGGCGATATCATGGTGGAGGTTGAAGTGAAATCACATGAAGAAGAGACTGTGGTACTAAAGTTATTTTCAGATCACAAAGGGAATCTGCAATAGACTTTCTTACTCACTTTCTCTAAGCAGAAGTTTGTACAAGGACTTTACATGCTGCTTAAAGATCTACCCTTTTGATTTGAAGAACTGAGGACACAAACTTGTTGATAGTTCCTCCCACTGACATTCAGTTCAGTTTAGTCGCTCAGTCATGTCCGACTCTTTGCGACCCCATGAACGGTAGCACACCAGGCCTCCCTGTCCATCACCAACTCCAGGAGTTTACCCAAACTCATGTCCATCGAGTTGGTGATGCCATCTAACCATCTCATCCTCTGTCGTCCCCTTCTCCTCCTGCCTTCAATCTTTCCCAACATCAGGGTTTTTTCAAATGAGTCAGCTTTCTGCACTCCTTCCAATGAACACATGGAGCTGATTTCCTTTAGGAGGGACTGGTTGGATCTCCTTGCAGTCTGAGGGACTCTCAAGAGTCTTCTCCAACATTACAGTTCAAAAGCATCAATTCTTCTGCACTCAACCTTCTTTATAGTCCAACTCTCACATCGATACATGACTACTGGAAAAACCTTGACTAGATGGACCTTTGTTGACAGAGTAATGTCTCTGCTTTTTAATATGCTGTCTAGGTTGGTCATAACTTTCCAAGAGTAAGAGTCTTTTAATTTCATGGCTGCAATCACCATCTGCAGTGATTTTGGAGCCCTCCAAAATAAAGTCTGCCACTGTTTTTACTGTTTCTCCATCTATTTGCAATGAAGAGATGGGACTGGATGCCATGATCTTAGTTTTCTGAATGTTGAGCTTTAAGCCAACTTTTTCACTCTCATCAAGAGGCTCTTGAGTTCTTCTTCACTTTCTGCCATAAGGGTGGTGTCATCTGCACATCCGAGGTCATTGATATTTCTCCCAGCAATCTTCATTCCAGCTTGTGCTTCATCCAGCCCAGCATGTCTCATGATGTACTCTGTATATAAGTTAAATAAGCAGGGTGACAATATACATCATTGATGTACTCATTTTCCTATTTGGAACCAGTCTGTTGTTCCATGTCCAGTTCTAACTGTTGCTTTCTGACCTGCAAACAGGTTTCTCAAGAGGCAGGTCAGGTGGTCTGGTATTCCCATCTCTTTCAGAATTTTTCCACAGTTTATTGTGACCCACACAGTCAAAGGCTTTGTCATAGTCAATAAAGCAAAGTTCCAGTTTTGCTGGAGTTCTCTTGCTTTTTCAATGATCCAGTTGAAATTTGATCTCTGGTTCCTCTGCGTTTTTTTTTTTTAATTAGAAGTGATTATTAAACATACCCATAGGGCAAAGATCAGGTGAAGAGAGCACAGCAGATGTGTGAACAAAGTTTTGGGCTGAAAATTGTCTAGAAGAGCGAACAGAGCTAATTAAAAAAGAAATCTAAACCTGTGGGGAGTGGGGATGTCAATGAGAAGCTAGGTGAGACACTGAACAGAATCCTGGGAACCTCAGGAAATGATGCCACATGCCATGGAAGGCAGTAGTACCAGCTACAACTAAGTGGATATTGCCCAAATCTGTAGATGGAACAGTTGGACCCAGTGTATACTCCCCATTCCAAGCAGAGAGAGGACCACTCCTTATCCAACTCAGCAGGAGAGTAGGAGTTGACTTAATGTAAATGAAAGTCGCTCAGTTGTGTCTGACTCTTTGAACCCATGGACTATGCAGTCCATGGAATTCTCTAGGTCAAAATATTGGAGTGGGTAGCCTTTCCCTTCTCCAGGGGATCTTCCCAACCTGGGGATCAAACCCAGGTCTCCTACACTGCAGGTGTACTCTTTACCATCTGAGCCACAAGGGAAGCCCAAGAATACTGGCATGGGTAGCCTATCCCTTCTCCAGGGGATCTTCCTGACCCAGGAATCGAACTAGGGTCTCCTGCATTTCAGGCGAATTCTTTACCAACTGAGTTATGAGGGAAGCTCAGATTTTATGTAAGAGTTGAATCAAAACAGTTCTAGACAGAAGAGTTAAAACAAAGAGGCGTTGTGGAGGTTAAGGGAAGAGATGCAGTCAGTATTGTAATAAAAAGGGATTAGGTAAAAATTTACAATCCTTTGTATTGCTGGGCTCTAAGACTACCAGCAGCTGAGGCTACATCTTTGACCCATCTTCCTCCCACCACAAGGATGGATAAATTTTTTGCACAAAATCTTAAAGAAACAGAGGAGCCTCAAACTAAACAGCCCATAAATTAACATATCTCACCCTCCCATGCAGCGCTTCCAGCAGCTTTCTAGGGCCTTATATTTACAAATGGACAAAAGACATTTGAGAAAAGCCTCCAATGTGAAAGGCAGAACCTGAACAGACAGAAACAAAACTCAAGAAATAATGCAAGAAGAAAACAAACAGAACAATGAAAAAATTATAATTAAGAGGCAGCTCACATGGATGGGAATATGAAGCCAAGGAATAGGATAAGTTTTACCTCCTCATTTCACCGTAAGAACCTAAATTTTTTCTCTTAGTAGAAGACTGCCATCCTACAAGCTCAGAGAGATAGGCCAAGTAACAAATGGAGGTCACAAAAGTAAATTCCAAGTTTCTTCATGTCTTTGCATGCCCATCTCCACTGCCATATTCCAAGTCAGTATCATCTCTCACCTGGACCATGACAATAGCCCCCTAAAACCCAAAGTTCTCCCTGCTTCAGACTCATCTCTGTCAAACAACTCTACATAGAATACTGATATGATCTTTAAAAAACAATGAATCTAACCCTTTCAGGCCCCCAGTTAAACACTCTCAAGGGCTTCCTATTGAACCAGACATATAAGTCCAATCCCCTTGCACTGGTCAACAAGGTCTTGTATCTGGTCTGCTTCTTCAGTCTCATCTCCTCCCACTCCACTTGCCTTCTACCCATTCTTTCTCCTTTCCCACTTGCCAATCACACCTAGTTCTTTCTGTTCTTGGAACATAAGTTTCTTCTCACATCCATTTGTTCTGCCTAGAAGTTCCTGTATATCTCTACTTGTATTGTTTAATTGTTTAATGTCTGTCTCTTTCCCATATAATAGACACTCTGTGAGATCCACTGCCACGATTATCTTGTTTACCACTCATATCAGCATCTGGAAGAGTCCCTTACATGTAGGGTGTGCCCAGTAAATATTGACTGAATGAGTAAAATTGTAGTTTAAAAGTCTCCAAGTTTCTCAGACTTGTGGACACAGCGGGGAAAGGTGGGACAAATTGAGAGAGGAGCACTGACATATGTACACGACCATGTGTAATATATAGCTAGTGGGAAGCAGCCATACAGCACAGGGATTCAGCTCAGTGCTCTATGATGACCTAGATGGGTGGGATGGGGTGGAAAGGAGGCTCAAGAGGGAGGGAATATATGCTTGCTTATAGCTGATTTCTTGGTGGCTCAGATGGTAAAAAAAATCTGCCTGCAATGCAGGAGACTTGGGTTCAATCCCTGGTCTGGGAAGATACCCTGGAGAAGCGAACAGCTACCCCCTCCAGTATCCTGCCCTGGAGAATTCCATGGACTGTATAGTCCGTGGGATCCACAAAGAGTCATATGTGACTGAGTGACTTTCACTTTCTGGGAGGATCTCTCATGCCGCAGAGCAACTAAGCCCGAGTGACTGTGCTATAGTGCCTGGGAGCCAAAACTGCTGAGCCCACAAGCTGAAACTATTGAAGCCCAGTGCCCTAGAGCTCATGCTCCACAACAGGAGAAGCCACCACAGTGAGAAACATGCACTCCACAACTAGGGAGTAGCCCTTGCTCACTGAAAGTAGAGAAAATCCTGCACAGCAATGAAGATCCAGTACAAGCAAAGATAAATAAAAATTTTAAAAACTCCCTAGATAGTGGGTATATAGAAGAACATACCTCACAGGATAACAAAGGCCATATATGGCACACCCACAGCTATTGATAACATTCTCAAAAATGCAAATTAAAACCACATTGAGGTATCATCTCACATCTGTCAGAATGGCTAGCATCCAAAAGAACACAAATGAGAAATGAGAAAAGAGAACTCTCATACACCATTGGTGGGAATGTAAACTGGTGCATCTACTGTGGAAAAGAGTATGACGTTTCATAAAAACACTAAACATAAAACTACCATGCTAGTCAGTTCAGTCATGTCCGACTGTTTGTGCCCCTAGGGTCAGTAGCCTGCCAGGCTCCTCTGTCCATGGTATTCTCCAGGGTAGAATAGTGGAGTGGGTTACTATGCCCTCCTCCAGGAGATCTTCCCAGCCCAGGGATCAAACTGACATCTCCTGTGGCTCCTGCACTGTAGGTAGATTCTTTACCGCTGAGTAACTGGGGAAGACCCAAACTACCATATGACCCAGTTATTCTGCTCCTGGGTATATATCTAGCAGAAACAAAAGTACTAATTTGAAACAATAAATGCGCCCCATGTTCATAGCAGCATTATTTATAGTTGCCGAGATATAGAAAGAAACTAAGTGTCCATCAACAGATGAATAAAGAAAATGTGGGTATGCTGTTTCAAAGGTAGAGGTGAAATGGTCTAAGATGAAAACATACTGAACCATTAATTCCATCCAGAGATAAAAACTATATTGATTTTAGGGTCAACATTTCCCTTGACTCAAATGTATTCCTTCACAGAACATTCTGTAGTGATGAATGCTCACTGATGGAACTTAGGGGAATAAAGGATGTCTCCTTTTCTGGTAGGTGAAGCTGAGGACATCAAACTGTTCTTAAGCACACACGGCACCCAGCCCATAGTCAGTGTTCAATAAATATTTATTCAATGAGCTAATTATTTCTGAGAATACTGAAATGACATCCAGGCCCAGGCTGTGAACTCTTAACACTGCCAGTCATAGCACTTCAATGTGGAAAGACACCAGCACGAAACACAGTTCTACAAATGACTCTGAACTGTTCACAAGGTACTTATTCTTAATGAGATGTCCAAAATGTACAGCTGACTCTTATCCACATTTATCTAATTATCCATTTCTTCCAAACAAGTTGTATTACATAGTAGGATAAGAGAAAGAAATACTGTCAGGCCATCTACAAAATCCTGTTCTTTAAATGAATATTGAAATAGTCCTAGTCTTACTAACAACCCAAGACTCTTTCCAAAAATTGTATAATATATATAGGGTTTGGGAAGCACAACTCCGTCTGGAAGTACTTAACCACGTAAAGAGAACATACTTGGCTTGTCATTTTTGGTTAAGGATGAAGTGTCTCAATCTCCTGGTTGTGGTTATTTTTCCTTCTTAGAGAACAGTTAATATATAAAACAGCATACTTTTCTACTCTATCAATCATTCAGCCAATCTTTACACCTAAGAAATATTTGGGGGGATTTACATCCTATAAATAGTCTAAAGAATATTTTAAATGTTTTAATTTCATTTCAGTTATCATTTTATAAGTTACAATCCCTCCAAAGTTACAAATTAAAATTGACTACTTAAAGTTTTGATATAAACCAGGTTCTTTTGCCTGAGCATTTTTCTTTTGTCACTTAAATAACCAAGAGTACATCCTGTACCTCATGAAAGAGTAACTTTTTCCCACAGATTGGCTAAATTGAGTTCTGAACCAACTTGAGTGGCTGGTACCCTTGAAGCTGATTAGTAAAACAAAGTATTCAACCTAACAGAGGAGTTGATTTAAACCAATAAAGAGCAGGAAACTCAAAGCTGAAGGTGAACCCAGCTCCTGACATGGCCCATTGTTTCCTGGCACACTAAGGCACTCATCACATTAAGTGACCTCGTATCTCATCTGGACTAAATACCAAAGCTGAATGCATCTATTTAAGGCAGATGTAGCCTCATCCTCGAATTTCCAGATCTAAATCACTGTTGTCCTTTCTCATTTATTTTCTAAATTGGCAGCTTTTATAAGAGTAACTGAAGAAAAACAGGTTTCATATGGAGAAGGCAGCTGGGAGACTAGTATATCTTCCTCAGTTGTGTAGAAGAGAATCTTTGAAGTTTAAATTTAGCAAACATAAACCCTGAATATTAATGATGTCCTATGAAAGAGACTAAATTTACAAATAAAGCCTAAGGGGATGGAAGGAAGACAAGCTCACAGATCTTCAGGCTACAGTTACTCAGTTATAGCATCAAAACACTACACGAAAGTGTTTTAAGTCAGACAATTTTAGACCTATATAGATGAACTATTTACCTACTCTTAATTTTGGCATTGACTCTAATTCTTAACTTCCATCAAACTCCCCCACCATTTTCAAAACCTTCCGATTATAGACTAAATTCCATACTCAGACACAGAACTAAACCATGATTTAAAAAAAAAAAAACCCAAAACAATAAAGCAAAACAAATTCCCATGTTTAAGGAAATAAAAGCCAGTTTAGGGTGATTGGGGAGCTATAAGAGATCCTTAAGGTGGATAGATCTCATGTGATCCATTTGAAAATAGCCATACTTAAGGGAGATTTTTTTCTTTCTTTCCTCTAAGTTACTTTATTGTAAGAATACAGGATATAGTACATTTTCTTGTTTTTTAGTAGCTAAGTTGTGTCCAACTCTTTTGCAACCCCATGGACTGTAGCCCACCAAACCTGTCCAGGGGATTTCCCAGGCAAGAATACTGGAGTGGGTTGCCATTTCCTTCTCCAGTGGATCTTCCCGATTCAGGAATTAAACCTGGGTCTGCTTCATTGGCAGGTGGGTTCTTTATGGCTGAGCCAACAGGGAAGCCCTATAGTACATATAGCAAACAAAGTATGTGTTAATTGCCTGTTCATGGTATCGGTAAGGCTTCTGGTCAACAGTTTCAGTTCAGTTCAGCGCGGTCGCTCAGTCGTGTCCGATTCTTTGCGACTCCATGAATCGCAGCACACCAGGCCTCCCTGTTTGTTAGTAGTTAAATTTTGTGGGGAATCATAAGTTACATGTGAATTTATTTTTTTGTCCTCGCCATATGTGAGATATTTAGTTCCCTGATCAAGGATGAAACTGCAGTGGAAGTCTTAACCACTAGATCCCCAGGGAAGTCCCTACCTTTGGATTTTTGATATGCAAGAGGTCAGCCTCTCTAACCCTTGTGTTGTTTAAGGGTAAACTATATTTTGTTAAATAATCTTAAAGAGGTTATGATTTTCAGATTTGTAAGACAAAGTTTTCAATTTCTGAAAGAATTGAGCTGCTGCCTAAATGATATCCAAGGGCCAATCTGCCCATCAAACTATGTTTAATTTACTTCTTTATAAAGAAAGTTTCCAACTAAAATGGAAATACGATGATTTCTGTGTTCTAGAACTTCAGGGTTCAGTGCATTATGCCTTCAAAAAGTCTGCACAAAATGCTTTTGAACACAAAAGCATTTAACAGGGGACCTCTTTTGGAACACATAATTCAACTCCAAACCATTCCACCTTAGGGGCAAAAAGCTTCCACTATTACTCTTGTCAACCCTGGAATATCAATCTCCAGCTTCCACTGCACACTGTGTGGGCTCAGGCAATTCTCCTGGCTCTCTTTAGCATATTAAGGGAGATTTAATAAGCTCAGTTGTACCCTGTCACCATCACTTGTGGTCTGACCATTCCAAATATTTTTTAATCCTAAGAATAACAGAATAACAAAACACCATTTCTCTCTTAGACTTGCAGCCTCATTTACCCAAGAATAATGACTCCAAGTTATACAACAAGATGGCAACGTTATTGGAAACTGGGCCACCTGAAACTTTTGTTTTCAGTCCCATTTTTCAGGGGGAAAAAAAAAAAGGAATTTTGGAGGGAAAAAAGTCATGAGGCAATAAGAGCATTTATGACGGTGTGTGTGTGTGGGTTTATAAAGTGTATGCAAGATAACACCAGGAAACTCAAAAATAAATATTTCATTCCCAATAGCATAAAAAAATACTTAGAAATAAATTTAACAATATAAAGTTCAAAACGTATTTGAAAACTACAAAACAATTTTTTATATTTTAAAATTTATTTAATTGGAGGCTAATTACTTTACAATATTGTAGTGGTTTAAGTGAAAGTTGCTCAGTTGTGTCGGACTCTTTGTGACCCTGTGGACAACACAGTCCATGAAATTCTCCAGGCCAGAATACTGGAGTGGGTAGCCTTTCTCTTCTCCAGGGGATCTTCCCAACCCTGGGAGTGAACCCAGGTCTCCCGCATTGCAGGCAGATTCTTTACCAGCTGAAGATCTAAATAAATGTATCCACCACATCCATGGATTGGAAGTCTTGATGTTGTTAAGATGGCAATACACCCCAAACTAATCTACAGATTCAACACACAATCTCTATCAAAATCCCAGCTGACTTCCTTAGACACTAGGCACCAAGCTAAGATCATTTACTTGCATCTTGGAGGTACTTTTGATTTGTAGATGAGGGTTTTATAAACTCTGAAACAGAAATCACTGCTTAGCACTGGACTCCCCGTCTCCAGGTCTCTCTCAAGGTAGATTTACTGAAAACCCACATAAAAGCCCTCATATCCAAACAAGGCCTGCTCTGTAATATAACCTAGTGACTGCCAGCTTAATTTAGTGCTAACAGTGCTAAATTCACCTGGAAAAAACCTGCAGGGGTGGAGCGATGGGAGCTGAGGGAAAGCAGCAAAACCAAACTAAGGAAAAAAAAAAAAAAAGCTTCTTGACTACTTTCCAAAGGTTCAGAGTTTTAAATATACAGAGGAGAATATACGTTTTAAAAATCTTAAACTCTGCAATTTCTTGGGAAAATTTGCAAGGCTGTTTCCTTTAAATAAAACCTTTTAAAGCGCCGAGTTAGTACCAATCACTAACACAACAGAAATGGATTACAGTGTACGTTGTTTAGTTGCTAAGTCGTGCCTGACTCTTTTGTGACCCCATGGACTATACAGCCTGCCAGGTTTCTCGGTCCGTGGGGTTTGCCAGGCGAGAACACTGGATGGGTTGCCATCTCCTTCTCCAGTGGTTGAACCTCCATCTACTGCATTGGCAGGCAGATTCTTTAGCAGAGCCACCAGGGAAGCCCAATATATTGTATACTCTCCAGTCTAATTTAGGTAGAGTTAGTCTAACTCTGAAAAAGGGATAGTAAGTTGAGTAAAGACTAGCTTTTAGACACACTTCCTCTCCCTCTCAAATGACCATTTAAAAGCAAATCTTTAATTAAAACCACACACAGAAAATTTATGCCACTCACAGGAATTTATTCCTCCATTAAATAAGACTATAGCATTCTGAATTGTCTAGAACTGCAATTCCACCCAAGATTTATGCTAATTAAGTTTTTAAATTTTCTTACATCAAAAAGACTCCTACAAAAAAAGTCACTGAAAAAATTTAAAGTTCTCAAAAGAAAATACATTTCATTTAAACATTTGGCCATGAGGAAGGCAGCTGCTATCCCTTTACATTGATAGATGCCACAGAATATGCTGATCTATACAGGCTCCTCCTTACATAACACAGTGTCGTACAGTTAGAGATGTGACACATGAAACTTCCTCCCAAAGGCATAGACAGGGGCGCAGCATTTACACTGGCCAGGACACTCACGGTTTTACTTGACAGGAGCCTGTGTTAACGACAGGTACACTTAGTGGCTATCATATCTTCATATTCTTTATAAGCGATTGAGCCATCAGGCTCGATGGCCAAAACACTCAAAGGACTATACTTGGCAGGTACACAGGATGGCCTCGGCACTGAGGAGTCAAGTTTCTCATGGATGATGTTCTGTACCAAGGTGTGAACCGGAGAGCCATACCGATGTCCGACCGCCCTGGGACAGTCCCCTTTACAGTATCGAGGGTTGTATTTGTGTGGGGCCACAATCCAGTTATCCCACTTCAGCTGACTAAAGCTAAGTCTAAAGTCATGGAGCTCACATTCATTTTGGGGAAAAAGAAATTGTTTGAAGTATTCACTCAGATTGAATGAAGCTGGAACCAGAGGCTTCTTCAATTCAGAGCTGACACTCTCCTGGTCTCTCCGGTGACGGGACGATCTTACACTCTCAGCAGCTTCTTCTCCCATGGGGTAGGCAGACAGCCCTCTCTTCTGGTCAGGACCCTGTGAAGGCTTCCTTTTAGGGTGGAGGGAATGCCACCTGTGAAAAGCCTGAGCACTTGTGTCGTTCAGGTATAAAAGCAGTGAGGGCGCTACGAGAAGAGTCATGTTAAACAGGCTGTCCCGTGCTGAAGGATGCTGCAGCTGGTCTTTCGCACATGTAAAATTTACAGACATGTGAATATTCCTCTTGTGGGAGGCCACCAGAGGCTCAAGAGGAGCTGTCACATCAATCTCAATCCATTTGTATTTCTTTCTAAATTCAAACTGTGAGTCATAGGTAAATGAGTATGGAGCTCTAGGGAGAGTCTTGCTAGAAAACTCTGGCTCTTTTATCACCAGGTTGCATATACATTTAACAGGAAAGGGAAAAGAAATGGAGTTGTTGAAAGTATATAGCAAGACTGACTTGAATAAATGTTCCACAACAGTAACACGATCCAGGTTAAACAGCAGATCCACTGAAGGAAGGGTTCCTGAGAAGAAAAACAATCCAACAGTAATGCCATATGTAACAGGAAGTCAAATCAAGGAATCAGTACCTCAGAATGTGCTTCTGTCCCTTTTTTCCCCACTTTCTCAAGCCTTAAACGTCAGGGTGGGATAGGGGTTATAAAGAAAAAGCAAGTTATCTGTACTATATCTAAGTCCCAGCATTTACTGCTGGATCACCAGAAATTCAGAATAGCTTTGGTGGTGAATTAAAAGAGGGAATCATATTTTGAAGTTTTAGAATCTTATTAAGTTGCTGCAAGCAAAAAGAAAACTAAAAAGGAAAGCAGTATTTTTCTCTTGGAAAGTCTTTAAGAGGAAAACTATCAAAAGACACTTGCCAGGCTTGTTAAGAAAACATTCTAAGTTCTTACCAGCAGAATCAATAAAGAAAAAGTACTTGTCTAAGTTAATTTGGAACACTTGAGACTGACAACAAATGGAAGCTCTAAACCCACTGTAACAAAACAGGACATCAAGGAAGGAGAAAGGGTTTAAGATAGCCACAAGTGACCTGCTGGGTTAGAAGGGTTTTCTGTAAGTCACGAGCAAATGAATATAATTTTTTTTTTCCTTTTTAAATAGCACTGCTCCCATCTCTCTCACACACATAAGATGGTTGACTAACACATTGTCCTTGTAGGATGATCTACTGTTCCACATAAGGACTTAAGCTTTCCTCTCACAGAAAGCAACAAACATGGGGAAAACATCCTGTTTACTAAAGCACACCAACAGCTGAAAGAGGTACTGTAGGTTCATGTCCAGGCCAACATTGGTAGACTAGAAAGAATACGAAATGAAGTCTAACTACTTTTTTTACAGTCCTGATTTTGCGACCCTGGACAAGATGCTAACCTCCAGCAGCACTCTCCCCAGGCTTTGGGGCCATTAAATCTCTTCTAGCAAGAGATTTAGCCTACATCAACCCATGAGGGCATTAGGAATAAACAGTAAGATCAAGTACCAGGTTTGTTTGGATACTGAGTACCATGCAAAGTAAAATGCAAGTCAAGGAGCAAGGGCCAACTCCTTTATGTAACTGAAATGCAAAAGGATTTTTCTTCCTCCCTCCACCCATTAACCCATCTGCTCCTACACACCTGCCGCTTGGTCCCCAGGAGCCTGCTTGTGCTGAGCACAGGGGGTGAAGAGCCGAACAGTGTTGTAGAGGTGGCGTCTGTTGGATTTAGGGGTCCCCTCCTTGGTAGCGTATGCCTTATAGAGCCTCTTCATGTAGCGTAAAGCTCTGTCATCTGGCTGCAGCCTGGGGGGTTCCCCGTGCCCATCATACAGAACCTTTAAGAGAGGGGAAAGGAGACCAGGTCTGTGTCTCCCATCTAGATGCTTCAGCAAGGACCAAGTTTCACCCTCAGATTCCAGCGCAGTCCTAGCTACAATCTGAGCTTCTCCCCTAGAAGGCTGAGAATCAAGGCTAATAGGAAAACAGAGCCAGGCAAAGCAGCAAAACCAAAGGAAGAATTTGTTGGGAAGCGCCATGGCTTGGAAGAATTAGCAAGGAACACATTTCCCCATACCAGTCTTCTTCCTAAAAACCAGGAAGAGCCTCTGTTGATCTCTTAAATAAACTTTAGGTGTGTGGGTGGGCTAGGTTCACTTCTGTAATCAGACCTTAAGGATGCTTAGCTGAGGATAATTTTTATCAGCTGACAACACCCTATTCATCCAGTTTGTCCTAATTAGATACAGATTTACTTGGTCATATAGTTTTCCTTCGGAGAAGGCAATGGCAACCCACTCCAGTACTCTTGCCTGGAAAATCCCATGGACGCAGTAGCCTAGAAGGCTGCAGTCCATGGGGTCGCTGAGGGTCGGATGTGACTGAGTGACTTCACTTTCACTTTTCACTTTCTTGCATTGGAGAAGGAAATGGCAACCCACCCCAGTGTTCTTGCCTGGAGAATCCCAGGGACGGGGGAGCCTGGTGGGCTGCCGTCTATGGGGTCGCACACAGTTGGACACGACTGAAGTGACTTAGCAGTAGCAGCATAGTTTTCCTTTTCCTTTCCCCTGGCATTTATTTAAAATCTCTTAACTTAATGGACTAGCTATGTAGCTGAAAGGCTAACAGAAAGTGAGGAGTGATCTTTAAAAAAAAAAAAAAAAAGCGGCCCATTTCTTGAGAGAGATTAGGATTCTTAAAATGTTCCCTAGGTGCTTGCTGAAACTTCCAAGGCATGTGGAAAACCTAATTATTCATGATGATACCCGGATCTGTTTGTATGCAACTTATGGTATTGGGTTTACTCTTCTCCCTGCATCTGTACCACCTCTCCCACTTCCAGGTGCTTAGAATATTTATTTACTGCATGTTGATTTGGAGGGTGAGAGAAATTCACAACTGGAATTGAGATTCCAGAGGGCAGAGAACTGCTATTTTGCCTAGTTCTCTCAGCTTTATAAGGATATGTACTTGGAATACTGCAATATGCTTTAAAAAGGAGGACATCACATTTAATCTTGACTCATTTTAAAGTATAATATCTTGATGCCTTTATTTGGGTCTGCACATTCATCTATGCATACTTTAATTGAAAGGTTTAAAGACGTTTTCAGGTGCTGGAAAATAAATGAAAGGATTGCTTTTTATTAATCACTCAAAATGGTGGGAGAATTTGCTAGGTATTTTTGTTCTTACCTGTATAAGTATTTATGTTCTTGCCTCTGAGCTAAGATCAGGTTAGAGATTATGTTTCAGATAAATGAGACATAGGTACACTAAGAAGAGCTGAATATACTCACCGTGTAAGATACAGAACCAGTCTGTGCAGTACCCAGGCTGATAAAACCGAGGTATACTGGTAAATTTTAAGTTCATTGTCTGCCAAACCTCCCTAGCTCGGATCTGGCAAGGAGGGTTATAAAATACGCCCAAACTGCTGAATGAGAACTTAGTCCTAGATTACATATGGCCAGCAATTCCATAAAAAAAACATTTACAGACACATTGCAGCAAGTGGAAAAGTCAGTCAGCTGTACAGGACAGCAGTATCCTTAAGTAGAAAGCACTTTCTGAAAATGGAATCGCCTCACACGCGACGTTCCTGCCTTCCTCCTGGGCAGTGGAGTGAACAATGGGCAACGTGACATTTGGCCCCAGGCAGAACTCTGTCAGGGAGAAGCCGGCTGCGACGGAGGTTTCCTCTTCCCTCCTACAATCACTAACAGCTGCTCATCACTTGCTGTACTATTACCTGAGGACTCTTGTGGCTAAATGGAAACATTATCTCTTGGGAAAGTCTACACCCTGCCAGTGGATTCTAATCCGGTGGCTGACAAGTGTCAGATCCGTGTCCCTGATTCGGGTCCTGCGGTCGCTGAGGGCCTGACCATAGCCGATTCCGGTTCCAGTTTACCGGACATGACAGTACAAAACCTCGCGTTGACTGCCAGGAGGCGGCCTCAAAGACGCTTTCCACCGCGCCAGGGCACCCGACCCTAGGACAGCTCTCGAGGTTGACAGGTCCCTCGCTCTTCTGCTCTTAGTCCGTCCGGTTTCGGCTGCTTCCTGAGGCTCCGAGGAAAGCCGGGAACCGAGGAGATTGAGAGGATCCGGTGGGGGGCGCCCCGGGACCCCAGAGCCGGCCCAGAGGCGCTTGGCCCCACCCCAGAGCAGGCACCGCCCACTTTACGTCACGCGGCGGGGGCACGTCTCTTCGGCCCTGGGGGCTATGGCGCCGTCACCTGGAGACAGTCGGGAACTAGTTCTCCCGGAAGTGACCTCACCGCCTCCAGGCGCGGCGTCCGATTCTACCGGAAGTGGCGGACGGAAGCCGGAGGGTCCCGTGGTGTGGCGGGCGAGGTGACCTCGGTGAGTGAGTGGGGCCGCATCGCGCGGTCTCGGGGACCCCTGGAGGGTGGGGTTGCGTTCTGGGTTGGGAGGATGCGGAGCGTCGCGGAAGGACTCGGGTTGACGGCGGCAGGTCCCGGGCTTGAGCCCAATGCTTGTCCTCCCTCCGTCTTGCAGAGGCCGCCGCGACCATGGGCCGCCAATTTGGGCATCTGACACGGGTGCGGCATGTGATCACCTACAGCTTGTCGCCCTTCGAGCAGCGCGCCTTCCCTCACTACTTCAGCAAAGGCATCCCCAACATGCTGCGCCGAACTCGGGCGTGCATCCTTCGCGTTGCGCCGCGTGAGTGCGGTGGCCGGGCGGAGGGGCTAGACTCCCATACACAGAGGGTATTGAGGGTCCCCTCAGTGAGCACTCTGCAGCTCGCCATAAACACGCTTTCTCTTTCAATAGTCCTGAATGCCATTGAACTGGTCATGTCCTCCCCATCGTACAGATAAGGGAGTTGGGTCACAGAGAAATGATTGGCTCAAGGTCACTTGTGTGATTCCAGTGTCTCCCTCTGAGGTCACCTTTATCCACTTCTTTCCTAGCAGTGGACTGTTTTGTGTTAAAGGTGCAGCAGATAAAGTGATGATAGTTGCACGTTTTGACTTTGCTAAAACCCCCAGAAGTGTACATTTCAAAATGGTTGAACGATGAAGTTTATGCTATGTGAATTTGACCTCAGTTTTTAAAGCATTTTAAAATTGCAACAGGGGAACGATAGGGAAGATTTGGTCGCTGTTCACAGTTTTCCTAGATAAACCCCTTTCTTTTACACAGCTGAAAAATGAGTTTGTAGCGTAAGCTTTTTGATCATCTGGTTTAAGAGTGATTTCTTAAGAACTAGAGATAGGAAAGCAGAATATAAGGTGAATCAGAAAAGAGGACTGGGGTCCATGTGTCTTGTATGTGCTCACTGCTTCCTCTCATTTATTTTTATAGCGTTTGTAGTGTTTTATCTTGTCTACACATGGGGAACGCAGGAGTTTGAGAAGTCGAAGAGGAAGAATCCAGCTGCCTATGAAAATGACAAATAAGCAACTCATCTGGATAATGGTTCCTTGTCTCTGAAAGACCCTTCTCTGGGAGAGGAGTGTATATTGTAGTGTCTTGAAGACACAATAAACTTATTATGGGCTTCACTGTTGTGATTTTTTGTGTTGTGTAAGCAGAGTCCTTGGATGTGACTGCCAATTTTCAGGTTCATAAACTCCCCTCCCTAGCATGATTCCTGAACCATTTAGGCTAGTCTGAGTTTGGGAAGGAGTGTGGCTCACCCCTTGTTCTGTAATCTACAAGACTGTAGCTGCAACTGAACAGTTGTGGATGGCATCAACTGTAGGTAATGTTAGCTCCCTGCCCACTGCTTCCATATTGACAATAAAATCTAGTAATTACTATGTGTCAGGTATTGTTAGCCCTTTACACAAATAATGTCTTTTAAACCTCACAGCTACCTCTGGTGTTTTTTCCTTCACAAGTACCTTTGAAGTATCACCATTACAGTCATTTTGCAGATGACACAGGCAGAGAGGTTAAGTAATTTGCCACAAATTATACAACTAGTGAATGGTAGAATCTGGCACTGAAGTTTCTGCTCTTAAAGCTATGCTGTTCTACATGATAGCTATCAAAGGAAGAGGTGAGGTGACTCCTTTGCCTCTAGAACTGAGGTCCGCAACCTGGCTATGTTTGTACCAGGTTGCTAAAAGTGCTTTTTTAGCCATGTATGACCCATAAAACCTAAAATATTTACTCTCTGACTCTATGGAAAATGTTCACCACTGTCTTAGAGCCTTTGAATTATCTCTAGTGGAAAAATTACCCTTTTCCCTGCATCAGGAGATGGTGGGGGGTAGGTGTTGGCAGTTTATGCTTCTGGTTCCCTACTCCATTTCTAGAAACTTCCTCTCCTCTAAGGAGCTGTCTTGCTGGTCCAGAGCAGCAGTTACACAGGGTAGGTCAGCTTCTGGCTCAGGCTGTGTCTTTCCTTCTTACTCTTTTATTCCTGCCTTTCATGAACCAAAACTACCTCAAAAATCTGTAAGGTGTCAGGAGATTGCATTGATTGTGAGCCAGGATAAGGAGGTACAGCTGAGACTAATAGGCCTGGGGCTTATATCCTTTTAACTTGCTTCCCTAATGTGTGGTAAAGGCAAGAAACCCTCATTCTTGAGCTATGAACTGCTTACCCATAAAATAGGTATATTAAGACAAAGCCACAGGGCTAAGGTAACTGAAATGTAAGAGTCTGGTAAGGTAGTGCAGGCCTAACAGAACTGTGGTATGATGAAATCTAGCCTCACCAAACTAATTTTCCTGTTTGGCTTCTTGTCCAAGTTTATTCCCAGGGCTCGCTGCCTGATATGCAACATATTTGGGTCATAGTCTCCTTTGAGAATCTGATGAAAGCTGTGGACTTAAGGTGTAAATGTACCCATTCTTAATCTTGCATAGTCTGAAGAGGTTCATGGGCCAGGGGAGGATCAGTTACTGCCTTGACAGGCTATTGATCTGTTTCTTTTTTCCCTCCAATTTTAGCTCCAAGCTTCCTAGGTGGCATGGCCACTCTTGTCCCATCTTTGCTTCATTTTAGACTTTTATTCCTGGTTCTTTGAGTGCTTTGGAGATTCCAGCCCCAAATCAAACTTAACCCTTTCTTAGTCTAGACCAGGTACTGAGCCTTTGGTCTGAAATCTTTTATCCCAGTAGTGCTCTACTGAGAAGACTATCTTAGAAGGCTTTCCATGCACTAAGCTTCTACTTCCAGATAAAATTGTTAAGCACTGCTTTAAGCCTGTCCCTCACTAAAGGACCTCCCTGTGTTTGGTGACTCAGAGCTCTGTGTAGTAGGGTCCTGGAGGGTGGAGGTGGTGGTGGTGGTGAGTGGTGTGGGATATGAATTACAGCTCAGTACACCTGTACATGACTGGGATCTGGGATCATTTTATGGACAATTTTATCTGTAGAAATTAAGAAAGAAACCAAAAATGGGTGATCTCTTAAGAGGGACCACTGTTATGGGCCTCTATCCCTATAGAGGATCCACTTGGAACCTCCAGCCCAGGTGTGGCTCCTTCACCTGCTGCTGGGGCACAATCACTTTTTCATTTAACCCTCCTTTCCCCCAGCAATGCTCCTGCTCCCACAAAGGCATTTATCTCTGGTCTGCATAATGCTGCAAAGGGGACACTTCCATCAGCCAACACATTGCCAGAGATGCAGGCCCAGAAGTCAATGCCAGTTCTAGCCTGCAATTGAGCAAATACACTCTATTTGTTGAAGTTTTACCCGGAAAAGTTTTTCCATTTCAGTCTTTCATTTTTCATTAGGTATGTCTTGCTCAGGGACACCAAAAAAGTTTCCAATTACTGTAAGGCCCTTCATGATCTTCCCTCCACCTGGAATGTGTTTCAAACAGCTGTTCATGTAGCTACCCCCTCGGTCCCCCATTTCATCCTAGGCACTTCAGAAACAGAAAATCCCTCGGAGTTGTATTCAGAGTTACCAAGCTGTAAGCTATTAATCGTGCTTGTCTCACTTTCTTGTAAATTAATCATTTGAAACCCCACATGTCAATGCCTGGGAGGCCTCAGAGGTGCTCCCATCCATCTCATTGACACAAAAGACTTAACGCCCAAAGAGGGGCAGGGCTGGCCTCTGGTCAGTTAACCTACGTAGGTCCCTAGCTTCTGCTTTCCAGCCAAGCATTTCTTCTTATGGCTGCTTAGACCTTTCCGCTGGAGAAAGGAACATGTACTTTTATGTTGATTCATTCAGCAAAATACTTGATTGTACAGAGCCCCTACACTTTTAAAATGTTTATTTTTGAATTTCAGGAATAGGCCTTCACAGCTACTCAAGGGATGTGGGATGGCCATGCCCACATCTGGACAATTCTGTCACTTCAGCTGAATGCTGTCTGGATGCCACTTTGCTTTTAAAAGTTTGATTTTAAATAAAACAACTACCGAGTTAGTGTACACACATATTGAAATACTCTCCCGCACAGTGATTCCTCCATGGGCAGTAACTAATGGACCTTTTCTTTTGGGAGGAGGGATGGCATACAAGATAGAGGCTTGGGCCACAAAGGCTTCTGCAGAGTTGTCACACCCCTGACGATGAATAGCCAGTCCTTTATTCCCCCTACAAAGAGGGGCCCCAAAGCCCAGGCCTTTCCCTTGGCTGTGGTATTAGTTTTTTAAGTTAACACAACAGGCTACTTTGATTTTGCCTGAAGTACAGGATGGCAGAAATGGAGGATTGGGAGAAACTGTCCATCTTGGGAATAAGCCCTTTCCACATCCCACTTGGCACATCACTGTAGGCTTGTTAAGGGGAGGTTGGCCCTCAGCCCACAGACCCAACTGGCTCTAGGCTATCACATTGTTGGGCTTTTGCTTACTTCATCAGATTTCTGTTCTTACCCAATGTTCACTAGGTCACCTCACAGCTTCTTCTCTATCCCACAGAAGTTCCTAGTTAAGCCCCTACTTGAGGCCATTCTGTATCGAAGCTCAGGAGTAAAGGGAAGGAACAGCTAATTAGTCTCAAACTTACAGGATTGGTTAGGTGAGTTCGGCATAAGTCTGCTTCTCCACGTTCCTTAAGTGCAAGCAATGGCATCTATCTCCAGGCCTGACCTGGTCCTGAAAGGACTGGAGATGGATGATCTGTGGTCCTACCCTACCCAACCTCAGCCCTGAGGTCTACCATACTCCCCTTTACTTCCTTGGCAAGAGGATTGGTGACTGTCCTGTAGTATCTTCAGCTGTGCCACATCTCCACCACTTTTTCTTGGGGAACAGGCAGGCTCTCACCTGCCATATCCAACTTGTGAAAATGAGAAGGGCTTAGGGAAGAGGTAACAGCCAAATGTTCAGGGAGACACAAGGCAGAAAATAAAAATCTTGTTGCCTTTCTTGGCTTTTTCTTCCAGATCAAAGGAAGATCTGAAGTCCTATATATCTTTTTCACAGAATTCAAATTCACAGCTTTCTCTACAAACTTCACTCATGGTTTAGGGACTTGCAGTGGTTCCTACTTAAGGTGACAGATGTTTTGGGCTTTGGAAAGTTCTCAGCCCTATGCCTGCTTCCCTGAGGTTGATGGATATGCTCTATAAAAGGCTCAGTCATGTACTGGCAGGAAAGCTAGTAATTCAAGGTTTGCAATATCTGTCACTACTGTCAAGCTTTCACTGATTAGGAGGCCCTGCTATTTCCTCAAATTTTAAAGAAGGAAACAAAGTGAACCAGTACTTATTTGCCCATGATTGAAACATGTCAGTCCTGATTGCCCTTCCCCTGGGAGATAGCAGGTAGGTCGGACTTTGAATTTTCTGCTGCTGGGTTTCCATTTTCTAGACAAATGATGTGGAACAAATAATTAGGGTGACAGCCAACCTATACAAACAAGGAACTGGGGCACTGTAGGCAAGTCTGGCTGAAGCATCCTCCCACATACATCTTTCCACAGAAGGGAGATAAGGGCCATATCCAATTGCCTGTAACAAAAGAGATCAGTGCTTCTTTCCTAAATAAGCTGAAAGGACTCAACACTTTCTAAAGACCTCATTAGGAGAATTCGATTTTGATTAGTGATTTCACCGAGCTATTTTGGAGTGAAAATGTGGCTAGGTGCCTGGTCTCCCTCAATGGCTTCACGTGGCTTTTCAAAGGGGAGGAGGTAGTGCTGACTTTTGGTAAAATGGGTGAAAAAGTCCGAGCCAGCAACACAATCAAAGTCCAGATGAGGGATCAGTAAATACGTGCCTGAGAGGCAGGCCTTGAACACATTCCTCTCTGGTAGACATTAACTTATTAAACTGACCTTGACTGCAAATATAAACTTTGCCCCCATCTTACCTGGCAACCAAAAAAGAGGTGGGTCTGTCTATAAAAAGAAGTGGGTACTGTGCCCGGCCCTTCAGGCTCCTGGATCTTATCAAGATGTGGCACCTCAAACTCTTTGCAGTACTCATGATCTGCCTGCTACTGTTAGCCCAGGTAAGGACAGGATATGTATGTGGGTGTGTGGGGATAGTAGCGGTGGANTCTATAAAAAGAAGTGGGTACTGTGCCCGGCCCTTCAGGCTCCTGGATCTTATCAAGATGTGGCACCTCAAACTCTTTGCAGTACTCATGATCTGCCTGCTACTGTTAGCCCAGGTAAGGACAGGATATGTATGTGGGTGTGTGGGGATAGTAGCGGTGGAAGTGGAACTGTAGGCAGAACTTGAGAGCCAGACTCAGTCCTGAGGAATGGACCCCTCTGCTCTCAGTCTACAGCATCTGGGGGTGGGGTGGTGATCATTATTCTAAGATAAATAGTAAGGTTTCAACTCTTCTACACCTGAGGTGGCTATATCTTCGTCCTACAGGTAGATGGCTCTCCAGTACCAGAACTGAGTTCAGCAAAGAGAAGGCTGAGGAGAATGACCCCATTTTGGAGAGCGGTTTCCCTCAGGCCCATTGGAGCCTCCTGTCGGGATGATTCTGAATGTATCACGAGGCTATGCAGGTACTCCACAAAACTGCGAAAAGGGCTGGCTGGACCCAAGAGGCCTGGGAAGCTGGGCAGAGGAGAGATCAGCACATACAGACCTAATAATGAAACTGGGGTGGAGGACTGCCTGGGTTAACGATAGGGGCTCCATGGAGGAGTCCCTCAAGAGTTAAGAGTCAAGAACAGCTCCAAACAGGTACCCTGACAGAGTGATACCTTTCCTTTCTTTGCTCTACCCTGAGACTAGATGTCAAGCACAAGAAGGAAATGCAGCAGAGGTGGCTCTGGGCACTGCTAGACCTTTGTCTTAAAAATCACCTTTCTTTTCCCTTAGAAAAAGACGCTGCTCCCTAAGNGGTACCCTGACAGAGTGATACCTTTCCTTTCTTTGCTCTACCCTGAGACTAGATGTCAAGCACAAGAAGGAAATGCAGCAGAGGTGGCTCTGGGCACTGCTAGACCTTTGTCTTAAAAATCACCTTTCTTTTCCCTTAGAAAAAGACGCTGCTCCCTAAGTGTGGCCCAGGAATGATGTGCACACCAGGGGAAAAAGAGGACGGCACTTACCTACAACAATGCTCCGTTCTATGGAATACTGATTAACTGCATTTGGCTGGAGACACTTAAGTAAAGCAATCTTGATTTTAAATGTTTGAAGACAGATATACGCTTGAAATTGGTCTCCGTTTCTTCTTAGAGTGTTGATATGTAGATAAGCATAACTAAACTTGTTAACTTAAAATAGTTTATTTTTCTATGGATACTATTAAATCTCTCAAACTGAAATTTTGGCAGCCTGGAATTCACACTTTTGAGGGGAAGGATTCATTTTGTATACTACAGAAAACCCAGCATTGCCTAATGATAATGTGTTAACTTCTTAATCTAGAAACTGCAGTGAGAGTTAACATTTCTTCAGGTAATAAAAACACAATGGCAGNAAATCTCTCAAACTGAAATTTTGGCAGCCTGGAATTCACACTTTTGAGGGGAAGGATTCATTTTGTATACTACAGAAAACCCAGCATTGCCTAATGATAATGTGTTAACTTCTTAATCTAGAAACTGCAGTGAGAGTTAACATTTCTTCAGGTAATAAAAACACAATGGCAGGTTAAAGGCAAAAGTTTAGTAATAGCTAGTGATTAACCTCAGCAAGTTCATAAACTATGGCTCTGGATCTTAACCCTTCATTGCATGTAAAGAACATATCAGTGAGGTGCAAAGACAGCCAATATTGGTTTATCTATGAACAGAGAGAACCAGAAGAAAAACCTAGTTAAATGAAACAAAGCCCAAGCCACCAAGAGTAACAAAAAGGATGTGTGTGAGACTTCTGTTGGAGCAGCGAGAATTATGATCTATGCAGAGGGACCCCATGGCCAGCCAGTTCAGAATTTTTCGTGTTTTTTTTTTTTTTTTGCTGTCCAGTGAATTTATTGTGGTCTGTTTTTACATCATTGTGTGTGTTAGTTGCTCAGTCATGTCTAATTCTTTGTGACCCCATGGACTATAGCCCACTAGGCTCCTTTGTCCATGGGATTCTCCAGGCAAGAGTATTGGAGTGGGTTGCCTTTTCCTTCTCCAGAGAATTTCTGTAATCAGAAATTAAGACCTGGACTGGTGGGACTGGACTTTAAAGAGTAGCACTGGACCCTAAAATACAAAACAGAAAGTACACAAAAAGGGCAAAGTAAGAGTTGAAAAAGTATAGAGAGCACAGTGTTTATCAACTTTAATACAGAAAATCTATTTGATATTTATTAAACTTAGTTTCTCCAGCTATGGTTTGGCATTATACAAAGCATCTTAATGACACAGTAGAGTTAAAAAGATCTTTACAAATTGAAATGTGATACCCTTGTCTCCAAATATTTTAATTGCCATAAATTTGTTTAAAAATACACATTAAACGCATGTTTGACACTCTAAACTTTCTATAATCTCAATACCACAAAATACATATAATATACTATACAGATGTGGAAAAATCTAGTTAGTATATAATACTTTGCTCACCATTAACAGCTTTATTACGTGAAACGCACATACTGACTTAGAAATCCTAGCTTTTGAGCCCCAAAGTACCTCTGAAATTTTAATGTATTGCAACAAATAAAAATCACAGTATATAATTCAAATTTTGGTTGAAAATGTCAGATGCCTAAATATTTTGGATAAAAGAAATGTAAAACAAAGATTTGGATCATGTATAAAACAAAGGCATCCTATCAGACACTAACAGTACCTTTCTGCAGAATCAACAAGGCTTTTATCAGTGGCATTACCTCCCCTCCAAAACCCTCCCCAAATGTCAAACCATTATTCACCAAATAATTTTAATTTAAAAAAAAAAGGATTTTCAATAAATATATAAGTATTTATGTCCTCCATATACAAAATTTCTTAAAACCATTCAAAACGGAGGCTGGATAGAAATTTTCATAACTGTGCTTACCAACCCCACATCTGGTCCTCAAAGGTGACACCTTTTTAGGCACTGCCACCTGGGCCAGCTCTGTTGGTGAGCCCTGCCCATTCCCACCCCACCTTGACCCCAGTACTGTTGAATGCTCATGTCAATGATCTGCCAGGTGTGTGCATGAAGTTGTAAAATGGGGACACTTGAACAGCAACAACAAACTCAACAGTATGGATAATTATGGCATTGATCTGAAAGGCAGCATTTCCAAATAGATGTTTTCCAGAGAGGAACATAGCAGGTAGAAAATTCCAGTGGTAAAAAGCTGAAAAGAAACCCCATGTGGGAGCAGTAAGAGGTCAAAACAGTATTACTAGAATTTCTTGGTGGGAGCTTTTCCCCCATGCTCTAAATTAGAGCACCTTTTGGCTGTTTCTTTTTAAGAATGGGAATTTATGCTTAGTTGAGTAACAGTGGGCAAGGAGAGGTCAAAGCTGACATTCCCCAAAGTCAACTTCATTATATGACGATTACTTGGGTTGCTATTTTCCGTTGCTTAAAGACTGGTTTAGACTTAACTCTAATGCCTTATTCTGTGACCAAATGCCATCAAAGAGAAAAAAAAGAAGATATTCTTTCCATTCGCTTTTCGGGAGACTGTAAGTTCTTTTTAATTGAGTGAACAGAATCTGCATTTGCTTTACCAACTATTAATAACTTACTTCGTATCACTTGTCGGCTTAGTTATAGGGTCTAGGGGTCTAAAATGAATTTATCTATTAGTGAATATGTGAAAGAAATGTTCACAAACATGAACAATTTGGCCTCTTGTCACTATATATTCTAAGTCATTCAATACTTATCTCTTCTATTTATATTACTGAATAGCAACCTTAGATGTGCAATATTATTATTGGAAAAAATTCTGCCTCTCCAACACATAGATACATGAAATTGAAATGAAATCTGTGTTTCACATAATTAGGGAATATGAGTTATAGGAATCTAGATGGATTTGAAATGTTTTGCTTTGCAATTTACTTAAGATTAAAAAACAATCTTCACAATCTGCCTAAAACATCCTTCCCAGTAGATGTTCCTGGGATCCAGAGGCAAACTTCTATAATTCAAAATACATAATGAGGCCCTTTTGTTCAATTAGCAACTGGAAAATTAAAATCCTTCCCACCCTGTATGAGCCCTATAATACTACAGAAGGGCTCAAATATATTTTAAAAGTTAATTTACTACAAATCATAGTAATTAAGCTTTAATAATCTAAAAGGAATACACATTGCACCCTTGAACATTAATATTCAAGGTGTCAACAAGAAAGTGTCTTAGATCAATAAATAATGTGGAAATAGTTGCACTAAGCTAAAATACTAAACACACACATTTCTGACAAACTAATTTCATGTTTTCATACATACATACATATATATAAAGTGTGTATGTGTATATAATTTTAAAATCCAAAGTTGCATACCCTCACACTTAGAAGAGTGCACAGCGTACCTCTCCTCTACACAACTAGGCATCACTGACTGGAGCAACTACAGACTGTTCTGAAACTCCACAGAGTGCTGCTGGCCTCCCGAGCCAGAACGTTCATTTACAACAGGTGTGTTTTGCAGGCTCTTGCTTCACAACACAAGCTTATTCAATAAGGTAATTTCTCAAACTCATTGTCATTAAATACAAAAATGATGCTGTCTGATCTAGCTGATTAGACTTTTCTTTAATGAAAAGAAACAAACGATTAAAAAACAACAAATAACAGCAAACCTAATAAAGCCACAAGTGTGTCGTTCAAAGTGCAACCCAAACACCTGTGCATCCATCAGTGCAAGAGCCCCCCAGAGCACAGACATGTGTGGGCACATGCACACATTACCCTAGACAGCTTTTACATTGGAGAATTAAACTAGTGATGGTCCACCTTCTCTACTCTGCAGAAACTACAGCTGTGAATTTATCTGAAGTATTCATTGCTTATAAAATCAGTTAACTACTTGCCCAGAAAAACGTGGCACTGAGGCAAGAAATGGGCTAAATGCTCCCCAGTCAGGCTGGGCCCAGGCTGGACTGTGGCAACTTGAATCACCTGGAGGGGAGTGTTCCCCACAGCCCAGCCTAGGCTGGGCAATATTATACCATGTGACAACTTCCTCCACTGTAATCTGTTCGCTGGTTGCCAGTGGTGTGGCTGCTGCCTCCTGGCATACAAGTGTGGTCTTAAGAGCAGTCAACAGAACAATTTTTAAAATAGTTGCTACTTTTATAATTAACTATATTAAATACAAGTCTTAGGCTAAGTAAGTTTTAGCTACTTGTCAAAATCAGTTGTAAGTATTTAGGGAACACTGAAGACACCTATTGAGGAAGGAGGAATGGTCGCCTGTAAAGGAGTCCAAAGTACATGCTGGAACAGATGCAGACAGACAGAACTTCTGAGGAGATGGACACAGAGGAGAGGGAGTGGTGTTTCCACAGACTTTTACACTGAAAATTCAATTGTTTAGAAAAGGAGTTTGATCCATCGCCCATTACCACCTAGCGGGAAAACCCTCCACAATTAAAAGCTTGAAAAACGAATTTCCCAAGAATTAACACAGTTTTAGAGACAGAGTATGTTAGCACAGCACCATAAAACATGCAGGAAATTCTGCTTTAACAAATTATCAATGTTACCTGGGAAATAAATGTTCCTGCTATCTTTCAGGACTCACAAGAGACTAGAACACACTGGAACTCAGAAGTGCCCCACTGGTTGCTGTTGCTGAAAGTCTAAAAGCTTTAAGGATACTTTTTCCATTTCCAGGATATCACAGAAAATTAAGGAATCAGAGTCAGAGAAATTAGAGAAGAACAGGACAAACATTTGCTTTGATTAACTGTGGCAAGTTTCTTACTGAATAACCACCATGGATCATAGAGAAGCTATCTTCTTAAGGAAAACTGTTCCTAAAACACACTAAGATAAAATTAGCAAGATATTAGAGGCAATTTTCTCCAAGGGAAAATTGTTAAATTCAACATAAATTGAGGATCTGAATCTTCAGTGATATGCAAAAAAAGCAAGGTACAAAACCATTAAGAAGCTCAAGATGAGGCCACAGGACAAGAAAAGTTAACTAGCTTCATAAGTGTAGATTCAGACACAGAGGGGCCACTACACCACTGGGCTTAAGAGATTTTCTATCCTTTCTTTCTCATTTCAGATCTTAGCAATCATCTATAAATAAAAGGGCAATCCTTTTTTTCTGATTGAATGGATTCATTTTTGGAATTGAGAGGACAAACTATTTTTTGAAGCAGCATTACCCAATAGGTTAGACTAAGTCATGTACCAAAGCATTAGCTTTTCTGAAAGAATCTTTATGTGACCCTAAAGGACAACTGAAAAGGAAAGAGAATTTAACATTATTACTACAGAAGACCAACCATACGGGTGATCTGTTCCTAGTGTAAAACTTCATCTGTAAACAATCCATAGAGTCTTCATTTAAAGATAAGATTTAAGGCACACCAGACATGATAGGGGCACTAAAACAAAAGACAAGAAGGTATATTTTTCACCTTTAACTCCTATCTGCACCTTATAAGGGAAAGGTACTTTGATATACAACTCTTAACAGAGCTGGCTTATTAAGCTCTACTCCTGCTCCCCTCCCCTTCCCAAGAGAGCTCACATTGAACCAAGTTAGGTACTTTTCTAGTGCGAATTTTCTGATCCCATCAGAAACATATATCATTGATGAAGGCTTTCAAAATATAAAGGTAGTAAACATAAGATAGGTCTAAAAGGTGAAATTCATCATCTCTATATCAGGCATTAGAACCCTAAGTTGTATAGCAAAAAGCACACACACCAAAGCTCCAGGTCATTTTACATCAGTCACTACATGCTCCTACCGGAGCATCACAATCTAGTGTGGGAAAAAACATTTTTAATTAAAATTCTGAAGAGAGATTTTACACTACAAACATCATCAATGAAAGAGATATAGGCAGCAACTCTCAGGAGTTGGATCATCCTTTGTTCAACAGTAACTTATTCTGTTTCAGTTAAGTGTCAAATTATTATTAGTAACAACAACAACCAAACATATGGTTTAATAAAATCCATAAGGTTCAAGATTGTCCTTTTATGAAACCCTTCACATGATATGCTTCTCCTAGAAAGTTTGCCTGCCCTCTTTTGTAATGCATTAAATGCAAGTTACAGTCACCTTGTGATTGCTATAGTGTTATTAACACATGTTCACAGTTCTTGAAATAATGCATACCAAATCAGAAACATTTCACTTTACATTCATGTAGACTGCCATCTTCTCATATTTAAGTGATTTTCCATGTGTAGAAGAATATCCTTAATATTGTACTAAGTATAAATTCCGCAATAATAAAATTGTACTTAAGATCTGAAGTAATATCAGGTAGTAGGTGTAGAAAGAACATGTCCATATTCTAGATAAACCAACTCTTACTCTTAGAAGAGCTACCACAAAAAGACATTACTTTTAGGTAACAAAGCTCCCAAAGTATATAAATAAAGTCTACATTAAATGTACATAAAATATTCAACAGAGTAAATTTATAGGCAGAAATAACTAAGTTTTAAACTCGCCCCAATCTGGGAACTTAAAAAATTAATAAATAGAATTTCAACAAATTAGTAATGAACTGCAACTGAAATTTCAATCTTATTATAGATCATTGAAACCAACTATCAACATGCTGCAGATTTAAAAGCATTTAAATTATTTTTCATATTGGGAATATTGAAGGGTCAAATGACATGACTTTGGGTTATTAAAAAAAAATGCAGGAACCAGGGAAGAGAAAACCATTCCTCATTCTTAGTGTCAACTAGGTGGTGTGTTATGGCAGTTTTCCTTCGTGACATGACACAGTGTTCTGGAGAAAATCAGAGGCAACGAGATTTGTGTTCAGTTCAGGATATCAACTTGGCATCCTGGCGAAGCCAGTGCAGTCCCTGCCGGGTGTAACGAACTAGGTCTGTCATGATGCTTGCATTAAAGATGAGAGGGCCCATTACTTTATCCAGTTCAGCAAAGAATTCTAGAAAACCAAAAACACTCATTAAATGATGCACACTCTTTTCAATCAGTGCTTTAAAGTTTTTAGTCTAGACTGTAAAAAACTATTCATATAAAGTAAAAAACATTTCCTCCTACACTAAAATGACTTAACTGTTCAAGCTTTAGAACAAATCATCCCATAGTCAATCAAGTTATATTATTTCCCTAAGTCACAAAACATTTTAAAAAGACTAAATGGTCAGGAATTAAGAGTTACACATATAAACAAAATGTCACCGATGGAAATTACTGCTACAAAGCAAACATGATTAAAATGGAGACCTAATTATACAAGGTATTCACACTATACTATTACTCAAAACATTCTCTGTGAACAGTTTTTGTATAAGAAGCAAGTGGTATGAAAAGGCAAGATGTTGTTATCTACGAGTTTCCCCCCATAAGAGCCCCTGTGAAGTTAGATACTTACAATAGCCTGTGTCCAATCTTTCTGCTGTAATCATGTCATGCAACTTTAAAGAACTGTATCTCATGTTTTAAACAGTAGTTTAAAAATGTAAGAGATAGAAATGACGTGATTCTTTCTATGTGAACAAAATCAGACTGATGTGTATGTAAGGCAGTGGATACAGAGGAGGAAAGAATGACAGTATCCTAACATTTGATCCCAACACCATTCTGGGAGAAAACAGAGGGATGTAGGACTCAGTGAGGACAGTTTTTATATGTACAATGATAATAAAGACCTTAGTATACATATATATAAGATAAGAAGTAATCAAACAGTTGAGGAGAAAAGGATTTCCTTTATAGAACTCCAGCTAATAAATTCGTGATGAATTTTCTATTTCCTAATGGAATAACACATGTAGGTGATAATCATCAATGGATGCTAAAAAGTCTAAGTTAAATAGTTTAACATTTTAAAGTTTACATCAAACTGAATCAGGCAAACACCAGCTGAATGGTCAAATACTACTAAGACTAAAAAAGGAATAACCATTTTATAACTCATACTATGATTTAATAGGAAATAATAGAGTTCAGTTCAGTTCAGTAGCTCAGCCGTGTCCTACTCTTTGTGACCCCATGAACTGCAGCATGCCAGGCCTTCCTGTCCATCACCAACTCCTAGAGTTCACTCAAACTCATGTCCATTGAGTCGGTGATGCCATCCAGCCATCTNTTGGCATTGCCTTTCTTTGGAATTGGAATAAAAACTGACCTTTTCCAGTCCTGTGGCCACTGTTGAGTTTTCCAAGTTTGCTGGCATATTGAGTGCAGCACTTTCACAGCATCATCTTTCAGGTTTTGGAATAGCTCAACTGGAACTCCATCACCTCCACTAGCTTTGTCCATAGTCATGCTTTCTAAGGTCCACTTGACTTCACATTCCAGTATGTCTGGCTCTAGGTGAGTGATCATACCATTGTGATTATCTGGGTCATGAAGATCTTCTTTGTACAGTTCTTCTGTGTATTTCTTGCCACCTGTTCTTATTATCTTCTGCTTCTGTTAGGTCCATTCCATTTCTGTCCTTTATCGAGACCATTTTTGAATGTAATGTTCCCTCAGTATCTCTAATTTTCTTGAAGAGATCTCTAGTCTTTCCCATTCTGTTGTTTTCCTCTATTTCTTTGCATTGATGGCTGAGGAAGGCTTTCTTATCTCTCCTTGCTATTTTTTGGAACTCTGCATTCAGATGTTTATATCTTTCCTTTTCTCCTTTGCTTTTTGCTTCTCTTCTTTTCATAGCTATTTGTAAGGCCTCCCGAGACAGCCATTTTGCTTTTTTTGCATTTCCTTTCCATTGGGATGGTCTTGATCCCTGTCTCCTGTACAATGTCATGAACCACTGTCCATAGTTCATCAGGGACTCTTATCTATCAGATCTAGTCCTTTAAATCTATTTCTCACTTCCACTACTTTCTTCATTTCCACCTATGAAAAGTTCTTACCTAAAATAATGAACTTGATTCTAATCAAGTCTCAAGATGTAACTATCAATATGAATGAGGGGGACAGAAGAGCAAGCTAAACAATACCATGAGGAAGCAATCAGCAAAATCCAGAATCTGATGCATTCTATGGTACAATTTATCCTTGATATCAATGGCATGCCCCTCCCCACCAAAGAAACAGAAGAACAGAAGATACTTAAAAAATTGATCAATGAATGTTTGGATCCTGTTTGAAACAAACCCAACTGTTTAAAGAAAAAAGGCATATTTCAAACAATAGGAAATCTAAGGGGAGATTATGTCTTAGAAGACATAAAGGAGTTAGCTTTAAAATATACCAGGGTAAAGAAAAATACGATGGGGGGGGCGATGAGGAGGGATGGTGGGGGGAAAAGAAAACAAGATTAGCAAAATGTAATATTGCTGAAACTGAAGTTGAGTAAAAGGTACATGGGTTCATTATACCATTCTCTACCTTTTAGTCAGTGTTTGAAAACTGGCATAATATGTAGGTAGACAGGCAGGCAAGTAAGAATGTAAACAACAGAGGGGGAAGGAAGAAGGAAATGGAGGGAGGAATGGAGAGATGAAAGGAAAAATGATGCTAGAAAACTGGCATCAGGGAGAAGAATGTAACGTAGGGATAACTTAAGAATTTCATCTTGTAAGCTTTCCTGAGTTGTACTGACAATATTTAAAATTCCAGAAACAAATCAGGTTTTTAAAAACACAAACTTCCTCCCACCATTACCCCTCTTTAGAGGCCAGAATTTTTCATTTTCATCTGATGCTATAAGTATTATATTTAAATACACTCTGTGACAAAAGTATACTTGCTTGATTGGCGACTTTAAGTTTTCTACAAAGGAGCTGCCTGAATAGATGCTACATACACATATTTGCTAGAAAACATCTACTAAAGTGTTTATTCTGTATTTTTTCAAAGATCTTTAATACTTCCTAATTCTTAGTGTTCTTAGTTTGCGAAATAACAAGGTGCAATGATCTAATATTAAAGAATGCTAGACAGAAGGCTATTCATTTTATAGTCTCTTTTATCACCAAAGTTTCTTCCAATATATCTTCAAAAATCCAGTATGCACATGTTTTCTTATATATTAAATACTTTATATGTATAAGATGTCTGGATATACTCCTTTGCCCATAGCCAAATTTACCTTAACTGTCCCAGGACAGATTATACATTTTATTACTTTTATAGTGTAAGCTGCAATTAAATGTGGCTGAACAAAGGCATATTTGTCTTAGACCAAAACCATTTTTTGTTTAGTTTGTGTCACCACTATAGTGCAAGGTACTTTTTTGACAAAACTCAGTACATTTACATAATTGATAAGCAATGGAGATAAGCAAACTGACTGTCATTAACTCTAGATAATAAACTAAATGTACAATGGACACTTAATTTAACTATTCCATAAAATCTTTTTTAACAATTCCATCCTTCAGAGTCTCTCCAGAGATCTCCTTACCTTTTTGCTCTTTGGAAAGCTGTTCGGCTTGGTCCCAAATTTCAGTGGCATAGAGGAAGTTGGATGTAACCTGAACATAGCTGGCTGCCATGTGGTGGATCCTCTGTGGAATGGTCACTGAAGAGCCACTTGCTGAAGCACTACTGGCTCCAGAAGAATAATTTCCTGAATTGCCTGGTGACAGCTTTGGAGAAACAGGGGAAGGCATCCCAACAGCTTTGCTACACACAGAGAAATAGGAAGTTTATTCATATAGAAAATGATGAATGTGAGGAAATTAATGTATGACTGGCTCTTCCTACATGAAGGCTTTTAAAATTTGAAGGTTCTTTTAAACTAAAAGGGAATTGCACTTCCAAAGAAGTACAGGTTCTTTTAAATAAATACTTAGCTCACTAAAGTGTTTATTGTGAGTTATTATTTTATCAAGACTCTTTGGTTTAACCAATGGCAACAGTGTAAAAGATGGGAAAGAAGTGAGGAAGTCATATACTTTGGTAAGAGCTGTTCCAAGACTTAGAAGCTACATCATCTCACTGTCAGCTCAACACACTTTCCACCTATCTGGGCATATAATTAGGTACTTCCCAATTGTTTTATAGACAGTTGAGTGGATTAACAATACGAGATTTCATGGTATTTTTTATCCTTTCTGTGGGTGAGTGGGATGGAGGTGATGTGGGAATGGAGGACAAACCATAATCATGCCACTGTTATTAAATTCTGGCAATGTTCAGACATGAACAAAGATAAGTGCAAGGTGATAAAACTGCTACTGGCCACAGAAATCAAGCTGAGAAAGGTTGAGGAGTTGTAAAAAAAAAAAAAAAAACCAACTCAGACTTCTACAGGTGAAATGTTCCTTCTCTAATCTAAGAACATGTTTAAGATATTTTCAACTTAAAAAAAATGATAACGGTAAAGAATCCGCCTGTAATATGGGAGACCTGGGTTCGATCCCTAGGTTGGGAAGATCCCCTGGAGAAGGGAATGGCGACCCACTTCAGTATTCTGGCCTGGAGAATTCTATGGACAGAGGAGCCTGGCAAACTATAGTCCATGGGGTCACAAAGAATTGGACATGACTGAGCGACTTTCACTTTCACAAAAAATACCTTTTTTGGAAAGTGGCAAAACCCATTCCACTTTCACATAAAAATAAACTTGTCACATAAAATTTTACAGAATAAAATTTACCTACCTTCCCAAGCCTGGTGATGGTGCTTGAGAGTTATTGTAAGAATTCTGTGGAGAAAAGAGAATGTACTTAATAATTTTTTTTTAAAGTAATTTATGAATATTTAAGTGTAATAAATATATTCAAAAGCATTGGGCCAGTACTGACCTTAAGAAACCAAAATGTGTGTGTGTGTGTATGTGTGCAACAGAAGGAAGTTATTTAGATAAGAGCTGGGGTGTTCTGGAAGACTGAAAAGGGAGAGACAAAGAATGAGTAACATTCAAATGGATAAAGAAGAGGGGAGAAGGCATAGAGCAAGGCAAGTCATCCTATGTACAAAGGCTGCACACAAGAGAGTGTATATGACCCAAACAGTTTACCTGTAGTAAACTTCAGAAAAGAAAGAGGGAGAATGGGAGAGAGATTGATCTTGAAGGCCTTGTAGGTCAGAGTAAGAATCTTTCACTTGACCCTGCAGGCAATGCTAAGCTATTAAAGCATTCCAAGTCATTATCAGGACTGAATTTTAGGAAGACTTATGTAGGGCTATCATGAAAAAACTTTAGGTTTTGTGATAAAAATAGATTATATACATTGAAAGATTACTAAGGGCTACTGTATATAGCTACATAGGTTCCACAATCAGATATGTGTGCATTTTAAACCTCAAACTATTTAAAAGTTCCTCAAATAGTAGTACTCCCTCTCCTTTGACAGGAAAAACATGAGGGCACTTCTGAGGCACGAATAGGAGATTTTACAAATTTTGTCGCCTGGGAAACAGATACTCTTACTGTGTACTTACCTTCAGATGCTCTGTCAGCGTCTTTGAATACTTCAGAGCAGTTTCTTTCTTCAGTTTGAAGAGCCTCAGGTACAGCAAAGACTGGCATCTCAGGCTAGCCAATGGAAAAGGACAGCTTATTTACCAGGACAACATCTGGCCACATTGCATAGACAAGCTTCACATTGTGCCAGAGTACACAAGTGATTCATGTGAGCAGACCATGGCATAAGGTCACTGACACTAACTCTTAGGCAAAACCAAAAGGTGTGATCTTATTACAGTACACAACCTAGGGAGGGAAAGGAAGAGGAAGAGACCTAGGACTAGCCTCCTATTTGTTGACATTCAAAAATCAAAACCTCACCCCCAGGACACCAATGTGTCATTTATAACATAGGGACTAAAAAATCATTGTGGGGAATTTCCTGGCAGTCCAGTGGTTAGGATTCAGTGCTTCATCTTTCTCTGTTGTGATCCAGGTTTATTCCCTGGTCAGGAAACTGAGATCCTATATAAGCTGTATGGCACAGCCACCCCTTCCCTCAACTTCCCTCCTCAAAAAAAAAAACACTTCAGAGCATAATCTCTACATTAAACTAAAAATAATTTAAAACAACAAAACTAGGAACTCAACTGTAATACTACAACTCTAAAGTAACATAGTTACAAAGGCCCTGCATGGTCATCACTGCCTACTTCTCCACTCACTTTCACTTACTTCTCCTGGGTCTTTTAGTTTCCTGACACAAGGTTTCCAGTTTCTTTTCACTATCTAGGACTTGTAAATGTTTCCTCTACCTAAGGACTAAGTATCCCTACAGTTTACCTTTACAGTCATATAAACTTTTCCTTCAAAGTACTGAATTCATGTACTTGTGTGGTTACTTGATTAATTTCTATCTCTTTACACTATACCCTGGACTCCATGGCAAATAGGACTGTGCCATTTTTTTTCTACAGCTGCTCTCCCAGTTGTTAAACCCAGTACCAGGTAAAGTAAATAACCATGATAAATAAACTCTCTCTCTGGGGATAAGCAAACAAGTCATTTCTTTATTCTGAGCAAGCTAGATGTTTGCTACCTGAGGTAAGGAATGCGGGTGTGCAAAGTCGCTTCAGTTGTGTCTAACTCTTTGCAACCCTACAGACTATAGCCCGCGAGATTCCTCTGTTCATGAGATTCTCCAGGCAAAAATATTGGAATGGGTTGCCATGCCCTCATTAGAGGATCTTCCCAACCTGGGGATTGAACCCTATCTCCTGTAACTCCTGCATTGCAGGTAGATTCTTTACTGTTGAGCTGCCAGGGAAGCCCCAAAGGTAAGGTATATGTATATGTAAATGGAGGGAGAGGATACCAAAAGAAGAGCCTGGATTTTTTATAGTGTCCATCTTTACTGAAATACACAGTAGAAGCCTCAGAGTAAAAAAAAAGAGTAAACTATAGTCAAATCCAAAAAAAAGCCTAAAAAAATGATCACTTAATAGAAAGTTCTAACATCAGTCTCACTCTACCAAGGCTTTTATTTTGTCAAGAGGGCAATGGAGGAGAGGCTCACAACAACTAAAAATTTTCAGTAGGAATTCTGTTGTTTTCCTCTTGACCCATCAAGAATAGATTTATGACTGGGTTATGGAAGGGTGATTCAAGGATAACTTTCAGAAGAACACAGACAGCACAGTTCCTTACAAAACTGCTTTGTCGTCTAGCAGAGGCTAACATACAACGCTTACCAAAGCACTGTAAGTCTTTTATCTGCAGCTGTAGCATCTGGTGCCAAGTAATTCTTTAGCTTCATAGTGTATCTGTGAGATAAGAGAAGAAACAAAGGACACAAAATATAATACTTCATCTGTTTTATGACCTCCTCAGTCTCTAAACATTAAAATCAAACTTAAAGACAAAAATACCCACTAAAGTGTCTAGTTCTCCTTATCCAAGGACAATAAAGGATTAAGGATCCTCTTTTTAGCTATTATTTTATAAATTAGTCCTTTCCAAGAAAGAACAGAGAAATATTGCCAACGATGCAGAAAGTTTCCCCACTTACTTGATGAGCTCCACCGTTTCTGAATACATAAGGAATGGGGATTTGGATTCCTGAGCATTTTTCTCTAATGCATTCCCACATTCAATGAAAGATACCACAGCATCAAGATAGTATACAGCTTTCTCAAATCTATCAGACTGAAGAAAGGAGAATAAAGGTAAATGAGAGCCACACTGATGTGCTAAAAGAACAAATGAAGATTTAAGTTAATTTGATTAAATATATAAATATTTACATACCAATGCATCTGCATTGTGCTTTAGCTTTTTTGCTTCTTGTAAATAATGGTCTGCTGAATAATTTCTGCAATGTAAATTTTTTATTTTAAGTAAAATGGGAAATATTTTCCTAAGATAATATTAGTTTTATAGCCCTCAGTTTTCATGTCAAGTAAAGAAAATGAGCTATTACTGAACATTTGATTAGTTTTTCCCTGACAAATGTTTATATTAGGTTAAGAGCATAAATCATTTGAATGATTGAGAGTAAACAGAATGTAGGTAGGAAAAATAACCTTTATCAAAAGGGAGGGAAAAAACCCTATGTTACTTATTTGAGACATGAGACAGTCTTTATTTTAAACCTACACTGTTTTACTTAAGAAAGCCTTTAAACAGTAAAGTCAGCAAAGGTGGACTACTGGAAGGTACACTATTTACATTCTCCATGAGAATCATGAAGGTAAATTAAGTCAGAAGGAGCAATACTTGGACTTGAAGGTGCCTTTAAAGTTAAAAATCTGAATATTCTGTCACAATATCACAATACAACAATATCACAATACAACCAATTCTTCTGGTCACTGACAGACATTAAAATGAGTTTCTTAAACGCTGACTGGAATGATTTCTTAAATGCATAAAAAAATCTTATTTATCCTACCTGTCATCAAAGGCAAGCTTTGTTCTCCGAGGCTTAGAAGCATCAGGAGTTGGTGTAGATGGAGGACAGTTAGAAGAACTATTTGGAGCCTTTTCCTGACCAGAAAAATAAAAACAAAACTACATTGAAAATTATGAAATTAAAATTAAACTAAAAGTATTTCTTAGCTCGTGGTTAAAAAGCAAACAAAATTCCATTGTCTGTGGTAGTTAATTCCCTTATTATAAAAATTTAAAATTACATAATGTAAATGTCCTTTTAATGGAATGAGCCCATTTTAAATAACCAAGAATATTCTTTATAATATTCAGTTCAGCCACTCAATCATGTCCAACTCTGTGACCCCATGAACCAGAGCATGCCAGGCCTCCCTGTCCATCACCAACTCCCAGAGTCTACCCAAACCCATGTCCATTGAGTTGGTGATGCCATCCAACCATCTCATCCTCTATCGTCCCTTTCTCCTCCTGCCCTCAATCTTTCCCAGCATCAGGGTCTTTTCAAATGTGTCAGCTCTCCGCATCAGATGGCCAAATATTGGAGTTTCAGCTTCAACATCAGTCCTTCCAATGAACACCCAGGAACAATCCATCTCCTTTAGGATAGACTGGCTGGATCTCCTTGCAGTCCAAGGGACTCTCAAGAGCCTTCTATTAGGGGTCTACTATGTGGGAGGCAATGACACTGACATTTGTAAAAACTTAAGGAATACACAAATCTAATATCAATACAGTAGCATTGCTGCTAAGTCACTTCAGTCGTGTCCGACTCTGTGCGACCCCATAGACGGCAGCCCACCAGGCTCCCCTGTCCCTGGGATTCTCCAGGCAAGAACACTGGAGTGGGTTGCCATTTCCTTCTCCAATGCAAGAAAGTGAAAAGTAAAAGGGAAGTCACTCAGTCATGTCCGACTCTTCGCAACCCCATGGACTGCAGCCTACCAGGCACCTCTGTCCATGGGATTTTCCAGGCCAGAGTACTGGAGAGGGGTGCCATCGCCTTCTCCAATAGTAGCATTACTTTAGACAAAATTTACTGGTAATAACTGGTCAATTAAAATAATTACAATACCTAACATTTACTATGTGCTTACTATTTACTAGGCACTAAGTTAACCAAGTACTTAGTATAATCATTAATCCTTTAACAACCCTATGAAATATGTACTGCTATTAGGATAGATAAAAAGTAGTCTCAAGGAAGCTGAGCAACTTGCCCAAGTCCAAACAGCTTTTAAGTAGTATTCCTGGAATTTGCGTTTTAAGTTCAGATCTATCAGATTTCAAAACCCTAGACACTTTCTTAAATTTTATTCTGCCTCCTATCAACATGTCCATTCTGTCTCCTATCAATAGAGACCTTTAACACAAGGGCTATGACCCTGTCTTTCCAACAGCTTCCCCTCCGGTCCTATCTTCAATAAATTGAATACACATTTTTTCCCATTAAAAAAAACATAAATAAGTAGAATTTATCCTGTGAATTAATAAACGTCTTAACATTAGAAAGCCCAATAATATATATATTTTTTATTACTTCTGTTTAAAAGAAACCATGTAACCATTTTTTAAAAATTTCTTTTAAGAGTCCTTTCAAGTTCCACTTATTACAGCTTTCTTCAAGAATGAAAATAAAAGCCCTGAGACTTGAAAAAATACTGAACTCTTTATGGTAAAATCTGCACATTTACCAAATGGCTTCCTGAATACTACTGCAATCTTGGACAGCTTTCCCCCTGTGTTTTATAAACAGATCTATTAAGGTTGGCACAAAAGTAATTGTGGTTCCAACCATGAATTTTAAATCATCACAACTAGGCTCAAATGTATCTTTATTAATCAAAATAGGAACCATTACAGTCAACATGTTCTGGCCAATGAGAAATAAGTTTGTCTATTCTTGTAGTGAAAAAATCCATGCTTTGGGATTCCATAAACTCTTGAAAAGCATTTTCTGTGACCTAATGGCTGTGGAAGCATTCCCCCTGCAAAAAGTTGTTGAGATGCTTGAAGTGGTAGTCGGTTGGTGAGAGGTAAGGTGAATATGGCAGATGGGGCAAAACTTTGTAGCTCAATTTGTTCAACTTTTGAAGTGTTTGTTGTTCAACGTGCAGTTGGGCGCTGTCATGGAGAAGAATTGGGCCCTTTTTGCTAACCAATGCTAGCTGCAGGCTTTGCAGTTTTTGGTGCATCTCATCAATTTGCTGAGCATACTTCTCAGATGTTAATAGTTTTGCTGGGGTTTAGGAAGCTATAGTGGATTAGACTGGCAGCAGACCACTAAACAATGATCATGACTTTTTTTGGGTGCACATTTGGCTTTGAGAAGTGCTTTGGAGTTTCTTATTGGTCCAATCACTGCTGCTGCTGGTTGTTGTATAAAATCCACTTTTCACCACATCTGATTGAGAAATGGTTCATTGTTGTTGTGCAGAAAAAGAGATGACACTTCAAAATGATGATTTTTTTATTTTCAGTAAGCTCAAGCTTTTTCTCCTCCATAATTTGCTTCAAATGCCAAATGACTGTGGAATGGTTGACGTTGAGTTCTTTGGCAATCTTTTGTGTTGTTGTAAGAGGATCAGTTTCAATGATGGCTCTCAGTCGGTCGTTGTCAACTTCAATAGCTGGCCACTCACTCATCTTCAAGGTTCTCATCTCCTTCATAAAACTTTTTGAACCACCACTGCACTGTACGTTCATTAGCAGTTTCAGGGTCAAATGCATAGTTGACGTTGGGAGTTGTCTCTGCTGCTTTACCACCCATTTTGAACTCAAATAAGAAAATCACTCAAATCTGATTTTTGTCTAACATCATTTCCATAGCATAAAATAAGTTTAAAATCAATAGTAAGTAATAAAAGTCACTAGCAAAAGTCATAAAGTGAGAAGTATGCATTAAAATAATGTACAACATAATCCTATTTATGAATGAATGTATTCCCAGTATCAAGTGGCAAATTTCAACAATGCAAAAACCTCAATTATGTTTGCACCAACTTAAATATAAGTGCCTATGTTTAAATTTATTGAAGGAAAAGTGAAGTTTCTGAAAATAAAGAAAAATTACTATGTGTGGTAAGAAATGCTAACTATACTTACTGTGGTTGAGTAAGTTTTTACATTATATACATATAGGAAATCATTCTGTTGTATACCTGAAAGTAATACAATGTTATATATCAATTTTATCTCAATTAATTAAAAAAACTGGTAGAAAAGGACTAACCAAATATCAGTCAGCATACAGAAGGTGTGAAAATATCATTAATCTAACTGAATTATACAGGTCACTGTCCCTAATTCATGTGGAAGACAGTCTTTTCATTACAAAAATTTACCATATACTACACTGTTTTACAAAGCAACTCAACAAATTTCAAAAGATTACTGCGTGCAAATAACTTTCTAGCCCCTTCTACAAGGTAGAAGTACTAATGAAAAGACAACCAGAAAATCTCTGTATGTTTGGAAATGGAGTAACACACTTAAGTAACTCTTGGATCAAAGACAGAATCACACAAGAAATTTAAAAACATTTTGAACTGAGTTATAAAATTATATACCAAATCTTGAAGATGCAGCTAAAGCAGTAATTAGAGGAAAATATATAATCTAACTGCTTATGAAATATTAGAGAAAAAGAGCTTATAATTAATTTTGTAAAACAAGCTTAGTATTCATCTTTAAAAGTTAATAAACAGAAGAGCAAAACAAAAAGACATGAGAAAGGAAATTATAAAGAGTATAAGTTAATGATATAGAAAATAAAAATAAACTATAGTGAATAAAGACAAAGAAAGGCTATTTTTTGAAAAAGACAAGTAAAAGTGATAAGCCTCTGATGAAATTGATGAAAGAAGAGAAAGACGGTACAGAAAACTAAAATTAACAATAAAAGACATCAAGATTGGGAACTCATGTACACCTGAGATGGAAAAAAATTCAAAATTTAAAAAAAAAATTAAAAAAAAAGAAAAAGACAATATAAGAAGCATTATTAAAGATATTAAAAATAAAAGACTATACTGAACAAAATTTATGCCAACATATTTCAAAAATTTGGTATCAGTAAATATCTAGAGAAACAGAAAATAAAAATTATATGTAATTTTGGTTTTTCATATTATCTAATTTTATCCAGTAAGTTAAACACTGGATAAAGTGCAAACAAGTGAAACACAAATCCCTGCTTTCAAGAAGCTGACAAGAGAAGAGACATAGACATTGAATTTTACCTATGAGATAACAGAAACCAAATGAGCAGAAGAACTCACTTAATGAGTGCATTTTAAAATGAAAGAAAGAAAGAGAGAGAAGAGGTTTAAATAAGAAGATGCATACAGGTCTCAAATCCTACAGTTCAAGGATGGGAAATGGAGAAAGAGCCAGCCAGCAGGTAAACAGAGAACTGGGTCAGTGAAGGAGGCCCACAGAACAGGTTTCTCAAGGACACTATCTAAACTGCTATGGAAGTGGTCCAGCTGGAGAAAAAGCCTTCGGTATATTTCAATTTGAGATGTTGTTCACAATTTAAATTACCTCAAAATTTAAAAGATTTAATCACCACATTTAATAAGCACAACTAACTGCCTTTGTCAATTTTTTTAACTGTTAAACAGTTGCTTCTTTTAAGTCACAAATAATAATGCAGTAAATTATATGCTTAAAATCTAGGTATTTTCTTAATTTTTTCAGAGAGTTTGCTCCTGATCAGATCACTTTAAAAAGCAATGAAAAACCTGATAAACAAATTCAGTATTAGAGCCTAGGTACAACCTTGAAAAAGCTTCTCTGATCTAGTTATGCACCCACCAACATTAAGAATATTCCCCTACCTGATCATCATGCTCTAGGGCTAATTCCAGTGCTGGCTCAGCTAAAGAATATTTTTCTTCTTCATGAAGCCACATGGTTGCTTTAGCACTTTATGTAGTATATATAACTAGCTTGTAAAATCTAACTCTAAATGATCCAAAGACAATTTAAAGTCATAGAGAAGAACGCAATCAGAACAACTAGAGTTATTCATAAATTTGATCATAATCAACTGGTCTTCCATAACCAACTTTTCCAATTATGGAAAACCAACTTTTCCAATTTCTACCTTAACCAATAATATGCGTGTGTCCAGATGACTTCATTCCTTTCATGGTCTCAGATCACAGCACAAGTTTATTATCAGACTATGACATTTTGAGAATAAAAATGAACAGATCTTTAACATTAGTAAGATGTTAAAAATTTTTTCAAAGCATAGTTACCTTGGAGAAGTCACATGGCAAGGAGATTTTTTTCCAAGGGATCAGGTCCCTCAGTACCTTACCTTGACCTCCTTAGAGCTACTGGAAGTCTTCCCTTCAGTCCTCTTCTGCTTTGATGCGGATGAACTGTTTTTGCTGCCGCCACTATTTTCCTTGTTGCTGTTATTACTTGACTTTAAAGAAGAAGACTGACTAATAGTCCTCTTCCGAGAGCCATGCTCTGTTTTTGGATCTTTTGAAGGAACAGGCCCAGCAGGAGAAGGCAATAAATCTTTTTCTTTAGCAGCACTCTGTTTAGATGACCTGCCAAACCAAACAAATGCCCTCATTTCTCCACACAATCATGTAAGAGTTATGGACTTTTCCCATTTGACTTTGCCTCATTTCAAGACAAATTTGTTTTTCCCTATTTGATTATTAGAACATATAATTTCTATAAAACAAAAAAAACTATAAATTTCAAGAGGGCAGATATCTTCTCCAGTGTTTCCTCCCCATTATGGTTGTATACTCAATGCCTAAACCTTGGTCTGCCACACACAGGTATTCAATAAATAGTGATTGAATAAAAGAACAAAAAGTGAAGATACTAATGCTCATATGTCTCTTGCAGCTATACATAAGCTTGCCATCCGGCCTGAAAGTGGTAAAGCTTTACTTTAATTCTTATCCTATGAATACTTCCTATTCTCCTAAAAAGAGAGATAAAGTGACTGAATCTTGCTTTTCATCCCAATTAAGTAAAATCAAAACCTCCCACTATTTGGTAAATGGCTATGTACAGAAACGTATAACATATACATACTAAATGGAATATTCTAAGAGCACATTAGAAAGTATCCAGCAGGAAATAACACACATAGATCAACACGCATGTTAACATGTTTTGTAGACATACTCTTTGTTGCTGGATGGCTTGTGGCCTGCCATATTCTTGTCCTCTGTTTTAGGTTTCTTGCTCTCATTGGCTCGGTTATCATCTTCACTCTGGATGTAAAATAGGAAAAAAAAAAAAAAAAAAAAAGCAGTTAGATTTTGATTTTTACTCACCTAATTTCAGTTTTCAGTGCTAGTCACCCTCAAACAGTTAATCTCTGATATACTTCAGAAAGAAGATAAATGTGAAGTGAAAGAACTCACTTAAACAGCGTTAAATAAATTAGGTTTTTAAGTCTGAGAAGAAGTCTCCTATTTTAGATAAGAAAAGCTGAAATGCTGAAACAGTTTTTTAAATGGCATCTTTTCAGTCTCATGATTTGAGGAGGGGGGATGAGATAATTAAGATATAATTCACATACCATAAACTTCACCTGTGTTGTAAGATTGTCAATATTTTATTTCTTTTCAATGAATGCATATATTCTATTGTATGGATATATCACATTTTATTTATGCATTCATCATTTGAATTTTTCCTGCTTTTCAAGTATAGGTTTTTGTGTGGACATGTTTTCATTGTTCTTGGGTATATACGTAGGAATGAAATTGCTGAGTCATAAGGGAATACTGTCTATTTATTTTTTGAGGAACTGTTAAACTAGGTCCCAAAGTGGCTACATCACTTTACATTCCCATCAGCACTGTCATTCTCCACATCTTCACCATTTTATTGTCCATTTTTTGCTTTTAGCCAAGACTAATGATTTTTGAAATACTTTTCTGCTGAAACAAAGGCCATGGGCCTGTCTATAATTATCAAGCTATTATGCTTGGGAATTTAAGTTTTCCTATTGATTTAAATATCAGGGTACAAATATTGCAAACATGCTGCCATACAAAAGAATTTGTTCCCATACACAAATGATTAAAGTTGGACATGCAAGAACATGAGAAAAGGAATTCACATCTTTCATTATTCTTGGCTGGTCTCTTTCTCAGTATTATCTGCTTTATCTCCAAGAATAATTTTACCAAATCAACGAATCTTAAAAATCATCACTGGGAAACACCCTGGTGGTCCAGTAGTTAGGACTTAGAGCTTTAACTGTTGGTGCCTGGGGTCAATCCTTGGTGAAGGAACTAAGATCCTGCAAGTTGTATGGCATTCTCGGGGAGAAAAATAATCATCACTAAGTTTCCTAGTGATATACATTTTATAAAATCAAAGTTTCATTTACAGTTATTGATATAAAAAAACTTGTGACGAATACATGCCAATGAGATGTGGGGGAGGTAAGGAGATATGCTTAGTCGCTCAGTCATGTTCGACTCTTGGTGACCCCATGGGACCTGTAGCCCATCAAGCTCCTCTGTCCATGGGATTCTCCAGGCAAGAATACTGGAGTGGGTTGCCATTTCCTTCTCCAACAGAGATATGGGACACTCCTTTTAGAGGAAGCGGATTTTTTTATTACAAGTTACATATATTGTAAAATTTTAAACAAGAGTAAAATATACTCAATATATTATATTTTAAATGTCTGAAAAAGTTTACAAGGATTTGTAATACTTTTTTAAAGATAAAAGAACCATTTTTTAAATTCCATAAGAAACATCTTATTTTTTTAAGGAGCAGAATCTATCATATACAAGCTCTTATTTCATATAATTTCTATGAATTATATAGAATAATATAAAATCCCATAACTAAGTCCAGCAATGTGAGGCTGTGGGCTCTAGAATCCAGCAGCCCTAAAGAGTTTACCAGTTAAATAAAGCATCCCTTTACTACAATAATGGAAGCTTTTAGCTATAGTACTGAAAGTAGGAAGCTTCAGTTTTCTAGAAATTCAAATTTTTAAAAATCTTCAGCACATAGTACTGTGGTTCCAAGGAAAAAGGAGGGAAAACCGCAGGCTCATTTCTTTCTAAGAAAATGCTATATTCCTCCTGTCCTCCCACATGAGATTCTCAGGTTCAACTGGGCCTGGGATTTTGTTCTGAGTCCACCTGGTATCCTGTTCACCTGCTCATGTTTTCAATATCTTACAATCGCATTCACACATGTGTATCAAGGGAAATTATACTATTCTTCAATACAAATTAGTAAAATGTACTCTCCTCTAAAGATTTCTCACTAAAGTTGAGAGATCACACTTCTTTCCAAAAAATCTGTCTTTATATGTAAGTTTTTCAGCTCCATTATACGTCCATTATCTTCCAATCACAGATATCCATGAATTTTCATACTTCCTGGGTCTAAAAAAAGCTGACCATAAAAGTATATACCAAGCTTTATCTGTAAATCCAAATTATCTTGGAATTATTTAGGGACGAGAGCTGGTTATGTGCCAGCAGATGTTTTTAATTCTGATCCTGCAGACATGAGTGTTTGAAAAAGCAGAAAAGCCATGGCACAGCGATGCACAATGGATTGGTGAAATTCTTAAGGACATGTTAAAATTGGTCAGTCAATTTACTAGCTGGAATTTGTAATCTACAACATGTGACTTGGTCTGGATATAAGAGAGAAGAAAGTGTTATGAAGTGTGACAACCTGGAGAGTACATATCCCAATTAAAGACATTTAAAACCAAAATTTTAAGAATGTTGTAAAGGCCAGTTTGCAATCTTTGCTTCGTTCTCATCTCTACACTGGCCAGCACACACTATGAACAGATGCACTGGTTCATTTCTTATCTGATTAGAAACTATAATTCTTTACTAAAGGAGACAGGGAGAGGCACAGTGGTCCTCAGGAGACTCTTGTGTCTGTTGCCTCATCAGGACTTTAGGCTCACCTCTATTTTCCCTCATAGCTATGAATCAACTAGCTAGTTTTTGGCTTAATGAGATTTCCACTGCATTTTAGAGGATGATGTTCACACAACAACAACAGGAACAACAAAAAACCCATTACAAACCTTATGTTTCCTCTTGCCTTTGTTGGAAACTTTCTCTGAGGCTTGTTTCTGAGCCTCTCTTGTGTGCTTTTCTGGCACATTTTTCTTTTCCCCCTTGGGTGGCTCTGCTTCTTTGTAAGGCTTTCCTGGTATTCTAGTCAAGAGATTCAGGTCAATCTTCACAATAAGTGGATACCTGTCATCAGGCTCACTGAGGGGTGAAAGAAGTTCCTTCTCTTCCATAGGAGAGAATATTCGTTGCCGAAAAAAGCTATCTTCTTCCTCCACTGAGGAGGGTTTAACGGGAGTCCTATTACTCTCAGGGTACTTAGGAGTTTGTGAGGAAGGAGGAAGGCTCTCGCTTTCATCTGAATCTGAGGATGAGCTATCTGTTTCTATAATTTCCCTCGATTTCTGGGAAGATTTACTTGTTGACTTGTATTTCTTTTTCTCTGCTGAAGGTCGAGGGGAAGATTTGGACTCCTTTTTTATATTGGGTTTTCTTGAGCCTTTGGTGGCTGCTTTGTGTCTGCTGGAGGGCATGCTGGTGGCCATGTCTACAGGAGTCTCACTCTCTATCTTCAGGCCTCCACGGGGCTCTTCAGCAGCTGCCTTCTCAGTCTTTTTGGGCTGTTTTTTTCCTACAGTTCTCCTCTGTGCTGTGCTGTCACTCTGGGCAGGAGACTTTTGCCTCCCACGTCCACTTTCTGATCCCTTTTGGACAGTTTTGGAGTCTCGTCCAGGAGTAGCAGAACTTGTTTCTTTAGGACCACCTGGATCCGTGTAGCTATTCCCTGTGCCCTGTTCTCGGCCTTCCTTTTTATAGCCTTGAGATGATGGGATATTACTGTCCACAGAAGAAGCTGGTGACACTTTATGTGGATTTACTTTATTCAGCCAGTTATCAAGTTGCCATTTATTTGTGGGAGGTGGTTCAGGCTGAAAAACAGAGAAAGAAGTATGCTTTTTCAGTACTGAAACTTTCTCCTTTCTTTATAATATCAAGGAAGAGGAAAAAACACAATGCCCAACACCACAAAAGCAATCATTTTTCATAGTTCTAACTGAACCAAAGCAAAAAGGCTAAAAATAATAATAGCTCTAATCACTTGAATGAGAAGATAAGCTAATTATTATATATATAGCCTTTAAATATTAAATAGCCCTGTCAGGAATCCATACAGTACATTTAATTCCAGAAAGCAAAAAAATGACGTAGGAACCAACAGAGATTTTAAACCACATTTTATCAATCTACAGTGAATTTATACTATTTAAGACTTCTTCTCACCATAACTAAATAACATGAGTACTGGGTATCACCAGGGGCCTTCAGAGTGCCTAAAAAGAAGGGACCCTCTTGGCTCCCTCTCACCTCAGGAGATGCACTCTGGGATGGCTCATTTGCCTCACTGTCACTGGAACTACTTTCACTCTCTGAGTCAGATCCAGAGCTGCTTTCAGATCCACTGTGGCTGCTAGAATCATCCCTGGAGTTATCTGCCCCTTCACTATTATGGTGTGAAGGTTCAGAGTTACTAAAAGAAATAAAAAATATAAATGACCAAAAGATTTTTTTTTCAGAATGACAACCCGTAAGCATTCAAAGCTGACAGTCCACTTTATTTAAAATGTTTACTATTTGTTAAGCCCTTCAAATTCTATGATTCTAAAACTTCATTATAAACCAAATAAATACTTCCTTAAGAAGTTTTTGAAATGCAGCATTAGCCATTAGTACTCACCTTTAATAAAAGCTTTACTGGGGTACAAAATACTCTAAAATTCATTTATTTTAAACACAATTCATAATGATTTTTAGTTAATTTACAGAGTTGTAATAATTTATAACAAATAATTTACAACAACAAACAATAATATTTACTTTATAAGGTCAATTATTCTATCACTACACGCTGTTATCAGATTGACCCTTCCACTCTAAATAAAACAAAAAATAAAAGGATGCCTACCTTCCTGGTGTACTCCTTGGCATTGTCTTATCACAATCCTAAAATTAAAACATGAGAGGAAATCTATAAATGAATAAACAGTACTTTATCTGCTTAATGTGAACAATATGTGAAATCTTAATGGAGAAATTTTCTTCTCTAATATATGCATCAATGGTAACTTAACACTTATGAAATGCTGTTTTTACCTGAAGAATAATGAATTGCCAGGATAAGATTAAAAGCTGTGTTAATAGTTCTTCTTATCAACAATCTCATGCTTCATGAGGATGTTCTGATATATGCAAAGTAATAAGCCCATTTAAAAAAAAAAATAAGGGAAAAAAGTGGAGGTTTAAAAACAGAGTGGAAAACTGTAAATATATCAGTGTCAGAAAAGCAGGAATGAACTTATCTTAGCTACCTGGATCATAAATGTATTATTCAATTATAATTCTTATAAAATACAGTAAAAACAAACACTGTATGAAACTAGCAAATCATAAGTAGACACACCTGTTCCCCATCACTGTCTTCACTGCTGCTTAGCTTTAAGTCATCTTTTAACATACTAGAAAAAAAAGACAGAAAGGATGATTATTTTGGGAATTTCATCATGGCATAGCAGAGTATTAGATATTCAACAATAATTCTAGAAATAATCACCGTGGTAGCCAAATATTTAATTGAAAAATAAAGACCCAGTAAATATTACTATGTCTGGTTTGGTTTATATCCAGAGTAAAAAAACTGAGAAAGATGAAATTTAACAATTTCAATTTTGGAAGCTCTAACTTTTCCATAAATAAAATATTCATCTTTGTTTTCTAATTAAAAAAAGTTACTTGCCACAAACTCCCATACTCACTTCTGTTATCTCTAATTTTTTTCTAATTGCAAATATACAAACTCATTCATTATTAAAACAAATCACCATACTCATACCCAATAGTCCACTAGAGGAATATGACTCTCAAAAAGAAGGAAGATAAAATGAAAGCATCAGCAATTCTTTTTCACTATCCCCAATGTTTTATGAAGAGATATGTACAGTTGGGTAGTTGTTAAAACCAGAACACACAAAATGCTAGTTCATAAATGCCTTGCTATGAAAGATGAGTGCTCTTTGCAGATGTACAATTTTGGGCAAGAACCTTGGTTATACAAGAGAAATAACCATGTATGAATTAAAAATAACTCCAGAGTCCAAATCTTTCTTAATCAAAATTCAAATCAACTATTTAAAAAACACAAATAAATACTTTAAGTTAACAGTTCCTAGAATTAGTTTTCAAAAGTAAAATTATAGATTTAAATTTTTCTTAAGGCCACAGAATCAAAATCAAAATTAAAAACTGAGTAAGGAATCACAAAACATTCCTTGCCTTTTTATAAGAAAGGAAAAATTAACACAAACCTTAGGGAAAACTGGAAAATGTTTGATTTCTATCACCACTAGTTACATTACCTTCCTTCTCAAAATTTCCTGAGTCTCCAATCAATGGAAAGGAAATCTTTCACTCCTCCTACTACTAATACTTTCCCCTCAAAACTTAATCTGAGTTTCTAAATCTGATCCCAAATTCAGAGTTTCACATAAATGACCATCTTGATACAAAGTAACCAGATGATTACAGAACTATGAAATCTGTTCTAAGGATGACCAAATCAGTGGGACAGATAAAAAGGTCTTCTTTTGGTCAAGGTCTCAGTACATCTCTATGACTGATTTCCTATAAAGAAATGTGCTTACTCTGAATTCTCTCAGCCCTTATGATTTAATAATGGCAGGTCAATGAACCTGTTTACACATATAAATATGTCAAACTTTTACCATACTGCTTAAGGTACTGGATGCTCTTGTTCCTTCAGAAACTAAAGTAATCTACACATATATGGTAAGCTCCAATTGGTTTTCTGCACGTGAATAAATATAATAAATAGGAATTTACATAATTTAAACTCTCCAACAGGCAGGTGAATTTTCTTCTATTCATATATTTTCATTCACACTCAATTCCCACTATGTTCAGCTGAAGAGGCTGAGGTTATCAGTATAGACTGTGGTTATACTGGTTATTCACTCTCTTTAGAATTTTATTGCAATCACTGGATTAACTTGTGGTCTCAGGAATTCAATAGTAAGTTCATTCTTTAAGTTGGAATTTATTATCATCCAATATACCACTCTACTACATTCTGATATATATTTCTGGGTCTACCTATAAAATAAAGTAGGAAAACAACACAGACAGTATGAACTATCCTGCTTTAATGTTCTAAATTTTATGGTCAAATGGAGGGTTTTACTAAGAAGAATCCTGTATTTTTTTCACATTTTTTTTTTTTGTTTGTTTAACCAAACTAGCATTACAAACACTTCTGAAAGATAAGAAAAAAGTGTAATCATAGAGCAGGGGAACGTAAACTACGGCTCCACAAGCCAAATCTAGGCCTATTTTGTAAAGACAGTTTTAACTGGAACACAACCATACTCACAGTCTCTGGCTGCTTTTATGGTACAACAGCAAAGTTGAGTAGCTGAGACAGAAACCATCTGGACCCTAAAGTCTAATAAACTATTTCACTATCTGGTCCTTTACATAAAAGTTTTCCTACCCGAGCCTTAAAAGATTAAACACATATTTCTAAATGTTCTAGATATCCAGATACTACAAGTTGGATTTTGAGCAAAAAAAAAAGACAAACATTAAACTTATTAAGCAATAAACTTACGATTTTGACTGGTGTGCATTTGAAGTTTTAGAAGGATTATATCTTTCTGGAGCAAAAAAGAATGCAGACATAAGCAACTATAGTATGGCTATTTATATTTTAAAATGTCTATCTATATAACCTCAAAGAAATATAAATAAAAACAATGGTATGTAATTCTTCATCCATCAAATCAGTAACACTTTAATGTACATAATATGAAATACTGGTGGAAACAGGCATGTCACATGTTATTGGTAGGACTGTAAATTCATACAATCTTTCTGGAGGGCAATTTGATAATATTATCTTACCAGTACTGTAAATGCACACATCCACTGACCTAGCAGTTAAAAGGAAATGGATTTACACTATATTTGGACGAATACATACACACAAATAAACACTCACACAGTTTATTACAGCATGGTTTGCAACAGCAAAACTGGAAACCAATGACCATCTACAGGGGACTAGATAAATACATTAGGATAGTTTCAACAATATAACACATTTTTGTTTTTGAAAAGAATGAACTAGAGCTTTATACTGATATTAAAAAAAAAGTGACAGTGTTAGTCGCTCAGTCATGTCCGACTCTTTGCGACCCCATAGACTGTAGCCCACCAGGCTCCCCTGTCCATAGAGATTCACCAGGCAAGAATACTGGAGTGGGTTGTCATACCCTCCTCCAGGGGATCTTCCCAACCCAGGGATCAAAACCCCAGGTCTCCTGCATCGCAGGCAGATTCTGTCTGAGCCACCAGGGAAGCCCATACTGATATAAAGACAGTTCTAAAATAAACTAAGTGAAAAACACAGGAAATAAAGAGTAGGTGCACCTTATGGTCCCATTTGCCAATAGTTAGCTATGGGCAGAAAGAACTGGGAAAGAGGAGTAGAAGAGATACTTTTAAAAGATTTTAAGAGAAAATGAATACTTTTTGGCCTACAGGTAGTTATTTACTATGTATTTATAATGCTGGGTCCTTTTTTCCTATCTGTAGCTTTAAGACAGAACAAAGAAATAGTTACATAACATTTGTTAACCTTAAAATGGAACTCTGCTTTAAGGTCACTAAAGTCAACAAACTAAGGACTAAAAAAGCTCCACATTTTAATCTCTCTAAATAGCTTATTACTAGAGTAAATATACCTAAGAAGTTACTGCTCTTGGCAAAAGAACATTTGGGTTTTTTTTTTCAGAGAGCTTTATGGTGAAGTCCAGACATTTGAAAGGTTCCTGACCTTACCACTACCAATTCATACAGCCATCAACTTATGGAATCACAATGAAACTCCCCAAAGCTATCTTCCCCTCAAGTTCTTCTGAGAGGCCAAGAGAGTGGAGGAAGACAGGGATTTTATAGCAGACATCGGACATTCTTCACAGCTAAAAAGACCCAGAAAGAATAGAATGGCTCTTGGGGATATGAGGTGGCCATCAAATTGAACTCATGAGCTTTGAACTATTAGTTCAAATACTAAATAAAAATAGCTTATTTTGATACCAAGTGATTTATAATTCTTCATTTTTTAAGCTAAGATTCAGTTCAACCCATTACTAATCATCAGATCATTAATACTGGGATAAGATACACAAAAAAATTATTAAAGAAACATATGATGTGACCATGAGAAATGAATGTACAATAAACAGCTTAATATAAAAACCAAGAGGAAAAGAAATACTCACTTTGTTCTCCAGGGCCAAAACTGGACTGCTGAGACTCCTGAGAAAAAGGGACATAAAATTATATAGTGACATTAAAAGAAAAAGTTTCATTAGAGAAAAATACCTCACATTAAACTACTCAATTCCAGCTAATCCAACGCAAGATTCTGTTGTTACTAAAAATGCAAAGAAGACAAAAGCAAAAAATAAAACAAAAAACAAAGAAAAAAAGAATGCATAAAAGAAAGAAAAAAAAAAACACCAAAAGAATTTAATGATCCCATCTGATAAGCTTTACCAATTCAGTGGTCAGTAGCAGAGCTTCTCAGAGCTTAATACAGAAAAGTACCAATCTATGTAACAGTCTTTCTTTATCATTTGTTTTTAGTAGCATCCTTGGCACTCATATCCTAATTTAATTCTTGGTCTTAAGAAAATGTTATTTTTTAAAGAATACTAATAATGATATATTAAAGTGAAAATAGTTATGCAAATTATATATACTCAAAACATACCACTATTATGGACTAGTAACCCATTCAGTTATTCCCGTGTCATTTTACTTCCCCTCCCTGCTCCCAATATCTTATAATTAGCAACCTGAGGAAGAGATTTGCCATACTCATTTTATATACTTCTTTGAAAGCCCTATACTAGCACTGTGTCTGGCACTCATCAAACATCAGTAAAAAGAATGCCAAAATGTCCAGGAAAGAAACTTTTCAAACTCAACTTTCAAGACAAGAACAGCTATTTCACAAGTGCAAATTGTACATTTTTCTAGGTTAAGTCTGTGGTACACATTGCAGTACACTAAGATCACACAAACTTCTCTATTCTCTTCAAAAGCTTACTTAAAAGTATAATCTTCTAAGAATGACAGAATTATCTGTGAAAGAGAAATCCAAACAGTATCAAAGCTAAAATATAGTTTTGCTGTTTAAAAATACTTTAAACATACATCAACTGTCAACTGATTTTCAACAAGGGTATGAAGATCATCCAACACAGAAAGAATACTCTTCAACAAAAGATGCTAGGACAAGTGAATAGTCATATAGAATGAAGTCGGATCCTTACCACAGATAACCTGGAATAGATTAAAGATCTAAATCTAAGAGACAAAACTACAAACTCTTAGAAGAAAATGCAGTGTTAAATCTTAATAACCTTGGATTTGGCAAAGAATTCTTATATATGACACCAAAAGCACACGGCATGAAAGAAATAGATAAGTTGGATTTCATAAAATCAAGAACTTTTGTGCTTCAAAGGATACCATCAAGAAAGCGAAAAGACAACATACAAACTGGGGAGAAAATATGTGCAAATCATATATCTGACAAGAGACTGGTATCTACAATATATAAAAAGCTGTTATAACTCAATGCTGAAAGTCAAGTAACCCAGTGAAAAAATTGGGTAAAGGATCTGACTATACATTTTCCCAAGAAATGTGGCCAGAAAGCATATGAAAAGATGTTTGACTTCATTTGTCATTGGGAGGAAATGCAAATCAAATTGACAATGAGATATCATTTCACACCCACTAAGATGACTAGAATCAAAAAGATAGATAATTGGAGTGTTGATAAGAATGTGGAGAAACTGAAAGCCTAATGGGAAATATTAAATGGTACATCTAGCTATTCTGGAAAGCATTCTGGCAGTTCCTCAGATAATTAAACATATGAGTTACAACATGATCCAGCAATTCTGCCCCAGGTATAACCGAGCGAAATGAAAGCATGTCCACACAAAAAATTGTGCCCAAAAGTTTACAGAAGTATTAGTCATAGTAGCCCAAAGCCCAAAACAACCCAAATTTCCATCAGCTGTTGTGTTAGACACTCAGTCATGTCCGACTCTTCATGACTCTATGGATTGCAGCCCACCAGGCTCCTCTTGTCCCTGGGATTCTCCATGCAAGAATACTGGAATGGGTTGCCATTTCCTTCTCCAGGGGATCTTCCTGCCCCAGGGATCAAACTTGCACCTCTTGCATCCCCTGCATCACTAGGGAAGCCCTCCATCAGGTGATGAATGTATAAACAAAATGATATATCTCTAAACAATGGATTATTATTTGACCATAAAAAAGAATGAAGGAACTGATACATGCTGCAACATGGAAGAACCTTGAACATTATGCGAAGAGAAAGAATCCAGATGCAAGAGATATGCAATATATGATATGATTTCATTTCCTGACATGAAATGTCCAGAAAGGGGAAATCAATAGAGAGGACATATTGGTTGGGTAGGACTGGGAGGGGAACAGAAGGAAAAAGGTTGACAGCTAAATGGTAGGGAGCGTCCTTTTGAGGTGATAAAAATGTTCTAAACATTAAAAAAAAATCTTTTTGGCCATGCCATGTGGTTTGTGGGATCTTAGTTCCTGGACCTGGAACTGAATTCAGGCCCTTGTCAGTGAAAATGCAGAGTCTTAAGCATTGGATCACCACAGATTTCCCAAGATATTTAAAAATTCACTGCTATAATGGCTGCACATATCTATAAATATGCTCAAAACCATTTAACTGTATACTCTGAATGGGTGATTTGTATGATATGTGAATTATATCTCAACAAAGCTATTCTAAAAAAGTCTTTAAATACTTCAGTGACCAAGAGGTCATTCCTGTGAATCTTATTAAAAATGAAAAGAAGGATTTCCCTGGTAGTCCAGTGGCTAGGACTCTGTGCTCCCAAAATAGTGGATCTGGGTTCAATCCCTGGTCAGGGAACTAGATCCTGCACGTCCCAACTATGACCCAGTGCAGACAAACAAATATTTATTTTTTTACATGAAAAGAATTCTCTACCCAGCCTTGAATGACTAATTGTCTTATACTTATTTACCTGGTAAATGGTCTAAGAGCTTAATAACCTAACCTTTTAAGTAGTCTCTTGATTCCTTTTTCTCACCTCTGACAATAGTCAGCTAGTGACCAAAAGCAATTGGAGGGACGTCCCTGGTAATTCAGTGGTTAAGACTCCATGTTTCTAATGCAGGGGACATAAGTTTGATCCCTGTTTGGGGAATTAAGATCCCATGTGTCACACAGATGGCCTAAAAAAAACCAAAACCTATAAAATAAATAAGCAAATATGACTGGATTCTGTCCAGACCATCTACTTATATGCAACCCCTTCTCCTCTCCATCTGTACTGCAAAGATGTAGGCTCTCACCTTTCTTCATTTACAATGGTCATCTAATGGATCTTCCTGGCTCTAATATTTCTTTCACTCACCAAAGCCTCTAGTTGACCTTTCAAAGTCCAAGTCTTAGTATATATCATTAATACTCCCTCATTTTTCAAAGAGCGTACAATGGCTCTTCATTTTTCCTAAGGCTGAAACCCAAACTCCTTGATACACATTCACTCACATATCTAAGTACTGGAAAAACACAATAAGCAAAAACTGACATGGCCTTTGTATTCATGGAACTTAATATCAATGAGTATTTTTGAAACTACTCATGCAAATCAAGATAAAATAGCAACTGTGTTAAGTATAACAAAGGGTAAATGCTTACACAGTATAAGTAATATAAAAATAACAATTATATTATTATGTGTGTATACATGTATGTGCACATGAGAAACAAACATACAGATACACATACACACACACACCCCTGACCAGGAAAATGAGCAAAGGCTTCCCTGAGTAGGTACTGCTCAGGATGAAATTTGAAGGATATGGAGGAAGTAGACTGGGAGAGGATGAGAAACATTAAGTGTTCAGGGTAGACAGAAAAGCATGTGTAAAGGCAAGAAAGAATAGGAGCATAGCTAGTATAAAGAACTTCTAGGCAGCCCACAAGAGGAAAAGGTATAGAAGGAAGAGGGTTAGGAAATTAAACTCGGACCAGAGAGGCTAAATTACATAGCTGATTTTAATACACCATATCAAAGATTTGTGTGTGTGTGTGCAGTTTACTACGCTGAAGAATTATACAAGTACATCTGCATACTGTGATGATTACCTTGGCTATTAAGTAGAAAACAGCTTTGAGAAATCTAGAATGGAAGTAACGATATTTCTGTCAGGAGATAACTGCAGTGGTGCAAATAGGAGATAACTACAGCTTAAAGATACTGGTCTCCAAGCTTTTTTGATCATGTACTCCCCGCCACTAAGACATTTTTTTGCATCTGTATCTCCCCAAATATGTGTGTGCTCAGTTGCATCTGACTTTTGCGACCCCATGAACTGTAGCCTGTCAAGCTTCTCTGTCCATGGAATTTTCTAGGCAAGAATATTGAAATGGGTTGCCATCTGCATTATTATTTAACTAGTATATATTATGTAAGACCAAAATATTAAAAATTTAAAGGGCTCAGATAAAATAATATTCTAGAGTAATTTTAAAATTATATTTATCAACGGCAACAATACTTTCCTTACATACACACAAAAATACCGTCTGACACTAAAACTGGTCTGATAATTGTTCCACTGGGTATCACAAAGACACAGCTAGACAAATGGAAGAGATGCTGTACTGACTACACCATGATACCAAAATTTCAATCGTGCAGATTAATATGCAAAAGTTTCTGTTGAAATTTAGCTAATAGATTTCCAATGGTCACTGACACAAAACAATTTCTCAAGAAAATAAAAGGTTATGCTTTAGTATTTTTAGGAAATGCGTTCAAAACTTACTGAAGTAGAAAATTCTGTTTCCAAGTCTTTAAAGCTTGTACATATGACAATCACCACAGTTTTTAACAACAATAAAAAATACAGGATTTCCCAGGTGGTTCAGTGGTTAAGAATCCACCTGCCAATGCAGGTGGCCCAGGTTTGATCCTTCGTCCAGGAAGATTCCGCAAACAAACTTAAGCCCATGTACCCTAGAGTCTGTGCTCCGCAAAAAGAGAAGCCACAGCAATACAATGAGAAATCCATGCACCACAACTAGAGAAAGTCTGTGTGCAGCAACAAAGATCCAGAGCAGCCATAAATAAATAACAATGGAAACACATACTGATGACATTATTTTTAAAACACTGCTTTCCTAACTTGAGGCAGTTACTTTTTCATTCACTGTTAGGACATCACTTTTATTCTAAGAAGAGGGTTTAATTTATTATTATCATTTTAAATATGCTATGAAAAGATCTAATCTATTTGGGACTTACATGTGAAAGAGAGGGAGGGGAAAGGGAAAAAGGAATGAAGGAGGGAAGGAGAAGAGGGAAGGAGGGACAGAAAGGAAGGGAAAGTGAAAGTGAAGTCATTCAGTCATGTCAGACTCTTTGCAACCCCATGGACTGTAGCCCACCAGACTCCTCCATCCACGGAATTTTCTAAGCAAGAGTACTGGAGTAGGTTGCCATTTCCTTCTCCAGGGGATCTTCCCAACCCAGGGACTGAACCCAGGTCTCCCGCATTGCAGGTACATGCTTTACCATCTGAACCACCAGTTCAGTTCATCTAATTCACTTTTAAGTACACCAACTCTTATTGTCATTAAACAAATAATCAGTGAACTTCTGGGTTAATATAAAAAGTATTTGGGAGTGCCACACCAGTTCTCCATGAAGGAAGGGGGAGGAGAAATTATCTATACTTTAGGACTTAACTTTTCTGTTATATCTTTCTTTGAGTGGTACACACACAAAAATAGCGTTTCAAGTATTTTATAACTGAAGCAGCCTGGTAGCTCAGATGGTAAAGAATCTGCCTGCAATGCAGAAGACCCAGGTTTGACCCCTGGGTTGGGAAGATTCCCTAGAGGAGTAAATGGCAATCCAGTCCAGTATTCTTGCCTGGAGAATTCCATGGACAGAGGAGCCTGCGGGCTACAATCCATGGGGTCTCAAAGAATCAGACACAACTAAAGGACTAACACACACACACTTAACTGAAAAGAGAAGCAAACAATCTCTTAAATTGATACTAGTACTAGAAGCACCTACACTTTCATTCATCTATATAGAGCTAACTTTGTACACTGCATGGCTTATTCTAATACTTGTTTCTTAAAATCTTTAGTTTTGCTTTCTAAGTCTGTTTCAATAGTGTTTCCTGACAAAGGAATGCATTTTAGTCTGTTTTCTCTGTGCTCTCTTTGTACTGGATTTCAGTCATTTTCTTTGCAATAAAAAGACCAAGTTTTTAAACAAAGGGAGAACACTGGGAGAAACAACAGAAGAGGTTTTTAATATAATTTTATTAGACTTGATTTATGTTAAAGGTTTTACTGCCGCTGCTACTAAGTCACTTCAGTCATGTCTGACTCTGTGCAACCTCATACACGGCAGCCCACCAGGCTCCCCTGTCCCTGGGATTCTCCAGGCAAGAACACTGGAGTGGGTTGCCATTTCCTTCTCCAATGCATCAAAGTGAAAAGGGAAAGTGAAGTCTCTCAGTCGTGTCCGACTCTTCGCCTCTTCGTGATCCCATGGACTGCAGCCTACCAGGCCCCTCTGTCCATGGGATTTCCCAGGCAAGAGTACTGGAGTGGGGTGCCATCGCCTTCTCCGAAAGGTTGTACTGAATACCACATAATTCAAAATGTCACTAAGTACAAATTACGATGCTTTCATCATTTTATCAGTTACTATCTCAAGGTATATGCTATATACACTAAAAGCAAGATTAATGATAAAAATGAGTGTCAAATTACTGCTGATAATCTGGATTTTTTCTGCTTATGGCATCTTTGTTTCTATTCTGCAGTGGCAGATAAAGAGCTCATACTTGGAGAAGGACAATCTCAACTTTGCCATTTTCTTGTTTGGTCAGAAAAAGATTTGTGTGTTATTTTCTTTTGATAGTTTCACTGCAGGTATGTCTTTTAAGCCATTTGTGCATTGGTGAAGATTAGCTGAATTAAAATCAGTTAACACAATCCACAAATAATCTTAACAAACCACACTTAAAACTCCAGTAAGCCACAGCTAGGAAAAACAAATGAACAAGAATAACTATCAACTTTTCCATATTGAAAAGACCTAAACTTCTCTTTGGATACCTCACATACCAGACATAAAATGTGATCATAAAATGTGAGGGTTTGATTCCTGGTCAGGGAACTTAAGATCCAGCATGTCACATGGTGGGGCTAAAAAACCCCAAAACCCTGTAAAAGCAACCTAGCCAAAGCAATAATCAGTAAGTAGCTAACTGAGTTGTTTCAGAAAAATAAAATCTAAACACAGTTGAGTTCAGTTTGGTTGTGTCCAACTCTTTATGACCCCATGTACTGTAGTACGCCAGGTTTCCCTGTCCATCACCAATATCTGAAGCTTGATCAAACTGTCCATCAAGTTGGTGATGCCACCCAACCATCTCATCCGCTGTCATCCCCTTCTCCCCCTGGGGTTCAATCTTTCCCACATCAGGGTCTTTTCCAAGGGTCTGTTCTTTGCATGAGGTAGCTAAAGTATTGGTGCTTCAGCATCAGTCCTTCCAATGAATATTCAGGACTGATTTCCTTTAGTATTGACTGGTTGGATATCCCTACAGTCCAAGGGACTTTCAAGAGTCTTCTCCAACACCACAGTTCAAAAGCATCAATTCTTCAGTGCTCAGCTTTCTTTATGGTCCCACTCTTTCACCCATACATGACTACTGGAAAACCACAGCTTTGACTAGGTGGACATTTGTTGGCAAAGTAATGTCTCTGCTTTCTAATATGCTTTCTAGGCTGGTCACAGCTTTTCTTCCAAGGAGCAAGCATCTTTCAATTTCATGGCTTTAGTCACCATCTGCAGTGATTTTGGAGCCCAAGAAAATAAAGTCCCTCATCGTTCCCACTGTTTCCATTGTTTACTCAGGTAAACAGAGTTAACTGAGTATATATTAATATATCAAAATTCAGTCAACAAACACTTACTGAATAGCTAATATGTGCCAGAAACTATTCTATTGGTACCATCTAAATGGCTCAGTGGTACACCTACAGCACCAAGAACACTGACAGGGATTGTTCAAAACATACAGTTGAATATGAGTAAAAGTAGTCAAAATCTTTAGTTCACTTCAAACTATTACTGGAAAATCTACCAACTTATCCCTAAGCACACTCATTCACTCTGCTTTCCCTCCTGTGAAAAAGAAAGACATAACTGTGCTCTGTGCGTGCATGGTCAGGCACTTCAGTTGTGTCCAACTCTTTGCGACCATATGAACACTATATAGCCCACCAGGCTCCTCTGTCCATGGGATTTCCCAGGCAAGAATACTGGAGTTGGTAGCCATGCTGTCCTCCAGGGCATCGTCCTGACTCAGGGATCTCCTGAATTGCAGGTGGATTTTTTACTCACTGAGCCAGCCGGGAGTGCTGGCTAATTGTGCTCCAAGGCAAATATTCTCAACTTGGGCACAAATTTCAATTCCTCTTGTGAAGATTTCCTAAGATTACCTTCTTTCTTTTTCCACTTATCACTTGCTTTTCCTTTTTAACAAAATCATTTTCATCAGCATATAAATATGATAAAATACCCTCATCTTATACAAAATAGTCTCCAGGCAATATCATCATACCCTTTTTTGGCACCACCACATTTCTCTGCTCCCTTCTACAGACAGTGCCTCAAAATAAAATCTCCGTTTATATAATCACTGCCTCTAATGCCTTTTTAGCCTACTGCAACCTTCTCTTGCTCTCATCTTTGTAACTAAAAATGTCACCAATGAAGAATACATTGTCAAAATTTCCTTGGTGGTCCAGAGGTTCAGAATCCCCCTTGCAAAGCAGTGGACATGGGTTCAATCCCTGGTCAGGGAACTAAGATCCCTCATGCTGCATGGCAACTAACCCAATTAAGCCCATGTGCTACAACTACTGAGCCCCCTACTCCCACCACAATTAAGAGTCCAAGCACTGCATGTCGAAACAAAGGTCCCATGTGCCACAACTAAGACCAGATGCAGTCAAATGAATAAAAATGTAAAAAAGAATACATTGTCAGATACTATATGACATCACTTACATGTGAAAACTAAAACACGACACAAATGAACTTATCTATGAAACAGGAACCAAATCACAGACATAAAGAACAGCACTGTGGTTGCCAAGGGGGAGGGGGCAGGAGAGGGATGGACTGAGAGTCTGGGATTAGCAGATACAAACTATTATAAACAGAATGGATAAACAAAAAGGTCCTACTGTAAAGCATAGGGAACTATATTCAATATTACATGATAAACCATATGGAAAAGAATATGAAGATGAATGTATATAAAACTGAATCACTTTGGACTATAGCCCATCAGACTCCTCTGTCCATGAAATTTCCTAGGCAAGAATACCAGAGTGGGTTGCCATTTCCCCCCTGGAAAATCCTCAAATACTTGAAAATAAAACTACATGCTTCTAAATAACCCATGGCTCTAAGAAGTCACAGAAGAAATCAGGGAAATATTTTGCACTGAATGATAATAAAAATAAAATATATCACAATTTGTGATATGTTTGAGATATATTTTTAAAAAGGGCTTAGAGGGAAACTGATAGTTTTAAACTCTTAAAACAAGAAATGTTTATAATCTACGATCTAAGCTTCCAAATTCATAAATCAGAAGAAAAGCAAATGAAACCCGAAATAGGCAGAAAGAAGAAAATGATCACAATAAAAGCAAAAATCAAGGAAATAGAAAACTGAAAAAGCTAAAGGATGGTTCTTGGAACCAACAATAAAACTGATAAATGACTAGCTAGACAGATCAAGGAAAACAAAAAGAGAAACTACAAATAATCAGTAGCAAGGGAAAGAGAACTTTACTGTAGATCGTACAGACATTAAAGAATAAGTATAGCTTATTAATGACACTGGGCCAATAAATCTGACTGAAAAGAAAAAAATTACCAAAACTGACATAAGAAATAGAAAATTTGAATAGCTTTATATTTAATAAAGAAATAATAAATTTAATTTGCAATTTTAAATCTTCCAGTTGAGAATACTAGGGGGTACAGATAGCTTCACCGTTGAGTTATATTAAACACACAAGGAAGAATTAATGTTAATATTTCACAAACTATTTCAGAAAATAGAGATGAAGGGAACATTTCCTTGCTCCTTTTAAGAAGCCAGCACTATCCTGATATCAAACCAAAGACATTATTAGAAAAAAAAGAAAAAAGAAACCTATCAACTCTGGCATAACCGCCCACCCCCGAGGGGAAAGGTGAAAAATCTGAACTAATATTTCAAAAAGAAGAATAGCCAATAAGCTCATAAAGAGGTTCACTGTCATTAGACATCAGGGAAATACAAATTAAAACCAGTATGAGATACTGCTAATGCCCAGTAAAATGGCTGAAACTAAAAAGAATGACAATACCAAATGTAGGATGTAAAACAAATGAAATCAGTCCTGAATACTCATTGGAAGGACTGATGGTGAAGCTGAAACTCCAACACTTTGGCCATCTGATACAAAGAACTGACTCACTAGAAAAGACCCTGATGCTGGGAAAGATTGAAGGTGGGAGGAGAAGGGGATGACAGAGGATGAGATGGTTGGATGGCATCACTAACTCGATGGACATGAGTTTGAGTAAGCTCCGGGAGTTGGTGACGGACAGGGAAGTCTGGCGTGCTGCTGTCCATGGGGTTGCAAAGAGTTGGACATGACTGAGCAACTGAACTGAANATGGGCCAGATACTGTGCTATTTTACCTCTGTTACTCAGCTAGTAGTCATAATGACATTATGAGGTAGATACAATTATTATCCTGACTCTATGTAGGATAAAACTGAAACAGAGAGATTAAGCTATTTACTCAAGGTCATATACTTAGTAAAGGACACAGAATTTGATTCTGGGTAGTCTCTCTACAGAGTCCATTCACTGCTCCGAAATTTTGGTCAAGTGGAGAAAAATCAGAAGAAAGGTATCAAATGCACACATAGAGGAAGACAGACAAGTAAGACTACATGTCTGATTTCATTCAATGCCTTCTGTCTAATCATATGCCAAGTATGTCCAAGTAGAAGTTTGGATACAATCACAAGGTATATGTTAGAGACACAGGAAACAGAGAGGTATCAGACCCAGAATAAGGAAGAAGTATTTTATCTCTGGCATGTAGTTCAAAGCCAGCCGTCAAGTAGATTGAGAAAACACAATGAATTAAGGGTGGTATAACCTTTAGGAATTTATCCTATAGCTATACCCACACAGTTATGTAAAGATACATGTTCAAGGGATTGACACTAAAAAAATGAAAACAACCTAAACACCAACAACATAGGATTAATTAAATTACCAGACACTCATACAATGGAACACCAAGCACACAGAAAAATGAGAAAGTTACCTTCTGAAATGAAATGATACCCCCAGTTACTGTTAAATGACAAATACAAATCAGTGTATATCCCCATAAATGTTTATTTATGGAAAAATCTCTCAGAGATAGTTAACCTTTGGACAACAGAATGACTGAAGGAAGAAGAGAAGAGATCACTTGATACAACTTCTACCACTTGAAGCTCTTGAAATGGTCACCTGCACTCAGCTTGCTCTTTATCCTCTTACAATGCTTTATATCTTTAATAGTATTTCACTTTCTGAAGTAATTGTATATAGTTGATTATTTCCTACATTGTGCTCGAAAATGTCAGCTCAAAGGGTACAACACTAACACTATTATCACCACGATATCCCTGGTGCTTCACACACAGTAGGTCCACAGTAAGCTCTGAATTAATAAATCATTTCTTACAATAAATATATTACTTTTAGACTAAAAAAACCTTTTTATTTCCTTTAAGTTTGTGATGAGGTTCCCAGAAAAAATATGACTACAAGTATGAAGAAAACACAAAGGCAATGTGAACCTGCGCTTCCTTATATGCTGCACAGAGGGAAGGGAAAAGAAACAGAAACTTATATGCCCCAGGTTTTCATTGTTGGCATTCTACACCTTAAACATCAAAATCCTCTCAATAAAAAATCTATTTAACTCCCTACTGTTAAATGACTGAGCATCTATTACACCCAAGGCCATGTGCCAAGTCATATATATACATAAAATATATAATAAATGGCTTCCCTTGTAGCTCAGCTGGTAAAGAATCTGCCCGCAGTGTGGGAGACCTGGGTTTGATCCCTGGGTTGGGAAGATCCCCTGGAGAAGGGAAAGACTACCCACTCCAGTATTCTGGCCTAGAGAATTCCGCAGACTGTATAGTCCATGGGGTCGCAAAGAGTCAGACATGACTGACCGACTTTCACTCAATATAATAAATGGTCAGCAACATCATAGAAATAATTAAATACAAGAAAATCTTACGATTTCTTCCAGATATTAACGTGCCATACATTTCTGAGGATTTAACAGTAAAGATATATGCTCCCTTAAACTTTTTACGTACATGGCAACTGAAAAATGAAAGCAATGAGTCATCATTGTGGTCTGATGACCTGATACAGGGGGGAAAAGGATTTCAGTGGGATTCTAAGAAACAACAGAATCTGTATATAACTGAAGAGAAAGAAGAAACACATTCTATGAAAGTTTACAGAGATGAAAGAATACGAAAGGGTATGGTTTAGGGAAATCAGTTTGGGAAAAGTGGTCAATCTGTAGCGGGAGAAGCTGAAACTGGCCTGTATACAGACTAACATTTAAAATGTTAAATTTGCACTCTATTCTTCTTAGGGGCCTGAAAACTTATTAGAAGGAAATTATGAAGACAAAGGATTAAAACAAAGAATATGACAGCAATACAGAAGACAGATGAGCAGGGAGACTCCAGACAGAAAGATAGAGTGAGGACTATATATTACAATTACTAAAGCTCAAAGTGGCAGAAATGGAAACAAAGGAACAAACGTTTTCAAGAAATTTTCAAAGTCTTGCATGTAGTTTTGTGGTTAAAAAGAACATGAGAGAAAAAAGTGAAAGATAATTGGGATTCTACAATTAGCCAGAACAGTGATACTACTAATAGAAATTAAGTCTGATAAACATGGCTTCAGACATATCCGAAGAGGCAGGGAGAAACCCAAACAGAGACCCACCTAAGAAGCAATGAAGAGACAAAAACCAAAACCCAAAGGAGGCCAAGACAGGAGAGAAAGACTGAATAGCTAGCTGTTTAACAGCTAAAGTCCAAAGGATGGAGGAAAATTTCATCAAAGAAGAAAAAGAAGAGAGAAGCACTGGCTTAAAAAATGAACTCAAATTTAAGAGATAAGAGAAGATAACAAGCTTTCCCAAAGGGCAACTCTGGAATGTTGAGAATGTGAGACAAGAAAAGGGGTGTAGAAAATAAAAACAATGTAACAGTCAAGGAAGAAAAAAATGGTGTTTCCAGAAGGAAAAAATAAAAATTCTTTAAAACAGCAGAAACAGTAGAGAACTCAAATGAAGCCTCTAATGGCATGGGAGGTAATGACCTTGGAGAAACAAGTTCAGGAGAATGGCAGACGTTAAAGAGATTTTAGTAAGCTAAAGGAAGGACAGCGAAGTGTCGTGTGCTGCAGTCCATGGGGTCTCAAAGAGTCAAACACAACTTAGCGGCTGAAAAACAACAAAAGAAAAGAAGGAGAAAATAAGTGGCGGCAGCCAATGCAAGCAGTCTTTCAAAAATATACACAGTGAAGATTTCCCTGGTGGTGCCGTGGATAAGAGTCTGCCTGCTAAAATGCACAGTCATAGGTTTAATTCTGATCCGAGAAGGTCCCAGATACCTCGCAGCAACTAAACCCATGTGCCACAACTACTGAGCCTGCACTCTAGAGCTGCAACTACTGAAGCCCACGTGCCCTAGAACCTGTGCTCTGCAACAAGAGAAGCCCATGCACCAAACCAAAGAGTAGCAACCACTCGCCACAACTACAGAAAGCCTGTGCAAAGCAACAAAGACTCAGCGCAGTCAGAAATAAATAAGTAAAAATTTCTAAAAAGTACATACAGTGAAATACAAGTACAGACACAAAAATTCAGGTGTACACAAAAAGTACAATTAATATGTGACTGATGGTTTTTGTCTATTGAGCCAAAAACAGGTTCTTTTTCCAACAGACAACATTTTCTTTTCCCAACAGAAGAATGTACTCTTTACTCATGTGTCAAGTTTAAACATACTCCATTAAACACTCAAAATGTGTAGTATTCAGAGAAGACTTTTTATGTACATCTGACCAGTATATACAGATGAACTACAAAACAAGCTATTTTCAACACAATGGTTTGATAACTACTGAGATTTTTAAGCATTCCAAATTATTAACTGATAAACCTAAGAAGGTATAGTTATATTTGGCTTCTTCCTCTTTTCAAAGCAAACTGTTAAGACCAGAATTTGTTTTTACTTACAAACAAACCCCCAGCTTTTTGAGGGAAAAGAATAAACAAGTAGTTCAGAACTTAAGTATTAATATAAACAGAAAAGTCAGTTATTTTTGATGGACACAATCAGGTTATACATGTAATCAGTCTGCTGCAGCTTCAGATACTTTGTGACATACAGGGAGAAGAAGAGGGTAGCAGAGCATCATAATTAAAGAGTCAAACTATTTTTAAAAAACCGAGAACTTACTTTAAGAATTTCATCCACACAACTTACATCCCCAGAAGCAGATGCCTAAAAAAAGAGGAAGAGAAACATATTAGGTCTGAAGTAATTTCTTATTAGGTTTTTATCATTTGTTGTACAGATTTAACATTATTAGAAATAAAACTAACATTAAAGATATACCTGGTATCCCACTACTCAAAGCCAGAACACTAATTAGAATCTTTGGCTAATTTCCTTAAATATATAATTTCAAGCACTAAAAAAATTTAATCATCAAACTGTACACGAGTGGAAATTTTAAAAAAAGTTTTCCAAGAAATCTTATCTTGCTTATACTTGGATTAGAAATAACTTTTAAAATGTAGTTTTTTCAGCTGAACAAGATGTCAAAATTTAAGTCGATTTATATACAAAATATACTGATACTAAAATCATCATTTCACATAAACTAACAAACAGAGTAAAACCAGTATTATTGAAAGATTAGCTGTCTGGAACACAACGGACAATATAATATTTCTTAAATCATGAAAGTTAAGTTTATTCTGAAGCACAAACAACAATTGAGTTACGGTGAAGTCTAGCTCTAAGGATCACATTATAATGTGTAAAGAAAGAACAAATCACCACTTTACTTTTCTCTTGAGAGGAGTTATTAGATGACAAATGCCTGGAACAATGCGTTTGCCAAGGCCAAAAGAAAGATTTTTAAATGTCCTCAAAACATCATTTTACCTATCCCCCATCCCTTCCTTCACTGTTTTAAGCTATGAGCTGTAATTTTCAGCTACTGACACGGCTTAGAATTTTTTTTATTGCAAAAACTAGATTAAAGGATAAAATTTCAGCTATTTCACAAAGAATGCTCACTATTCTGAATCGAATGTTTTGGTACATAGTTCTAAATACCTTAAATTTCAACCCACTGCTATCCCTGGAACAGTCGCCGCAAACCTTTAAGTATACCCAGAGAAAAGGATCATGGCTTCCAAATCATAAAACATTACCATCTCCATGCAACCAAAAAAGTTTCAACATTTAACACAATGAACCATGCCCACATCTTATTGATGAGTATTGCAATGAGAAGTAATTTGTTTTTAAAACAAAACAAACGAAATGTATTATCCCGTAAAATCAAAATGAGGAAACTTAAGGTATTGAGAGATTATGTTTTAGTTCTATAACCGACTTGTCATTTTAATATTTGAAAACAACGAATGACCTTTTTTCCACTGCTCAAGAGAAGTGTCTAAGAGCTCTATGGATTCACTTGGGAGTCAATCACAAGTTTTTCCTTAAACTTTTACATTCCTTACTGTTAAGGCAAAGAGTTCAAGTTCAATCGTAATTTCAGGGTGAACAGCTTCATATAGTTACAATGTTAAAAAGCTCTAAATGTGTGACTTACATCCAATGGTTGGGAAGGTATTTTCAGCTTGGTGAGATGTGCTTTACTGCTGGGCTTCAGTTCAGTCATGCTGTTGCCATGAGACTGGCTGCTGTAGTGTTCAGAGGACAGCTTTGGTTCCATGGACTCCTGTCCATCCATGGGCCGTACATAAGCAGTGGGTTTCTGTAGCATTGAGCTGGACTTTGACATCAATGAAGGTGGGAAAGACTGATTTGAGTGCTGCCCACTTGAAAAAGGTACACGGGAAGGAGAATCCCAGTTTGCATCAGGGTCCCGAGGTGATTTGGAACGCTGATGTTCTTTGCTATGGTGATCATTCCCATGAGACCTGGAATGACTGGAGCTTAATGAAGAAACAGCCTGGGGTTTTCCAGGGCTGGAAGAGCGTGATTTGGAGTGTTCTGATCCATGCTGGCCTTTTTTGCGGCCACTGCTCCCACCACTGCTGTATGAGTCACGGTCATGTCTCTGGCCACTGCTATTAGTGCCACCACTGGCACCTGCACTGGCCCGCTGGCTACTGTGTCCACTCTGTAAGCCCGAGGACCGTTTCTGAGACTGAGAAGTGCTGGGTGCAGGTCCTACTGGAGTCCATTTGCTACTCTGATGAGAGCTCCCATGTCTCTGTTCAAAGAAATTTGGGTTAGATTTTTCATCTGCTGTTGGCGGTACTGTAGGCTTGGGAATTGCAACAAGCTTTGGTATAGATCTGTCTCCTATGAAATCCTTCATTTCATCGTAGTTTCCAAGCATACTCTGAATACGACTTGACAGCTTATCTTCTTTGCTAGTCTACAAAAAAAAGTAAAATAAAACTATAAATTAGCATAACTAGAAAGAAAAGATGCTTCCAAACTAACTTCACAAACTTTAAATGGAAAGGGACTTTTCCAAAAGGAGGTCATATGTTAAGGTTAAGATCTCAAAGCAAACTCAAAATACATATTTTTTGATGGTGAAAAAGAAAATGCACTGTAAGTGAAAAACCTTCATGTTAAAACACTAATATTCTAGAGGACACTGAGAAATATATATACAATAGACTATAGGAGATCTTTTAAAACTCCAAATTTCACTAATAAATATACTAGAACAGTAGTAAAAATATTTTGAAGAGCAGGAAAAGTAATTATGCCTTTACGTAGTTAAATTCCAAATCAGCAGATTAGCCAATACTCATACTTTTGGCATTCAAGGAAAACAACATATTCCTTACAATTCAATGTTACAGTTAGAAGCAGAAGTAAAAAGGTGAATGAAACAAGCTATATATACTTATCTTTTTTTAATTAATAACTCCTTCTGTTACAGGAACATATCAAGTTAAAAAAGTCAACAACAAATTAAACATGGAAAATCCAGTGATAAATTTTTAAATTTTGGCTATTAATTGTGACCATCAAGTTCTCCAACTTCTGAAGTCAAAAGTGTATACTCTGAGTTTCAAAAATTATTTTTGAATAATAAGATCCAAGATGTCTACAAGCTTTAGGATTCTTTCATATTCATATATGTGAAAGAAAAAAGTTGACAGGTTACATAAAATGGGAATCAAGACTGAAAAACAAACAGAAGACCCTGAACCACCAGTATTTACTCTGAGGTTTGTATGAATCAGTAAGGACTTTAGATTATACGAAAATCAGTCTGAGAGGTAAATGTACAGCAATTTATTGACAATATCAAGGTCAGAAATCAAATCCTATTCATTGGATATTTACATACTACACACCATACTACAAAATAAAAAGGTAGTATGAGTCAAAGATTCTGGACCAAACTTCTGTTCTTTTCAGAATGTCTTTAATTCCAAAGTATTGTGTTATAAATGATGTCAGTCTAATTGTCCTTCACTGGACAAATCTTAAAAGCTCTGAATAAATGGCTACTTATAGATCTCACAAACAGTTTCTACAAACACCAAATGTTGTAAGAGTAAACCCAGAATGTCATTAATTTGTATTTCATGAGAAAAAAATCTAACATACTTTCAACATCATACTATGAAGCCAACAATGATCACTGGTACTGTAATACATATTATTAGAGCTGTTCTACACTATATAAGCCTTTAAATTATAGTAACACTTCCAAGGAAAGTGTTAGAAAGTGTGAAGGTGTTAGTCACTCAATTGTGTCCAACTCTTTGTAACTCCATGCACCGTAGCCCATCAAACTCCTCTGTCCATGGAATTTTCCTGGAGAGGGTACTGGAGTGGGTAACCATTCCCTTCTAGGGGGGATCTTTCTGACCCAGGGATCAAATCTGCATCTGCTGCACTGCAGGCAGATTCTTTACCATTAAGCCATCAGGAAAGCTTACTTCCAATGAAATCCAAAGCCAAATCAAATATAAGAGAAACATTTGTGGCCACTACAGTTACATTAAAATCATCAGGTTCAGTTTGGGTTGGATCCCTGGGTCTGGAAGATCCCCTGGGGGAAGGCAAGACAACCCACTCCAGTATTCTTGCTGGGAAAATTCTATGGACAGAGGAGCCTAGAGGGCTATAGTCCACAGTGTCACAAAGAATTGGACATTACTGAAGCAACTGAGCACGCACACATGCAAATCAAGTATAACGATAGTTTTTTTAAAAAGGCAATTAATTCAACTCATTGAATACATCTGACATTATGCTTTAATCTAAATTTGACATTGTTAATTAAGCATTAAACATATAAAAAGAAAATCAGAGAATCTAGTATATGATAACAAAAAAAGAACCAGACTGATAATGAAAACACTTTTATTCAAATATACTGAAATTTGATAAACTAGTAAGCAAATGGCAAGAAATAGGGAAAAACAAAAGAATTTATGAAATATTTCTCTTTGACTCATGTTATACCCAAACACGCAAGGAAACAGCAGATGATGTGCTTTGATAAAGAAACTTTTAATTTACTTCAAGGCTCAACGGTAAAATGCCTGCCAAGGGCTAGTGGTAGAGCTAGGAATAAAGATAGGAATGTTTGAACTAATCCATATTTAAGGAGTTACAGGACAGAGATGGGATGGTGGTGGGGTGAGGGGTTGTAAGATGACTTTAGGGCACTAGCGATGTTATATTTCTTGATTTGGGTATTAATTATGTGAGGTTGCTCATATGGTGAATGAAAATTCTTTCACCTATAAACACTTACTTTGTGTACTTTTCTATACACATGTTATATTAGTGATGAAAAATTTATACCAAAGAAGTATATTCTATTATGAGGAAAGGAAAAAATGTTAAAGGTCATAACATAGTAACTCTTTCTAATATAAAAACTCAAGTTTAAACATTTTAAAAGCAAAATATGTTACATTATAGGGGAAAAAACATTCAAAGGACAACTTACAACTTTGTATGGCTCAGCAAAGAGAGGAGAGCTAGGTGGGAAGGCGTCGTCACCCTGCTGAATTTCCTGATTCCGCCTTTCCCGTTCTTTCATACGCAGCACATTCCGGTCTTCACGGTTCATGTTGCTATGAAGAGAAACACAACCTTTACATCACACAAAAAAAGGAAAAATTAAATGTTCTGTACTCATTTTGTCAGTTTAACGCTTCAATTGGATATTTCCTTTTAACTTTCAAGTGATAACAGCCATTAGTACTGAAGTTGGGTTTTGGCAATGGTTATTATCTACTAAATAAAAGAGGACTTCCTGGTGGCTCAGACGGTAAAGCGTCTGCCTACAATGCAGGAGAGCTGGGTTCAATCCCTGGGTCAGGAAGATCTCCTAGAGAAGGAAATGGCAACCCACTCCAGTATTCTTGCCTGGAAAATCCCATGAGCGGAGGAGCTTGGTAGGCTACAGTCCATGGGGCCACAAAGAGTCGGACACAACTGAGCAACTTCACGTTCACATTCACGTTGTCTACTAAAAACCAACAGTGTCTTCCCACAACTATCCAGATAGGAAACATTGGCCCAGGATATTAGGATCCACCCCATTTAAACACTTAGCCTTATCAATTTTTTAAGTTTTCTGCTAGCTAAAAGTCAGCTAAAACTTACATATTCAGAGGGAAAGTAGTACTTAAACCCATGATTCTTAGTATCTCCTATAAGCCTTCTGTGGCTTCTTCTTCAGAAATCTAACTATTCTTTGTCATTAGAAGCATACAACCCACTCCTACCTACCACCCCCTCCCCCCAGGATCCAGTGCTTTTCTCTACTTTCCATCTACCTTATCTTGATTTCTTTTTGTCCCAAACACAGCTTCCTTGGTGTCCATCCTTATGGCAGTTTGATCTCAGCTTTGCTGTTGCTCTAGATTCCCTAAAAAACGACATTTCTGCTCTAAATACATTAATATTTCAATTAGCACCTCAATAAATGCCAAAACTGAGGCTTTCAGCAGCAGAATCTAAAATTAACTTGGGTTAGTAACAGTAGTTGAAATTTTACAGAAAAAGAAAAAGTTTTTGGGAGAAGGGGTAAATGAGGGTGTCATTTCTATAATCATGAGAGTATATTGTGTTCTCACTAAGAAGAAACCAAGGAAAATAGTTTATATCAGTGGGATTTTTGGTTAACAGATAAAATGAAAATGAAAACTGTTGTCTAATCCTGGGACAAGGGATTATCATGGACTCTGCAACACAGTCTTCCCTGGAGATAGATTTAATCATCTGTCCTAGTTATGCTTTGTTTTGCTTTGAAAGTTCTGTTGAAGGCCAAACAGAAAGACCAGGTTATACAGTGGAGTATTTCCAGCCTTATGATAAGATTCAGAAATTAAATTAAATCAGAAAATTAAAGTCAATCAAGACTGGTAGAAACTATAATTGTAAAATGAGAATGGACAGCAAAACCAATGTATTCTTCAGGACTTTTATAAGCACAAATAAACATTTAAATATAAAACTTCCTGATTTATAATTTACTATCATTCAAATAGAGCAACTTTATAGTGTTTAAAAATGTGTTCCAGGTATCCAAATGTATATTCAAGTTCCTTCTTTTATGTACATTTCTAATAAACTTAGAAAAGAATATAAACTATTTTGAGGTTACGGGAATAGTGTGTGCTTTCTTTGGTCTCCCATCAGAACCACAAAAGTATTTGATTCTTTAATAAACACCATAAAACATCTACACTTTGGTATTCAGAAATTAAAATGAAAGAACATTTATTATCCCCTAGCACACTTGTGCCAACTAACAACTGTGTATCACTAACAATCAAACTTCAAACAGACCTCTAGAGCTATGGTGCCAAAACACATGAACTTGTGTCCATTTCTATGTTAACTACCAATTTCCTCTAATTTCCTAAGTTTAATTCTTGAAAGCTCAGTGACTTCTCCAGTGATCCAGTGGTTAAGACTCTAACCTTCCACTGCAAGGGGCGCAGGTTCAATCCCTGGTTGGGGAACTAAGATCCCATACAGCAGGGCAACTAAGCCCATGTGCCCCAACTAAAGAACCTCACCCACCACAACAAGAAGCCTGTGCACAACTAGAGAAAGCCCGCTCAACACAGTGGAGACCCAGAGCAGTCCCCACCCCCAAATTCTTAAATAATCAGAAAACAACAGACATGTCTTATTTAAATTATGGTTTAATTTTATGTATTCAACAGCACTAACATAATCGTGCAAGAAACATGTGAACATTTACTGCAATAATGGATGATTCCCACAATAAAATTCCTCCTCTAATTCATTAATAAAAACTGTTTTCTTAAAAAATAAAAGTCATCACACTGAATATTTTCTCTTTCAACAAAACTGTCAAGAAGCTCATGATGAAGTTAAATGATTGCTAATAAGAACTAATATCCCAGTTTCAGTTCTTATTCTCTAGGTTTTTTTCTGATTTGACTTATTTTCACATCTAATACAGTGGTTCTATTTTTTTCCTTCTGTGTCTTTCAATATCAGTATCTCTGTCTAAAATAAGTTTTCCCCAAAGCAGTAATTCCAATAATTCCACTTGAGCTGACCTAAAATTAATATGAAATTCAAGTGACTCAATTTTAAGTATATCTCTGTTGTACAGCCAAAACTATCTGCTATCTGCTAAGTCGCTTCAGTCATGTCTGACTCTGTGCGACCCCATAGACGGAAGCCCACCAGGCTCCTCCCGTCCCTGGGATTCTCCAGGCAAGAACACTGGAGTGGGTTGCCATTTCCTTCTCCAACTATATTCCTCCTATATTTGCAACTACTATACTGAACCAGAACTCAGTAAAAAACACAAACTGCTATATCACAACCAATCTACTAGACAAAATAATTTATAAAAGAAAATTAGCAAGTAGAAAGAAGGTTCTTCTAAAATTTTTAATTACTTAAGGTAAATTGTTTAAGTACCTATCCAGTACTTAAAGTTGATCTACTAATTATAAATTTTTTCTTCTAGTTAATTTATTGAGATATAATACACAGCACTTGAAAAGTTAACAGCATAATGGTTTGATATGTATCATAAAGTCATCATCACAGTTAAGTTTAGTGAACATTCATCATCTTATACAGATGCAAAATTAAAGAAATAGAAAAACATCATTTTTGATGAGAACTCAATGATTGACTCTCAACTTTTAAGTAAAACATACAGTACTATTAATTTTATTAAATTGTATTGTCCAGCACCTCCCTAGCACTTATCCTTATAACTGGAAGTTTGTACCTTTTGACTGCCTTCATCCAATTCCCCTGACCCTGATCCCCCATCTCTGGTAACCAAAAATCTTAGCTCTGCCTTTTCTGAGTTTGTTTCTGAAGTGTAATTGATCTGTAACACTACGTTAATTCCTGTTATACAACCTGATTTACCTCTATACATTTGAAACTGATCACCACAATGAATCTAGTAAGATACCTCACCATACAAAGATAATATATAGTTACTGACCGTATTCCTCACACTGTACATTTCAAACCTTTGATTCATTTACTTCCTAAATGGAGTTAATACCTCTTCATCATCTTCACCTGTTTCTTTCCTGCAACCTCAACCCCTCCCCCTCTGGCAACCATCTGTTTGTTCTCTGTATGAAAACTCTGTTTCTGTTTTATTGTGCTTGCTCTTTTTTTTTTTTTTTTTAAAGATTTCACATATAAGTGAAATCATGTAGTATTTGTCTTTTTCTGTCGGACTTATTTAACTTCTTAGGATAATACCTCTTGTTCCATCCATATTGTTGTAAATGGAAAGATTTCATTCTTTGTGATGGCTGAGTAAGTTTCCATTATACATATTTATATATCACATCTTCTTTATCCATTCATCTACCAATGGAACTCCGGCTGCTTCCATATGCTGGCTATTGCAAATAATGCCACAACGAACATAAGGGTGCATATATCTCAAGTGTTTTTGTTTTCTTTTGTTTGCTGGATCATATGGTAGTTCTGTTTTTATGGATGGTATTTCAGATAACATAGCAATGTTAAGTCCCTCAACTTTGACAACTATTTCATTATGTAGGAGAAAATCCCTGATTCTTACTTAGGACATATACAGTATATAGGCGAAATGTTATGTTTGCCAACTCTCAAATGGTTCAATACCCATTGGAATCTATACCTAGTATGTATAGATAGTATGTCTATAGAAAGTATCGTACGTGGGGTTGGAGGGAAAGACAAGAGAGAGAGGAATGGATAAAGGAAGGAGGGAAAGACAGAGGTGAAGCAAAGAGTCAGGAAGAGGAGAAGGAAGAGTAGCAGCAGCAGCAGCAGCAACTAAATGTTAACAGTAAAAATGTTAATCTAGGTGAAGGGTACAGAGATCTGTACTATACTTTTCTTAGGTTTGAGATTTTAAAAATAAAATATGAAAGGTTAAGAGTGATTAAAATATCAGAGCACAATGGGTGCTTTCCAACATTTTTCAGCCTTGGGACTACCATCTAACTATTTCTCTAGGGCTTATAGTATTTCTCTCATGACTAAGGTACACCTCCAAATCCACTCTGATATACAGTTCTCCTCAACTCCTCTATGTCATGATTTATCACATTTCAGAAAAAAATTACACTTGTTACTTGCAAGAAAGGGACAACATCCACAGGCCAAGCTTCGGTTCAATAAAAGTAAATGAACATTCAAAATTTATCTAAAGCAAAATTTAGTATTATTAAGTGTACTATTAACTTAATATGCAACAAGCGTCTATTATATACTTAGCATCGGGGAGAACAAGAATAACCTGCCATACTAGATTAAAACTTATTGTAATCCATTACCATTATCAAAATAGCATGGTAAAGAAACGAACAAATTGATCAGTAAAACAGAGGCAAGAAATAAATCCCAAAACATGTGGGATTTTAAGTTTAAAAAGCCCAATTCAATAATAAAATGTTTTCTTTAATAACAATTAAGAGCCATGTATTTTTCTAAAATGACAGTTATTAAAATGGTGAAGACATTTCAAACTCAGCCAGAATAAAGACAAACCTTTCACCCCAGTAGCCTCACTTGTGGGACTGTATTCCACAGAATTAAAAGCACAGCTATAGGCGACAAAGATATTCACTGCAGCACTGTTTTTAGTGGTAAAACAATTTAAAATAATCGAATGTCCAAGAACAAAGAGATGGTTAAATAAACCATGATTTATTAAAGCAAATGAAGTAGATAATTCCCAGTTAACCTGGGGAATTTCCATAAATGCTGTTATATAAGGAAAAGTAGGTGCAACACAGTGTATGCCATATGATTGACAGCCTCATTATTTCTTTAGCTTAAACTTGGAAGTAGAATTGTTAAGTGCTGAGTATACAGAAATACAACTAACTCAACTAATAGGAAAACATGCCCACCACCATTCTCATAAGCTAAATACAAGAAAACTGAAAATCTGAATATCCAGTTTTCATGCACAATAAGAAACGTCTCCCTGTTTAGTTAAATCATCTTTCTTATCACTCTGTAAATATTTTGGCCATTCCTGCAAATGTTAATAGGGAATAGTCTTCCACCTATGTATTTTCCAAAAAAGACAAACCTTTAACAAAATTTTTTTTAGTAAAATATAGTTGTTTACAACATTATTTTAGTTGTAGGTATACAGCAAAGTGATTTAGTTATAGACATATACATATTTGGATTCCTTTCTATTATAGGTCATTATAAGATACTGACTACAGTTGCTGCTAAGTCGCTTCAGTCGTGTCCGACTCTGTGCGACCCCATAGACGACAGCCCACCAGACTCCCCCGTCCCTGGGATTCTCCAGGCAAGAACACTGGAGTGGGTTGCCATTTCCTTCTGCAATGCATGCAAGTGAAAAGTGAAAGTGAAGTCACTCAGTAGTGTCTGACTCTTGGCAACCCCATGGACTGCAGCCTACCAGGCTCCTCCGTCCATGGGATTTTCCAGGCAAGAGTACTGGAGTGGGGTGCCATTGCTTTCTCTACTGACTACAGTTCCCTGTGCTATATAGCGGGTCCTTGCTGGTTATCTATTTTATATATAGTAGTTCGTATATTTTAAACCTAAACTCCTAATTTATCCCTCCCCTCTTTCCCCCTGGTAACTTTTTCTAGGTCTTTAAATCTATTTCTGTTTTGTAAATAAGTTCTTTGTATATTTTTCTTTTAGATTCCACATATAAACACTATCATATGACATTTGTCTTTCTCTAATTTACTTTACTTAGTATGATAATCTCTAGGTCCATCCATGTGGCTGCAAATGGCATTATTTCATTATTTTCCATGGCTAAGTAATATACTATTGTGTATATGTATCACACCACCTTTATCTGTTCATTTGTTGATGGACACAGGTTGCTTCCATGTCTTGGAGACTGTAAATAGTGTTGCTATGAACAACGGGGTGCATGTACCTCTTTGAATCATAGTTTTCTTCAGATATATGCTTAGGAGTGGGACCGCTGCATCATACAGTAACTCTTATCTTAGGTTTTTAAGGAACCTCCATACTGTTCTCCATAGTGGCTACACCAATTTACATTCCCACAAACAGTGTAAAAAGGTTCCTTTTTCAAAAAAGATAAACCTTGATGGGTCTGTTTTTCCAATTACACAAGTAATACTCACTCTTGGCCCCCAAACTCTAGTATGATCACGATAAAGTAGAAAGTAAAGTCACCAATAGTTTCACTTCCCTGAAATAAATCATATTCCAAGGAGTCACAGAGAGTAAAGGTGAAAATTATTCCACATACAATTCTTACGTCATTTAAGAAGTAATGAACATAGTTCCATAACAATATATATGAATTTTCATTCTTTTATTGCCTGCATAGTATTCATTTAACCAGAAAGCCCCTGAAGAAGTTGTATCTGGAATTCTGTATGACAAATATAATGATTGCACATGTGTGTGCCCACTATTTTTTTTTCAGATAAATTTCTCCATGTGAAATTGCTGAGTCAAAGGATATATGCTATACCACTTTAATGTATACCACTAAACTGCTTTTCAAAAACATTGTTTTAATTGATAGCCTACTAATAAGAGTGTGACACTGCCCTTTAACCATGCCATTTTCAATCCAGGCATTATGAGTCTTTTTTAATTGAATCACCTAAGAAAGTAAAAAAATATATTATTCCAACGTTAGTTGTTTTATTTATTCAACAAACACAGGAACCTGTCTGCTACTTCTAAGCACTGTTCGAGAAGCCAGGGAAAAAATAAAGAATGACTCCTAGATGGTCCTTGATCTTGAAAGCTCATAGCTGCATTCTACTCAATTTCTCTGATAGTTAAGACTGCACATCTTTTTCATGAGATGCTTAGCTATTCATATTTCATACTTCTTTTGCGAATTGCCTATTTACATCTTTTGTCCATTTTCCTATTAAAGTGATAGTCTTTTGATTACATAATAACCATGCTTTTCCAATCTGTACTACATCTTAGCTGAGAAATATGAGGTTAGAATTAAATTTTATGCTAAACTGCATCCTACTCTACTGACTACCTCTTCAAGTCTTCTGGCTCCTCCTTCAGGGCTACTTCCAAACTCTGCAGGCAGGCCTACACTCTCCTCAATTTAAAATGCAAACCTCACACTGCAGTTTTTGAAATTTGTCAATACTCTCACCAAGTCTCTTGATCTCTTTCTGTCTTTTTGACTTTCACTTTGATCCACATTTGTTCAACCTCTCTGGAGTTTTCCATTCTTTTTGTCAATGGAGTAACTATAATCAATCTAAATAAATAATTTTAAATATTTTTACTACAGACTATGTGCTATCTGTATCTTTACTTTTCAGTTACCTGTAACAAGAGACTAAAAGTGAACTATACTATGGACTACATGGGACTGGGGTACTCAACAAAGGAAAGGGCTGGCTTTAATTGCCCTTTAATAGAGTTACTACTCATTGCAGTTATTGTAAGTCTTATCCATCCACTACTAGCAGCTATGTCCAAGTGAAACTGCCTTTATAGCAGAATTAGATACTTGATATTTAGCTTTGATTATATAACACACTAGACATATGATTTAGGTAAGTAATCTACATAAATCTCACTTCTGCCCTTTAAAAAACGTCCATACTAACTGGTAAGGATTAGATGAGAGAACTATTTGAATGTATTTTAATATTTAACACTATACAAGTATTTAACACAGTCCAGTGGTATTTAACATGGTCCAGAGTATTTAACCAGAGAAGGTGATGGCACCCCACTCCAGTACTCTTGCCTGGAAAATCCCATGGATGGAGGAGTCCGGTAGGCTGCAGTCCATGGGGTTGCAAAGCGTTGGACACAACTGAGAGACTTCACTTTCACTTTTCACTTGCATGCATTGGAGAAGGAAATGGCAACCCACTCCAGTGTTCTTGCCTGGAGAATCCCAGGGACGCGGGAGCCTGGTGGGCTGCTGTCTATGGGTCACACAGAATCAGACAAGACTGAAGTGACTTAGCAGCAGCAGCAGCAGAGTATTTAACACAGTCCAGGTCAGGACTTGACACTCTCACTGCCAAGGTCCCAGGTTTGATCCCTGGTCAGGGAACTACAATCCCACAAGCCACTTGGTGTGCAGCCCCCCACCCCCTCCCTCTAAAAAACAGAATAAAGGGTAAAACAAAGAATAAAGAATGACTGTAAACAGACACAACATATCTTTTTAGGGTGACAAAAACGTTCAGCGATTAAATTGTGGTGATAGCTGCACACTCATAAACCGATTAAGAATCACTGAATTGCACACTTAAGAACAAGTGAGTTTATGGAATGCAAATTATTCCTCAATAAAGCTGTTTTTGAAAAGAGAATGAAGAAATTTTTGTCAACTCTTCCTGTATCTTTATGGCATTATTAACAAGTTTCAGAGCAGTGTGTTCCTTTAAAGAACTGAGGATCCCAACTTTCTGCTTCAACTGCTCGTTTTCCTATCAGAAACAACTGAGGTCTCACAACATTAAAATAATCTCGTGTTATTCAAGAGATAAAGGATATGAATAGAACAAATATTAATAGTCTCTCAGGTTTTATACACTGACTTGAACAACACTGTAATAATTCAACTAGGTCTAACAGGTATAGAACACTCAATGAAAGCACAATACATATTCTCCTCCAGCGCACACAGAACATTCGCCGACAGACTGTACATTAGGCCATAAAATAAATCTAAAAAAATCTGAAAGGACTGAAATCATACAAAGTATGTTTTTGGATCGCAATGGGATGAAATCAGAAATCAAGCGCAGAAGGAAAACTAAGAAATTTACAAATGTATGGAAATTATAAACAATATAATCCTAAATAACCAGCTGGTCAAAAAAAGGAAGAAGTCCTAAGAAGGAAACTCTGAGATATTAATAATAAAACCACAACTCCAAACCAAAACTTATGAGACGCAGCTAAAGCTGTGTTAAAGGAAAATGTGTAATTATGAACACTGATATTAAGTAAAGAGAAAGGTTTTAAACGAATCTTAAAAAACTAAAACAATAAATAAATAAAATTAAAAGTAAACTAAACCAAATGAAAGCAGGAGGGAGGAAATGAATGAAAATTAGTGTGGAAATAAAATACATAATAGAAAAATAATAGAGAAAAGTAGCAAAACCAAAAACTAGTTCTTTAAAAAGACCAAGAATGTTGAAAAACCTTTAGTAAACAATGACCAAGAAAAAAAGAGAATTAAAATTACTAAAAGCAAAAATCAAGAGGGGACAATATTACCAACCTTACAGAAATAAAAGATTACAAAGGAATACAATAAAAAACTATATGCAAACAAAATAGGAAATCTAAATGGAATGGACAAAATTCCTGAAAAGACACCAGATCACATAAGTCAAGAAATAACAGGAAGCCAGAATAGACCCAACAAGAGCCTGAATTAGTAGTCAAAAAAACTCTTATAAATAAAAGCTCAAAACTGAATGACTTCATTGGTAAATTCTAACAAATGTTAAAAATTTAACACTGCTGCTGCTGCTGCTGCTAAGTCACTTCAGTCGTGTCTGACTGTGTGATCCCATAGATGGCAGCCTACCAGGCTCCTTCACAAACTCTTCCCAAACGAAGGAGGAAACTACTTCTAATTCATGTTGTAAAGGTAATATTATCCTGATATGAAAACCAGATGAAGACACTGTAAGAAAAAAAATCTACAGATCAGGTTGCTGTACTCGCCCTCTGAGATGGCTCACACTCTTGTCTGTGGAGTGTGCTTCTCTCTGAGTAAATCCATTTCTTCCCTAAAAAAAAAAAAAATTCTACAGATACAAACCTTATATTTACACAAAAAGTCCCCCCCCCAAAATACTAACAAACCAAATCCAGCAATATTAAAAGGATTATACACCATGACCAAGTGAGGAATGCAAGACTGGCTTAACATCCACAACAGTTAAAGTAACACACCATAACAATAGAATACAGGACAAAAACCAGATGACCATCTCAACAGATGTAGAAAATGCATCTGACAAGCTGTAACATCTCTTCTTGACAAAACCACTCAACAAACTAGGAATAGAAGGAAATTTCCTAAAGCTAACAAGGTATATCTACAAGGAAAATGGAGCTATCATATTTAATAGTGAGAGACTGAATGCTTTCCCCTTAAGATCAAGAAAAGAACAAGACAAGGATGTCCTTTCACCACTTCTAATCCACACTGTATAGAGGTTCTAGTCAAGTCAATCAGGCAAGAAACAGAAATAAAAGGCTCTGAACTGGAAAGGAAAAGTAGAATAATGATATTATATGTAGAAAACCATAAAGAATCCACTAAAAATCTGTGAGAGCTAATAAATGAGCTCAACAAAGTTGTACGACATAAGATCAATATACAGAAAAAAATGAATTCTATAAAGTACAATAAACAAACCAAAAATGAAATTAAGAAAACAATTCCACTTACAATATCACACATACACACACAAATACTTAGAAAAAAATTAACAAAAGAACAGCAAAATTCAAAGTCTGAAAACAACAAAACATTACTGAAAGAAATTAAAGATCTTAAAAAAATGGGAACAATCTTATTCATGGATTTGAGAATTTATTAAGAGGAAGATACTCCTTTAATTGATCCACAGATTCTACAGAGTCCCTATTAATATCCCAGCTGACTTCTTTACAGAAATTGATGAGATGATACTAAAATTCACATGGAAATTCAAGAGTTCCAGAATAGTCAAAGCAATCTTGCAAAAGAAGAAAGTTGGAAGACACACGCTTCTCAATTTCAAAATTTACCAGAAACTTCAAAAGAGAACCAGGAGTCTGGAAATATATCAATACCTCACATTCGTAACAAATTTTCCACAAAAATGCCAAGATGATTCAAATCAAAAAATGGGGAAAGGACTTGAAAAGGCTTTTCTCCAAAGAAAATATACAAATGGCCAATAAACACATGAAGTGATCCTTAACATCATCAGTCTTTAGAGAAATGGAAATCAAAACTAAGAGATACAACATCACACCTATTAGGATGGCTATTATCAACATTTTTAAATCTTGTTTAAAAAATGTTGGCAAGAATATGAAGCAATTAGAACCCTGAACAGTGCTGGTGAAAATGTAAAATGGTGCAGCTGCTGTGCAAAAGTTTGTTGCTCACTCAAAGAGTATAACACAGAATTACCATATGATCCAGCAATCATACGCTTACGTATATAGCCAAAAGAACTGAAAGCAGGAACTCAAAATAGGTATTTGTACACCCCATGTTCATAGCACCATTATCCACAGAAGTCAAGAGGTAGAAGCAACCCAAGTGCTCACCAACAGATGAATGCACGAACAAAATGTGGTATACACGTACAAAGAAATATAATTTAGCCTTAAAAAGGAAAGAAATTCTGACACATGCTACAACATGAATGAGGCTTGAGGATATCAAAGCTAAGTGAAATAAGCCAGTCACTTACATGAGGTATGTAAAAAAAAGGCAAACTGACAGAAAGCAGAATGGTGGTTGCAAGACACTGGGCATAACGGAATAGGGAATTATCATTCAATATGTATGGAGCTTTTGTTTAAGATGATGAAAAAGTCCTGAAAATGGACAGTAGTGATAGTTGCACAACACTGTAAATGTATATAAGGCCATTGAGCTGTCCATTTAAAAGTACTACAAGAAATAAGAATAAGAAAGTATAGTACTCATAGTTTAAAAAAGGGTGCATTCCCAGTGAACCAGAAATTCATCACCTATGATTTTTTAAATAAAAACATGTAGTTTTATAACCTTTTAAAATTCAAAACCTCAAAAATGGTTGAAAGAGTAAAATGTGACCTTTAAGTTGCCTTTTTCAAATGTTCAGAACTAGTGTCTGCAATGTTACAAGGTGTTTTTTTTAACTAGTGTCGATTATTAAATGATTTACACTTCAAAAGTCAAAATGAGAATTGAGCTAAGATTTCAATTATTTCAGAATCTAGTTTATTACAACTGCTATTAAACTGTAACTTTATGTTAAAGCAAAAAGCCTCACTGGTATAGAAATTCCTCTTGCCTCATTTGACAGGATTTCTCCACCCAAAGAGATTCTGAAGAGGTCATTTCCTACAAGCAAGGGAAACAGGATGTACACCTGTGGAGATCAAAGCCAACAATAACAAAACATCAGGTACCTGGGATGGGGAGGGAGATGGAAGGGAGGTTCAAGAGGGAGGGGAAATATGTATACCTATGGTTGATTCATGTTGATGGTTGACAGAAAACAAAATTCTCTAAAGTAATTATCCTTCAATTTAAAAATTAAAACTAAGCTGGGCTTATCTTCCAAGCATACATTAAAAAAAAAAAAAAAATCAGGTACCAAAATAGAATTTTTCATGAAAGGACCTTTCACCTGACGAGACTTCTATAGCCTTCAGGTTTAAACTAACTAGTAAAGGGACTTCTCTGGTGTTCCAGTGGTTAGGGCTCTGCGCATCCAATGTGGGTAAGGGTAAGAGGGGTAGATCCCTGGCTGGGGAACTAAGATCTCACATGCCATGCCACACAGCCAAAAAATTAAAATAACATAGTGAAAAAAAAAAAAATGGAAGCAAAGACAATTCCATACCATTTTTGCTTTATTATATCTTTACATATCATCTAACTTCTCATAATAACATTTCATAAATCATTTTCAACTAGGCCCTCAAAGTTTCCCAGAAATTTTACTATTTTTCTCTGACAAATGCTCTTTCCTATTCCTCACAAGAATTTTCATGGAGCTCTATGACTCTTCCTCCTAATTTTCATTCCACAAATGACCTTGTCTTATTGAAGAAAGATTAAAAAGATTAATGATCAGAGAGAAATCTTCTCATCAATCAACCATCAACTTTCAAACTATCAGCACTGCATCCATTTTCCTCTTTCCTCTCGCTAAAAAAGAAAAAACATCTATCAAAGAACAATTATGCCCATTTTGCTATCTTCTTCTAGACTTTTATCAGTGACTGATCTTTCTACAGCAACTTCAACTTTTCTCTCTTTAATTAATCCTTTCCATCATCATTCAAACATATTTTTCTTTTAAAAAAGAAAGTCTTTCTTGATCCCATAGATCTCTCAAGCGATCATTCTACTTCTCCTCTATTCTCCTCCATGGGAAGGACTCTTGGTGATTCTCCATTTTCTCTGCAACCATTTGTTTCATTTAAAAGTTACCCAAAAGGTGTTCAGAGCAATATAGTGAATACCTGGGTTACCAAGCTGCCTGGGAAACACAGCATTGCCAATGAAGGCTACTGTGTACCCCTCCTGGATCACATCTCCTGTGCTCCCTTCCTGATAGCCACTATTCTGATTTTGGTGTTAATAATTTTCTTATAAATTTCTTTATATTTTTACTATATGTATATGAATCCCTAAATAAGACATTGAATTGTTACACATATTTTTCAACCTTTAAAAATGGTACACTCTATAAAGACTCTGAGCCTTTAAAATTTTCAACATTATGTTGAAGTTAATCCATCCTGACTCATGTGGCTGTAGTTCATTTATTTCCACTACTGTGTTATACACTCTCCAGATTTGTTTCCTCTTTTTCTGCCACTACAAACAATGCTGTAATGATCATTTTTATACACTTTTCTTTGTACCAATGACGGAGTGAGTTTTTCTGGAACCTATACCTACAAGTGGAATTGCTAGGTTTCAGGCAATGAGCATCTATTTTAACTGATACACACAAACTGCTTTCCAAAATGTATCCAATCACTATGCAACATTCTGTTTCCAACCTTGCAACATTCTGTTTCCAGCTTCCCACATTCCACTCCTTTGCCAAGATCACACTCATTTTCAAGTTGCTAAATTCAACAGACACTCTTTTAGTTGACCTACCATTCCCCATATTCAGCCACTAATGGCTCCTTAACATACTTCTGGCCTCTATAAACCTCCCAGTTTTCCTAGCATCAGGTTCTTCCGGTTCTATCTACCAGACCTCTTAAAAATTGGTGTTCCTCTGTACTCAGTCATGGGTCTTATTCAGTCTCTGATTAAGTTTACATTCTTTCCCTACGTTCTCATGGCTTAAAATACCAACTATATGCCTACACTACAAATACTAAGATATGCTCCACATCACACCTTTCTCTTCTGAGACAGAGAACCACAAATTCATGGACCTGTTTGATCATGTTCTTTGTCTGAGGAATATCAATCTCACTACATCCAAAACTGATTTCTTGATCTCTTTTCCCTTCACTTCAACAACTCCTGCTCCAGTGATCCTCATTCTACCAACAAACTGCTCTTGCTGAATCCTCCCTTCAACCTCTCTCCACATGCAATCCATAATCATAGCCTCCAAAATATATCTTGTATTTATCAGTTCACTTCCTCCTCTACTACCACTGTTCAAACAAGCCATCATTTTATCTCTGACTTGGACAAATGCTAGAGCCTTCTGATTGGGACTCCTAGTTTTCCTCTTCTCTCTCTAATCCATATTTTATATAGCAAAGTGATCTTTTTTAAAACACAAATCAGATTATGTCACTCAAACTCTGACTAAAACCTTTTAGTACGCTTTCCACCTGTAGGATAAACTTTAAGGTACTTAACATTGGCCCGCAAAGCCAAGACTTGACTTTCTCCTGATGTGACTCCTGCCTATGTATCTCATCAGATTCATTTTATATTCTGACACCCTCCCCTCCCAGCTCCCACCAAGGGCTGTTTTCGGGTTTCTTTAACTTGTGGTACTCCTTCCAGCTTGAGGAAATTCATACAGATAATTCTTCAGAGTATCTGATCATAGTTAAGTGTAAACTTATTTTGATGTTCCTTAGTATCTCCTCTTCCACTAGACAATAATCCATGAATGTGTTTTCCAGCATCGCATACCTGAATATAACCTAGCAGACAACCAAATAAGTAAGCTAATGAACTTCACAACCTGATTAAAAAGGAGTGATTATCTCATTTATTAGGAGATAATATCTCAAGATCATGATATCCTTTACCTAATACCACAAAACACTATTATTTTGGGACTTTCCTGGTGGTCCAGTGGTTAAGAATCCACCCTGCTGTAGAGTGGATGCAAGTTCAATCCCTGGTAAGGTAACTAAGATCCCACATGCCTTGGCGCAACTAGGACAGAGCACAGCAACTACTGAGTCCATGCACCGTAACAAAAGATCCTACGTGATGCAAAGACGACCCTGGGTGCCACAACTAAAACATGACTGAAGCAGCCAAAAAAATAATTTTTTAAAATACTAATATTTCAAAATTGAAACAATTAGTACTTTATATCACACTAAAATCAGACACTATTCTGCAACACATTTTAACTTGGTAAATTCTTAACATTTGCATTTAATGATTTGAGACTGACAAGAACTGAAATGTATTTCTTTACTAATGTGTTAACCTATATATACAACTGATACTTTAATGATACTTCCTCACCTTAGAAATCAAACAGTATCACATTCAACATTTATTATGTTATTAAGCAGTATCTAATTTGAAACACTATTTGCCAAACTGATTACCAATCAACTGAGTTGCTCTTTTTAAAATATTAGACAATTTAAAAACCTAATTGAATAGCAGAAATGCTTATTACATACACAAGTATGCTCACACTTAAGTGTAATCATTAGAATATGAGTATTCATATTACTTGTAGCCAGCTGCCTCTCTTTAGATGTTTCTCTCAGTACTAAAACTAAACGCTCCTGCTTCCCTTAGTAAGTAATCCTGCATGGTTACATGCCCTGAAGCTGTTTTAGAAACATAACGAAATAAAATTATACTTCGGGCATTTGCTAATACTTCAGAAATGTTTAAACCAAACTTAATTCATTTAAATTTATCTCAAAAAACTGTGCTACCACTTTAAAAGCATATAAACAAATCAAACAGAGAAGTCCACCTTTATCTTTAAAGATAAATAAATAGGTGGAAAGAATAGTTAAAAGTCAAATTTTAGAAATCTCTTTATAAAGAAGAAAATCTTTTGACTCAGTTTCTTACTTTGAAAGCATACAAATATCTAAAATCTGCAAAGGTATCTTATTGGAAACTTATGTAGTGTATGAACCAATAATTATCTTTACAACTTTATAAAACAGATCTAATTAAGGCATTTTCTACTTAAAAGTCATTAATAACTCTCCTTTCTATGGAAATCTAACAATCTTACTTCAGGTTGCAAAGCTGTCCAAAGTCCAATTTCTATCTACTTTTATAAAGACTTCAGTACTTATCTGAGCCCAAAAATAACCTACATATATTCAGATCCAGGTCTTTGCTTAAACTAGTCCCTCTACATATAATGTCCTTCCTTCTCTCCATTTCCATATACATCCATTTGAAAGTTTATCACATAGCAACCCTCCTCCAAGAAGGTCTCTAAGAATCCTCTGGGACCTAAACTCATTTACTTTCCGAAACATTTCTTTGTATTTCATTTGGCACTAACATTTGCTTCACATTATTATTATTCTTCTACCTGCTTTCTCTACTCATCTCCATATTATAAGACTCTAGAGAGAAAGAACTAAAGATATCATTTAACTTCCCCTCTCTCCTCTCTAGCACTTAACATAATGAGTGGCATACAACAGATATATACTCAAAACACTTGATGAATTTTACAAAGGTAACACTTAAGTCTTACAGCCTCAAGAGTCAAAGAGGCAGTGAGATATACTAAAAGTTGTGTTTCAGTTATGTCACCCATCTTTTTTTACCCACACAGTCTCCCGTTTCTTAAGACCTGCTTACATTTCACAACAATAAGATAGTAGGTTTTCTTTTTCCCGCATTCAATACATTATAAACCCAATAAATTATTACTATTGATACTTAACAAATTCTGTTGTTTTTAAAGCAATTTCTCTAAAAGAAAAAACAAAACAAAAAAAGAAACACAAGTATAGAAATGATTAATTTCTATTTTTACTTAAACCCTGTACTCCCAAATGTTCACCAAATATAAGTGCTAGACTATAAAATCTCAGCAGCATACTTGGCAAACTGAGATGGTGAAAACAGTGTTTCAGTAACAACGCTCAGAAAGAAATGATCGGCTCAAAAAGTACTGCAAGGCTGCTTTCATTTATAAGACCTGAGGAAGCCAAGAGAAAATAACACAGGTCCAAAAGGCTAAATAAAAGTTTTATTACTTAAAAATGCATCTAGCAAATTCAGCAAAAGTTAAAAAGCATTACATAGCAAAGGTTCTTTAGAATTAACACTAAAAAGGAATTCTTTCTAATCAATTTCATCTTCACTTGCTTATTTTCAAGACAAGTGGTAAAAAAGTACCTGAATTTCCTGAAATATATTTTAGTGCTTTGCCTGCATGCTGTTGCGTCATTCATGTCTGACTCTTTGCGACCTCATGGTCTGTAACCCACCACGCTCCTCCATCCGTGGGGATTCTCCAGGCAAGAATACTGAAGTGGGTTGCCATGCCCTCCTCCAGGGGATCTTCTGGACCCAGGGATCAAACCTGTGTCTCTTACATCTCCTGCATTGGCAGGCGAGTTCTATACTACTAGTGGCACCGGGAAGCCCATTCAGTGCCTTAGAATACTTTAAAAAAAAAAAAAAAAAAAGGTGCCTTAGAATACTCAAAAAAGAAAAAAAATGCTAACATCCTGACTAAAAGTATATACTCAAGGCTTGTGAACTTACATCAGCCCCTACCCTAATTACCCTAAATTTTTGTTAATAAGGTTCTGCTTCTGCTGCTGCTAAGTTGCTTCAGTCATGTCGGACTCTTCACGACCCCACGGACTGCAGCCTACCAGGCTCCTCCGTCCATGGGATTTTCCAGGCAAGAGTACTGGAGTGGGGTGCCATTGCCTTCTCCACTATACCAGCTAGTAGTCCTTAAATGTCAATTTTAAAGAGGCTTTACTTGCTAACTCTGGCAATCTTTCTTGTTCATTTGTGGTTTAGTACCTTCATGGCAATCCACTCTAACATTCTTGAAGGGATAATCCCAAGTACAGAGCAGCCTGGTGGGCTTTAGTCCATCGGGTTGCAAAGAATCAGACATGACTAAGCATGCATGTAACTTAATGAAAACTATGTTAAATGTGTATCTAGAATAACGACTGCTGAAGTTTGAATAAAACACTCATACTGCAAACAAATTGTATCATATTGATTAATTACAAGATGAGATCTACCAGATACATCTCACAGTGAAAATATAATACTAACTACTAGCCCAGGTTTATATTAACATATACATGATCCAATTTAACTCACCGTCTTGCCCTGCCTGAGCATCATTAGTATAATGATGCTTTAAAGCATTACTTTATAAAGCTTTATAACTTGGCACAAACATGTTAATAAACAAAATCTAATAAATAAACAAAATCTAAACTCCCAAGCGATTACTTGGCTATAAATCAGTCCTTTAGAAGCTAACATAAATTCATTAATGTACAAGAATCCCCAGTTGGAATACTACAGAAAATGCCACACTACTAAAAAGTTCAAGGAGAAATGAATTTGCAATTTGAGGGGGTAAAAAAAAAAGTCACTCTGGTAAAGGATGAAGTAGATTACAAGGTAACAAATGAGAAGACTTATTGCAATAACCCAGGTAAGAAATGAAAGCATGAACTAAGACAGTAACGGTAGGAGTGTTGATAATGTAGACAAAGGGCTTGGATTCAAAGATTTTAGGGGGGTTCAAAGATTTACAATCTTGGGGATAGACAGATGTGAGAAGTAAAACAGAGGAATCAAGGACAACCTGCAGGTTTCTAGGAAAAATGATAGTGGCATAATCTCTGAGGAAGGAAAACAAAATTTAGGAGTGAGGGGATTGAGAAGTAGTAGAATAGTTAAATTCAACATAATTAACACTTACAGGGACTATCTGATCAGCTTCTAGTCCTAGAAGCTCACTCATGCCCAGTTCTCCAAATTCTCCCACCCATTCACGCAGATGTACTAAGAGCAACCATGTTACAACAGAAGCTAGAGTGTGACCTTATCTTCAGGGTACAGTTGACAGGTAAAGTTTGAATTTTTAACTAAAGCTAGGCCAATATGCAGACCCCACCTGTTTTATTTAAATATCTATCTATATATGCAAGTGTGTGTGTATAAACACACGCGTATATGCACATATACATATATCTACACATATACATACATACAAATAAATACATATACATACAAACAAAAAATACCCTAACGGTCATCATAGTAAATAGGACCTTGTAACTAGCTGCTCAATCCTAAGGCAATCCTCAGACTAAAATATCCACTAAGGGCCATTTGATCTGCTAAGACAGAAGTTGACAAACTCTTTTAAAGTAAATATTTTTGGCTTTATAGGCATAAAGTTAGGACTACTCAACTCTGCCACTGTAGTAGCAAAAGCACTTACATATAATAAGTGAACAAATGGGTGTGCTGTCTGTGCTCCAGTAAAACTTTATTCAGGGACACTGAATTTTGAGCTTCCTATAACTCTCATATACCACAAAATATTTTTCTTTTGATTTTTTTCTCACCATTTAAAAAATGTAAAAACCACTCTTAGCTCTCAGGCCATACGAAAGCAGGCAGCATTGGACCTACCAACCATAACTTGTCAATCCTTGTGTGAAGGCAACAGAACTGCCCTCTCCTAAAATTCTTTCAAATGCCCTCTAAGTGTAAGCCTCAACCTAAAACAACAGAAAAGGAAAATCTTTCTAGTGGACAGAACTGAAAATCTTCATTTGGCTTATCAAAGAATTCACTCCATTTGCAAGGAAATAAATACGGCAACAAATGAAGGCCCATGTAATTTGCTAGTTCTATCATTCACTTTATACTATACCTGTCCAGCAAGACATGGTGTAAGTTTTGGAACAATGATACCTTCCTTTCCCTTCCCCTCCTAAGAGTTTCAGGGTTTTTTTCCCCTATCACTGTGTATTAGTTATGTTAGGAATGCTTAAATTTAGTATTTACTCCACAATTTTCAGACCTGTGACAAAGCATATCTAGGCCTGATTAACAAAAGAGTATCACCTTTAGAATCTGGACTCAGAGAACAATGACCTCTGGATGCAGTAAGTAGATATGATTTGGGTTATTTCCGTAGCAGAGATGAGAGTGTTTGCTGGTATATATAGTGATATTATATTAAACAAAATATTAAATATATGTAAGAAAAATAAGACTCTGTGTGTACTAAATAGCCATGGAATGAATGAACTGGACAACTATTTTAGCGTGTCCTTTATTCCTCTTCTCTGCAGGATGCAGCCCTGTAGCCAAAGCTGTGGTCCAGAGGTAGACATATAACCTAATGAGTCCCTTTACTGAGATCTGAGATTAAGAATGAGGTCAGCCTCTCTGATGGCAGAAGATACAAGATTTAAAATTCAAAAGACACTAGTAAGTATTAAAGTTGATCTGCAGCAGAAGAGAACTAACTCAACACACAAATAGCATCTTGTAGAAAAAAAAAAAGTATCTTGTGAGATACAGAGGATACTCCTGACCTCACATGGAGCCTCTGGATCTAGTTCTTCCTAACTTCCAGCTGTCTTCCTATGGCTTCCTGAGAATTCTTCTCAGGAAGAATTCAATAAATTCTTCTCTTTGCTTAAGTTAGGAATGTGTCATTTTTCTGACTAAAACAAGGTACCTATTGGGCAATCTCAAGAGGGATAGTCAGTTGGATCAAAGAGTTCTAGTGAGTTTAAAACACTTAAAGATGGTAGTTACAGCAATAAAAATGGATGAAATCACCCAGAAGAGTGAAAACAGGTCAAGGTGAAAATTCATAACTATCAATATGATTAGCAGAGAATTAAGCATCTGCAAAGAGGCAGCTAGTACTAAGAAAGGTAGGAAAGGGACAGAGTCATAAAAGTCAAGTAAATAAACAGCTATCAAGAAGACAATGGGTAACAATATCAAGTGTAGAAAGAGGTAAACGACTAAGCAATGACTATACAATTTGACAATGCAGAAGTTACAAGTGGCCTTGGTAAGAGCAATTTTACTGGCATGCTAGGATGAGAAGCCAGGCTGGGAGTTCAAGAATACATGGGAAGTACACAACTCTACCTACAAAGTATTCTTCCCATTAAAAAGAAAATTCATGTCTGAACTGGATCAAGCTTCTAGATGTAACTACCAATTTACAGGAAAAACAGTGGACAGAGGAACATATTACATGAAACCACAGGGAGGTAATCAGCAAAATCCAGACTATGCGAAATCTCATGGGCAAAGGCTTGGTTTCTTTAACAAACCCACTGCATAGGAATAAAAACAAAAAGACAGTAAGGAATCCAGAGGAAAAAAGAAAAGAGGGTTGAGACACACATCAATCCAATATGATGTACGAATCTTATTTGAATCCTAATTCAGACAGACTGTTTAAAACAAAAACTCCAGTAAGGGAAATTTGAACAATGACTACAATATGTGATGATATTAAGGAATCACTATTAATTTTTTAAGTAAAATCTTAAATTGGATTATTGCTTTAATTCTTAGAACCACACAATAATATAGTATAACAGTCTTTATTCTAGTGAGTCTTCCTTGACTGTGCTTGAAGTCATCCAATGTGCTACAGTTCCATAGTTAATGCATAACACATAATTATTAAGAGAAATACAGTGATACAAGGACTCAAAGGAGATAGGGCACAATTAGGGTAGGGTGGAGTCAAGTAAAACTTAAGGTAATGGTATTTGCATTGTGCCTTAAAAGATGGTGAAATGTAAAGAGGTAGGAATAAAAGAGGAAAAGTGATATTCCAGGGAGAAGAAATGATAGCAATTGGAAACAGGTGGGAAGACCTATCTATCTATGAAGAGCACTGACTGTACTCACCTTTCCATAAAATTGTCCCCACCCTAATGATGACAAAAAGAAAAAGTCAAAGAAGCTGAGGAAGCCCAGTTCCAGGACAGATCACGACAGTATCTGGGCAGCCAAACCATACTGGCTTTATCCAGAACAATCTATTTATAGAGTTAATTTCTGGGCGTGAGGAGTTAACTGCAAGTGTAGGGGTGCTTTCTTAAGCCAAAGAGAAAGGTTGCAAGGTAACAAGTCAAGTTAGCTTTAAGCGGTTTTTAGTCACTGACTATACCTTATTCTATAATAACTGAGACTGGCAAACACCATCCCAGAGATCAAATATAATTGTTCCAACTTATAGGAAATAAAAAAGGAAGTANTGAAATGTAAAGAGGTAGGAATAAAAGAGGAAAAGTGATATTCCAGGGAGAAGAAATGATAGCAATTGGAAACAGGTGGGAAGACCTATCTATCTATGAAGAGCACTGACTGTACTCACCTTTCCATAAAATTGTCCCCACCCTAATGATGACAAAAAGAAAAAGTCAAAGAAGCTGAGGAAGCCCAGTTCCAGGACAGATCACGACAGTATCTGGGCAGCCAAACCATACTGGCTTTATCCAGAACAATCTATTTATAGAGTTAATTTCTGGGCGTGAGGAGTTAACTGCAAGTGTAGGGGTGCTTTCTTAAGCCAAAGAGAAAGGTTGCAAGGTAACAAGTCAAGTTAGCTTTAAGCGGTTTTTAGTCACTGACTATACCTTATTCTATAATAACTGAGACTGGCAAACACCATCCCAGAGATCAAATATAATTGTTCCAACTTATAGGAAATAAAAAAGGAAGTAGGAAAAGCATAATGAAGACTAGGGGGTTAAAAAGTTGAAAAAACTTTATATTATACAGAAAAGTTTTTATAGTGAGATATCTGTAGAATATAGCTTAAATAAAAAATAAAATGTACCATATGATCCAACAACCACACTCTTGGCCAAAAACTATAATTCAAAATGATACATGCATCATGGAAACAACTTAATGTTCATTGACAGATGAATGGATAAAGATGATGTGGTGTATATATACATAATGGAATACTACTCAGTCATAAAAAGGAAACTAATGCCATTGCAGCAACATGGAAGCAACTAGAGATTATCATTCTAGGTGAAGTCAGAAAGAGAAAGGCAAATAACATAAGATAACACTTATGTGGAATCTAAACTATGGCACAAATGAACCTACCTACAAAATAGAAACAGACTCAAAAGACATAGAGAACAGACTTGTGGCTGGGGAGGGGGAAACTAGGGTGGGGGATAGACTGGGAGTTTAGGGTTAGTAGATGCAAACTATTACATACAGAATGGATAAACATTCTGTATGTTTATCCTACTGTACAGCACAAAGAACTATATTCAATATTCTGGGGTAAATCATAACAGAAAAGAATATAAAAAGATCATGTATATATGTGTGTAACTGAGGCACTGCTATACAGTAGAAATTAACATAACATACTTCAATAAAAAATAAATTTAAAAAACTAATAAAATCAAATAAAATCTAAGTCATCTATTTTTATAATACACACTTCACTTCTGGGTCACTGTCCAGGTGTACCTTCGTTTGATACTTTAGGAATACCTCTTTGATTTTTATGAAAAAAAAAAAAATTGAAGAGAAGGCCTCATACATTTCAGACTCCATTCTAAACCAGTAGATGGTCACAAAAGAAACACCTGTTTTCTTTGTTCCTCTCAGGTACAAATAAAACTACGACATTTACCTTAACCCTTAAAAACAAAAGATACATAATTTTAGAAGTCTTCAACTTCTGTCATCTTCTGTAGCTGATAGTTACTTTTTCCCCTTCAAATACTGGTCACTTGCTCATATGATTTTTTTAGGAGTACCCTTTTGTGAAATATTGGTTTGGATATCCCATTCAAATTCAACCTAATAACTGTATAAAATATTGGGGAGGCCACAAAGATATACAGTCCTTGCTCTAAAGACAACAGACCTATAAAAAAATCACAATAAAAAGCAGAATGCATCAACTGTCACAAAGAGGTACAACATTGTAAGGGCACAGAGAAGGGAATGTACATCATCTGACAAGTAGAAACTGAACCTAAATGAAAAGATGCTATTTTTAAGAATTCTTAATTACACAGCTTCAGAGCACTGTAGAATCACCTTTACACCTCAAAATGGTAGACTGTTTTCCAATGAATACAGCTAAGCTCTTTTTTTAATCAAACGGTAAAGGTTTGGTCATTCACAAACATCCTATCTTGTCCCCACCTGACAGAGAATTTTATTTAAAGCAAAATCTGGCTACTGTTCCTGTAGAGCTAACAAAAACCAAAGTCGTGAGCCTGCAAGCCACCATAAACTGAATGAAACTGCTGGTGTTAAACACACACACACAATTTTTTAATTGCTTCAGGTAAGTTAAGGCTAAAAGATAATTTAAAATAACAAGCTTTTTTTGTGTTTGGAGACTGAAAGACGCAGTGATGAAAAAGTAAAATACACCTGAGCAATTTAAAGAAGCCAGCTTTGTTAAAAACCAGATGGCCACTTGCCAACACTTCTTCAGGAACATAAGACCAAAGATGATTCTAGGCAAGATTTACTGGCCACAGAGGCTCTTTATTAAACACAAAATCAAGAAAGTTCTCATAAATATTTCAATTTTAGTAAGTTAAAGGACTGTTAAATAAAAGGAGCATTTTACAAAGCTTTGCANTGCCAACACTTCTTCAGGAACATAAGACCAAAGATGATTCTAGGCAAGATTTACTGGCCACAGAGGCTCTTTATTAAACACAAAATCAAGAAAGTTCTCATAAATATTTCAATTTTAGTAAGTTAAAGGACTGTTAAATAAAAGGAGCATTTTACAAAGCTTTGCAGAATCAATATGGAAACAAAGCTCTGTGCTTTTAACATTTGAGCCCTCAAACACAAGACATATTTTAAACGTCACATTTACAAACATCCTATTCACAAACAACAACAGCCTAAATTTCGTCAGGAAAAGTACTGGTAACTGGAAAAGGGACTGGTCTTAGTTTAAAATCTACAACAGGTCAGCAGAAAAGAAATCGCACAATTCTGAATTGCAAGTGTCTGAGAACCCTAAATAGAACACTTCGTCTTAGGCTGAACTCTATACGCAAGCATTTCACATCTGTACCTTCAACTTCCTATAAATGATATCGTTTGTGAAAGAAAAAACAATAAGGATACTCCTCAAACTCCTATATCCCATGATCCATCCTCAAAGAGTGGAAGGAACAGCAAAGTGGAAGGAACAAAGCACTGACGTCAATTACGAGATTAACCCCGGGCACAGGCAGCTGGAGGGAAGGCCTACACATCAATACCCAAATACAAGCTATCCGGGTAACTAGCTAGTAGGGCGATTCAGAAGTTATGGGGGGTATTCAAGTATTACACCCCCATATTCCCATTTTTAGTCAATCCCCTTCGCCAGTCGAAGGCGGAAATTTTTTTTCCTTTTTTTCTTTTTTGCGGGGGGGGGGGCGGGGGAGGAGGAGGAGGAGGAGGAGGAGGACGTGCGCAGGATCGCGAGAAGGAAAGCGAGAACTAGNTATCTGCTGCTACTGCTGCTAAGTTGCTTCAGTCATGTCCAACTCTGTTTGACCCCATAGACGTCAGCTCACCAGGCTCCCCCGACCCTGGGATTCTCCAGGCAAGAACACTGGAGTGGGTTGCCATTTCCTCCTCCAATGCATGAAAGTGAAAAGTGAAAGTGAAGTAACTCAGTAGTGTCTGACTCTTGGCAACCCCATGGACTGCAGCCTACCAGACTCCTCCATTCATGGAATTTTCCAGGCAAGAGTACTGGAGTGGGGTGCCATTGCATTCTCTGCTGTATATCTGAAGTCATTGATATTTCTCCCGGCAATCTTGATTTCAGCTTGTGCTTCTTCCAGCCCAGCAATTCCCATGATGTATGCTGCATAGAAGTTAAATAAGCAGGGTGACAATATACAGCTACATAGAAGTTAAATAAGCAGGGTGACAATATACAGCCTTGACGTACTCCTTTTCCTATTTGGAACCTGTCTGTTATTCCATGTCCAGTTCTAACTGTTGCTTCCTGACCTGTATATAGCTTTCTCAAGAGGCAGGTCAGGTGGTCTGGTATTCCCATCTCTTTCAGAATTTTCCACAGTTTATTGTGATCCACACAGTCAAAGGCTTTGGCATAGTCAATAAAGCAGAAATAGATGTTTTTCTGTAACTTTCCTGCTTTTTCCATGATCCAGTAGATGCTGACAATATGATCTCTGGTTCCTCTACCTTTTCTAAAACTAGCTTGAACATCTGGAAGTTCATAGTTCATGTACTGCTGAAGACTGGCTTGGAGAATTTTGAGCATTACTTTGCTAGCGTGTGAGATGAGTGCAATTGTGTGGTAGTTTGACAGGCTCATTCTTCCTAAGGACAGTATACTATTTCATTATATGCAAATATAATAATTTAATCAACCCCTTACAGGTGAATATTTAGGTTGCTGCTAAGCCATTACTAAATTACAAACTAAGTGGCAACCAATAATCTCACAAGATAGACAACTATACCAGTAACTCATTAGACCACAATCTTTAGATGGAAAGGTATTTTCAATTTGAATGAATGCATGCATGCTCAGTCATTAAGTCGTGTCTGACTCTTTGGGACCCCATGGACTGTAGCCCATCAAGCTCCTCTGTCCATGGGATTCTCCAGGCAAGAATATTGGAGTGGGTTGCCATATTCTCCTCCAGAGAATCTTCACAGTTGAGGGATGGAACCTGAGTCTCCTGAGCCCCTTGCCTTTGGCAGAAGGATTCTTTCACCACTGAGGGACCTGGGAAGTCCCTTCAATTTGAATAGAGGTTGTTAAATTGCCTCCATAGATGTAGTACCAATTTCATTTTGCCTAGGAAGATTTACAAGTCCATATAGGAAAGGAGTGATGATGAAGAATGACAACAAGAAAGATTATCATTTTACACAATAATTTAAAGAAAATTCCTTTATTTATTTTGGAGCAAATGTTTGGCTAAATTAAAAGATAATATGTTTTTTGTTTCATAAAGTATCATGACAGTTTTTTGATATAAATGAGACCTTACTTAAAAACTAAAAGGGAGGCTAGGGGTGGAAAAAATAGGGGTGGACTTTTCTTTGTCATTTTTCTTCAAATAAGGATGTAATTCCCTTTTAGCAGTGAGAGAAAAAAATTCCTAAAATTATTTCTCAACTCATAACATTTTAATCAGATGCATCCATTTTAACAAGATGAATTTTCTGTCTGTAACTTCATATTCTAGAGCGATGTAAGTCAGCTGCACTGATTGGCATAATAGAAGAAAATACCAACCATAAAAATTTAAGAGAAAGAAATCTCTGAGAAAAATATGACTATTTTATTAACAGGCAATATTTGAACAAAGTATTCAGTATACATTGTTGCAACAGCAGTTCTTAGTAGAGTTCTGGGGTTTTTTAAGTCAGATTTTTGTAGAGGTATAATTGACATACAGTGAAAAAACATATATATATAACTGAACCCCTTTGCTGAACACTAGAAACCAACCGAACATTGTAAATCAGATATAGTTCAATAAGAAAGTTGAAGAAATAGGGGTTTCTCTGGTGATCTAGTGGTTAAGAATCTCCTTGCTAATGCAGGGGACATGGGTTCGATTCCCTGATGGGGAGGATCCCACATGCCACAGGGTAGCTAAGCCCCTGAGCCATAACTGCTGAGCCCTCACGTGTGCCTAGATTCCGGGCTCTGCAAGGAAGAGTAGCCCCTGCTCGCTGCAACTAGAGAAATCCCAACAGAGTAGCCCTCACTCTCTACTATCGGAGAAAGCCGCAGTGCAGCAACAAAGACACAGTGCAGCAACGAAGACCCAGTGCAGCTACAAAGGAATCAATCAAATATTTTTTAAAATAATAAAATTTATACACAGCAAAATTTATCCTTTTCAATATTTGATTCTATGACTTCTAACAAATGTGTGCAGCTATGTGACCACCATCCTAATCAAGATATAGAACATTTCCTCTACCCCCCTAATCATTTCCTCTTGCTCCTATATAATGAACCCCTCAGTTCAATCCCAGTTCCTGTCAACCACTGATGTACTTTCTGTCCCTATACATCACCTTATCCAGAATATCACATGAATGGAATCATATATAGTAAGTAGCCTTTTAGATCTGGCTTCCTTCACTTAGCATACCTTTGAGATCTATCTCTTGTCTTTGAATATCTCAGTTAATTTACCCCTCTTTATTGCTGAGTAGTATTCTATTACTATAACACAAGACTGTTTAGGCATTCATCAGTTGAAGAGCATTTGGGTGGTTTCTACTTTAATGATTATGAATAAAATTTATATAAACACCCATGCACAAGATTGCATTCAGTCTTTAAACTGATTTTCTGAAAGGCACTTCTAGATATATGAATTGCTAAGTCATAAATATGCCTACATAAATATTATTCTGTGTTAAGAAACTTAAATTATTCATTATTTATCTAATGTTTTGTTTATTAAACACCTACTTTATACCAAGTACTGATCTAGGCAATGAATAAAACAACTGTCAAATGTTGGTACCCCACAATATATCACCAAAATGATGTGTTAATAAGTCAAAGCTGAGTTTATTGCTTACTAGTAAAAGGGACTAGTACCTTGATGGTTTCAGTAGCATTTCCAAGGGGAATGTGGGATATTTATAAGATTTTGGGGTCTGGACTTAGGGGTTTTTTCAGTTTAGGAGGCTTGATTGGGATTGGGTAAGAATCATGATATAGTAGGTTAGGACTAGCAGACACAGTAAGGCAAAGGTTTTTAAGAGTCTTGAGTGTGTATAGTTTTTATTGCTGCTTTAACAAATTACCACAAACATTTCAAATCAACTATACCTCAGTAAAAATAAATAGGGAATTCCCTGGCAGTCCAATGGTTAGGACTCTGAGCTTCCACTTCAAGGGGCCTGGGATTCAATTCCTGGCGGAGGAACTAAGTCCACAAGCTGAGTGGCATGGCAAATAAATAAATAAAATTAAGACATCTATTGAAAAGTTGAGTAGTTCAATGTTCATTAAAATGGGACTTTGAGAAATTTCTGAAATGGAAAGTTGCACTTTTTCTGTTCCTGGTTGAATGGTTCTGGAATAGTAGTAATGTTGAAGATGACAATGAAATAATAAAATTATGTCAATGTTGATAGTAATCCATGTGGATATAAATAGTTTCAATTCTTTGTCTCGCTTTGGAGCCATTTTTCAGCCTGAGTTGGAGAACGTTAACATCTGGCCATGATCAATTCAAATCTTCACTGTCACTTGTGGTATCATGATTTTTGTTGTTCAGTGACTAAGTCATGACAGACTCTTTAGGACCCCATGGACTGCAGCATGCCAGGCTCCTCTGTCCTCCACTGTCTCCCAGAATTTGCTCAAATTCATGTCTATTGAGTCAGTGATGCTATCTAACCCTCTCATCCCCTGCTACCCTCTTCTCCTTTTGCTTTCAGTCTTTCCCAGCATCATCGTGATTAAGAATCAAATTTCGGGGGACTGGTTGTTTCAGATTGCACAAGTATCAGGTTTTCCCATTCTTAATCCTTCTGGGGAATGCTCAGGAAACATTTATATTAGTTTATATTAGTTACTGCATTTGAGGGGCCAGAGAGCTGGAGAATTATTTATGTAACTACTCCTGTTGATCACTGTTGAAGGCTTTCTAGCAGCTCTGGCCTGTTACATGTAAGTAGAGCAAACTATAGCAGCCAGAAACGTTTTGGGGGCAAATAAAATCAGGAACATCTGCATAAACTAAAGTTACACTGACATTTCTGAAATAGTGGAGGTGAGGGACATGGGTGGGCATCAACAATTTCTGCTTCCGTGATAATTATTGTACACACTATGTATCAGGCAAATACTAAACATTTTGAGATGCATTATTTACTTTTCTTACCTTGTCTTCTCTATCTTGTGTGCTACCACCATGCTGAAACCAGTCACCAAGGTAACCATCAATTCCCATACTGTCAAATCCAAAAGTTGAATCTTTGTCTTTACCTTTTTGTTTTACACAATGAACCATTTTGTCTTGTTTGAGACACTTTCCTCTCTTGGTTTTTGAGATGCCACACTCTCCAAGATGTCTGAACACTTGATCTTTAGCTCTTTTCTCTCTGTTTCTTTCTGGGATTGGCAATTTTTCTGTAAAGGCCAAATAGTAAATACTTCAGGTTTTACAGGCCAAGTGGCAAAATCAAGGATTTTGTATAGGTCCAAAATAGTAGATTAAAATTTTTTCCATAAATTTTTCATGAAATTCAAAATGTAGTAATTAAACTTTGTAATTCAAGTAATTATAAAGAATTATTTTGTAATGAGAATAATAATTTTTCTTTTTGGGCAGGGGATGAGGATAACATTTCACTTACTTGGAATTCAAAGTTATTATTTCTTATCATCAAATGTGATTTCAGATTTTTTTCCCCCCACTTTGCCAGATATTCTTCTGTTAGTGCTTATCTGTAGTAAGGTTTCATGTATTTCATTTTCAAAAACATCTTTTCACAGGTAGGTATTGCCAAATACAGATAGGTAATATTACTTAAGAATATTAATTACTGAGAATTCCCTGATGGTCCAGTGTTTAGGACTCCGTGCTTTCACTGCTGTAAAGTCCAGAAACTTCCATAGGTACTGCAGTTTGAGCTCAGAAAAGACATATGCTGCAAATTTGTATGGTAATAGACATTTTACTTGTATCTTTGGACAGCACAGGAAGTATATAAAGCAACTTGATATTGTTTGTGATTAAAAAAAATTATTGTTGCCGAAATGAATTGACTGTAGTAAAATTTCACATATATACAGTTTGCTTTGTAATTTAGGTTGAACTTGTTAAGAAACATGATTGAGTCTTCAGTAAAAGCTGATTTCCAAGCCATTTAGTGTTCAACAGTGGCTGAGGGCAATTCTCATTCACAAAAAATTCCAGCTGACAACATTATTCACAATAGCCAAAATGTGGAAGCAACCCAGATGAATGGATAAGCAAAATGTGGTATATTCATTAACAAAATATTAGTCAACCTTAAAAAAGAAGAAAAATTTGCACATGCTACAACATGAAGGAAACTTGAGGATATTATGCTAAGTGAAATAAGCCTGTCACAAAAAGACAAATACTGTATGATTTTATTTATAAGAGGTACCAAAAGTAGTTAAATTCATAGAGACAGTACAATGTAGTTTTCAGGGGCTGGAGTGAAGGGAATGGGGAATTATTGTTTAATGGGTATAGCATTTCAATTTTGCAAGGTGAAACAAGTTTTGGAAATGGATAGTGGTGATGATCGTGCTTAATATCACTGAATGGTACACAAAAAAATTGGCCAAATATTAAATTTTATGTTATATGTATTTTACCACCATTAAAAAAAGTTTCCATCTCAGTCCAGAGCTCAAATAATCACAATAATATTTTACCATTACTAAGCCATCAAACTGCAATGTGGTATAGCAAGTGAGGATATTCAGGTATATTTCTGAAAAAAAATTCCTGGAATACATGATGGTTAAATCCAGAATAGGAAATAAAGTTCACTCTTGATGCTGTTAGTAAGATGATACATGATAAATTCAAATATTTACAAGGCTTTAAACATCTTACGTTTTCCAAAGCTTTGTAAATCTGTTCGAATAAGTTTTTTCTCCTCCACACATGTTCGTTTGTTGCTGTTGATTTCATCATGAAGTTGTTTCTGACTCTTTTGTGCCACTATGGATTGTAGCCTGCCAGGTTCCTTTGTCCACTGGATTTCCCAGTCAAGAATACTGGAATGGGTTGCCATTTCCTTTTCCAGGGTATCTTCCTGACCCAGGGATCAAACCCATGTCTCCTGCACTGGCAGGTGAATTCTCTACCACCGAGCCACCAGTACCATCATCAGTTTAACATACTTTATTCAACACAACTGCAGGTTGTACGGAATTAGGGTTTTCACAACTTCTTTGAAAACATTCTCTTTTGTAGTTGTTTCACACAGACTACTCTTAGTGGTAGTTCTTTAGTCACTTCAAACTCTATATTGATTCTTCAAATAAACGACTGACTGATATCAGTGACAACTGTGTACTTATCAAGATTCAAGTACCTATATCTAAATGGAATAGCATTGACGGTCAAAAAATAAATCCTCATATTTATGGTTGAAAAATTCAACAAGGTTCTAAGACAATTTTCAATGGGCAAACAATAGTATTTTCAACAAATTGTGCTGGGACAACTGGATGTCCATATGTAAAAGAATTCTGTTGGATTCCTACCTCACAGCACATACAGAAATCAACTCACAATAATCCAAGCCCTAATTGTAAGAGCTAAACCTATAAAGCTCTTAAAAGAGAACAAAGGCATAAAGCTTTAAGATCTGGAATAGCCATGGTTCATTAGATATGATACCAAAAGTACAAGCAACAAAAGAAAAACATGAACTGGACTTCATCAAAATTAAGATGTTTTTTGTGCTTCAAAAAGACAGCATCAAAAAAGTGAATAGACAGGACTTTCCTGGTGACTCAGTGGTAAAGAATCTGCCTGACAATGCAGGAGCTGCAGGAGACACAGATTTGATGCCCTGGATCAGAAAGATCCCACATGGCGAGGAACAACTAAGCCCATGCACCGCAGCTCGTGAGCCACTGCTCTGGAGTCCATGCTCCACCACTGCTGAGCCCATATGCAGCAACTACTGAAGCCCATGTGCCTAGAGTCCGTGCTTTCAATAAGAGAAATCACTGCCATGAGAAGCCAGTACACTGCAGCTAAAGAAAGACCTCTCGCAGCAACAAAGACCCAGCCAGCCAATAAATAAAGAAGTAAATAGATATTTTAAAAAAGAAAAAGAAAGTGAAAAGACAAAAGACAAATATCCAATTTTTAAAATATGCACAGAGGTTCTTTTTTTTCCCTTGCCTTCCTCAAAAGTTTAAACATAATGCTATCATATAACCCAGAGTCCTAGGTATACACCCAAGAAAATTACAAAAAAATAGGCCCTCACAAAACCTTGCACATGAATGTCCACAGCAGCATTATTCGTAATAGCCAAAAGATGGAAAACAAATGATACACTGTAAATGAACCTTGAAAACCTTATGCTGACTGAAAGAAGTCAGTCACAAAGGACAATACACAGTATGATTCCATTTATATGAAATGTTCATATATAGAGATAGAATGGAGAAGGCAATGGCACCCCCCACTCCAGTACTCTTGCCTGGAAAATGCCATGGACGGAGGAGCCTGGTGGGCTGCAGTCCATGGGGTTGCTAAGAGTCAGACACAACTGAGCGACTTCACTTTCACTTTTCACTTTCATGCATTGGAGAAGGAAATGGCAACCCATTCCAGTGTTCTTGCCTGGAGAATCCCAGGGACAGGGGAGCCTGATGGGCTGCCGTCTATGGGGTCGCACAGAGTCGGACACGACTGAAGCGACTTAGCAGCAGCAGCAGCATAGAGATAGAAAGAAATTAGTGATTACTTATGGCTGGGTGCTTGTTGGGGAATGGGTAATTACTGCTAATGGGTACAAGATTTCCTTGGGGGGTAATAAGAATTGATTCTGGTGGGGGTTGTATAACTCTGAATTGTACACTTTCAATGGATGAATTATATGGTATGTTCATTAAAACTCAAGAAGTTATTAATATTACAAAAAATAAGTCAAGGAAAACCAATTGATACTCCTTTGTTTTTTAATTGACTATTGCTTTCAATGTCTTTAACTCTGAACAACTGTTCTCACAGAAAGGTTAATACTCTTAAGCAAGTTTATTTGCTCTGGATATATTTTTTTGGCTGCTACTATCAAACATGATTTAATGAACTTGTCATCATTAAATGACTTTCCTCACTTAGATAATGCTGCTGCTGCTAAATTGTTTCAGTTGTGTCCGACTCTTAGCGACCCCATGGACTGCAGCCTACCAGGCTCCTCTGTCCATGGGATTTTCCAGGCAAGAGTACTGGAGTGGAGTGCCATTGCCTTCTCCACACTTACATAATGAGTCACTCAGAAACTTTAGTTGCAGCCTCCTTTTCATGTTTAAACATTTTTTGGAAGAAATTAATTTGTAATGAGGTGAAAAGTGAAGTTGTTCCGTTGCGTCTGACTCTTTGTGATCCCATGGACTGTAGCCTACCATGCTCCTCCGTCCAAGGGATTTTCCAGGCAAGAGTACTGGAGTGGGTTGCCATTTCCTTCTCCAGCGGATCTTCCCAACCCACGGATTGAACCTGGGTCTCCCGCATTGTAGTCAGATGCTTTACCATCTGAGCCCTCCAAATGTCTCTTAAACAAGTAAAATCTCCAATGTTTTCTAAGTCACATTCATTTCTGTAATATTCTATTAGTTGCACAGGTCAACCCTATTCAGTGTGGGCGGGGACTGACAAGGACATGAGCACCAGGACTCAGAAGTCATTGAGAGCCATTTCAGAGGCTACCCACCACAATGCCTTGTTAAGAGAAAGGACTCAACAAAAACTTCTGCTATAAAAATGATTCTAATGCAAACAGTAGGAAAAGTAGTTAGTACAAATCCACACGTGGTTCATAGTCTCTGTACATACCCACATTCTCGAAATAAAATCCAAGTATACTATTAAGGCCGGGGAAGGCAATGGCACCCCACTCCAGTACATTTGCCTGGAAAATCCTATGGACAGAGGAGCCTGGAAGGCTGCAGTCCATGGGGTTGCTGAGGGTCGGACACAACTCACTTTCAGTTTTCACTTTCATGCATTGGAGGAGGAAATGGCAGCCCACTCCAGTGTTCTTGCCTGGAGAATCCCAGGGACGGGGGAGCCTGGTGGGCTGCCGTCTATGGGGTCGCACAGAGTCAGACACGACTGAAGTGACTTAGCAGCAGCATACTATTAAGGCAAATGAGAATATTAATGATTTTGTTATTATTCACTCTTTCAACAATTATTGGTATAGTGCCACTGATATACCAGGTAGTATTCTAAGCATCTAGGTTCTAGGCAAGTAAGTGCAAGTGAAGTCACTCAGTCGTGTCCAACTCTTTGTGACCCCATGGACTGTAGCCAACCGGGCTCCTCAGTCCATGGAATTTTCCAGGCAGGTACTGGAGTAGGTTGCCATTTCCTTCTCCAGGTTCTAGGCAGTAGTGAACAAATGGTCCTTATTCTCACGGGGCTTCCACTTTAGTGTGAAAGAAAGAGAAGAAAGATACACACACACACATACAATTCTAAGCCACTTCCAGGTATAAACATTAAGAGGAAAAAGCAGAGCAAAGGGGTAGAATCAGTTTAGGGGCTATTTCCACTAGATTGGCTAGGAAAAACTTCTCAAAGAAGATGAACTTTGAGAAGAAGCTTGAATGTAATCTTTTAATAAATGTACACTTTAAAACCTGTGAGCATGAGGTTTTTAAAATTATTCCCTAACAAGTTGCTCAAAACGTAGTGGCTTAGCACAACAATAACCATTTATTGTCTCTCACAACTTCTATGGGTCAGGAATTCAGGTGTGGCTTTGCTAGGCAGTTCTCGCTTGGATCTCTTAACAGGCGGTAGTCATATGAACACTTAACTGGGAATGGAGGCTCTCCTTCCCAGGTGGCTCCCTGATGTGCCTGGCAGGTTGCTGCTGACTTGTTTGGAGGACTCGGTTCCTCTCCACAGGGGTCTCTCTACAAGGCTGCTCATACCACAGAGGCTGGGTCATCCTAAAGTAAATGTTTCAAGAGACAAGGCAGAAACTGTAATGCCTTTTATGACCTCGCATCTGAAGTCACAAACAGTTGCTTCTGTATTATTCTACAAATCACAGAAGTTAGCCCGTATGCAGTGTGGGAAGGGACTATACAAGGACATAAACACAGGGAATAGGATCTTTAAGAGTCATCTTGGAAGGGTAGTTACACCAATCCAAATCATAATTTTCCTTCATGTGATTCAAGCAGTTTACATAGAGAAAAAAACTCCATTAATGAACAGTAAAATCTACTTTTAAAATATTGGTTCAATTTCCATTCCAGTCCTTATTTACATGCATAATCTGTGTACATTAACACTCACAGAACTCTCCACCCAACAATAGCAGAATACACATTCTTTTCAAAGTGCACTCATAACATTCACTAGGGTGTATTTACTAAGGTAACCCATATTCCAGATCGTAAAATAAGTCTCAATAAAGGTAGAAGCATTCAAGGCATATAAGGTTTTGAATATGGTATCTTATTCATTCGTGAACACTCATATACCTGGCCTTGGGGCTCCAGGTAAATCTGACCATGTTAAGGTAGAAATCAGTAATAGAAACATCTCTGGAAAATCCCTCAATGTATAGAAACTGAATAATACACATCTATATAACCCATTGGAGAAGGCAATGGCACCCCACTCCAGTACTCTTGCCTGGAAAATTCCATGAACAAAGGAGCCTGGTGGGCTGCCATCCATGGGGTCGCAAATGGTCGGATACGACTGAGTGACTTCACTTTTACTTTTCACTTTCTTGCATTGGAGAAGGAAGTGGCGGCCCACTCCAGTGTTCTTGCCTGGAGAATCCCAGGGATGGCGGAGCCTGTGGTGGGCTGCCGTCTATGGGGTTGCACAGAGTTGGACACGACTGAAGCAACTTAGCAGCAGCAGCAGCATATAACCCATTGGTCAAAGAAAAATTCCAAAGGAAAAGCTAGATAATATTTATCTTTTTAGTTTGTAAATTTATAAAAGTATAAAATCATAGTTTTGAAAATGTGAGTTCTCTCTGTGGGAAGATTTTTAAATAAAAATTCTATTTCTTTATAAATATACAGGTATTTGGGTCATTTGTTTATTCTTGAGTGAAACTTGTTTGCGTTCCAATGNATAACCCATTGGTCAAAGAAAAATTCCAAAGGAAAAGCTAGATAATATTTATCTTTTTAGTTTGTAAATTTATAAAAGTATAAAATCATAGTTTTGAAAATGTGAGTTCTCTCTGTGGGAAGATTTTTAAATAAAAATTCTATTTCTTTATAAATATACAGGTATTTGGGTCATTTGTTTATTCTTGAGTGAAACTTGTTTGCGTTCCAATGAATTTTTCTATTTTATTAAATGAGTAAAGTTGTCTTGCTATTTCCTAGTGTCTTTTTAATATATGTGGAATCTGTAGTGATAGCATCTCGTTCATTTCTGATATTGGTCATTTGTCTCCTCTCTTTAGTCCTGAGCAGTCTGGCTAGAGATTTACTGGTTTTTATTAAACTTCTCATAGAACTATTTTTTATTTATTTTATTTATTTATTGGCTGCGCCATGGGGCTTATGAGTTATTATTTATGTGACCAGGAATTGATCCAGGCCCTTAGCAGTGAGAGCACGGAGTCCTAACCACTGGACCACTAGGAAATTCCCATAGAACTACCTTTAAGTTCGTTGACTTTCTCTATTATTTGTTTTCTATTTCATTGATCTCTGCCCTAGTTCTTTATTATTTCCTTTCTTCCAGTTGTTTCAGGATTTATCTGCTCTTTTTTTTCTAGTTTATTAGGGTGCAAGCTGAAGTCACTGTTTTGAGACATTTTTCTCTAATATTTAGTGCTATTAATTTTCCCAAAGTATGCATTCGCAGCATCCCACAAATATTTTGCTTCCATCTTTAGTTTGTTAGAAATATTTTGTAATTTTCCTTTTGAGTTCATTTTTGATCTGTGAGTTATATAGAAGTGTTGTTATTTAGCTTCCATATGTTGAGGGATTTTCCAGAGATGTTTCTGTTACTGATTTCTAGTTTAAGTTCACTGCGGTCAGATACACCTTGTATGTACTGTAAACAAAGAACAAAAGAGCATTTTTGCTCACCAACCAATTCTACAGGGAATAACCTGCTGCAGATGCTCACCAACAGCACGCTCTGCTTCACACAGAGGAAAGGATGATCTTCAGGATGCTCTGTGCTTTGGACAAGCAGGCCCCTTAGATGTGTATCTCAGGAAGATTTTTAATGAACTTAGATTCTTGCATCTTCCCACATATAGGAAAGCGCTGAAACCATTAATATCTATTCTTTGTGACTCAAGAATACAAAGGAGAGATAAGAAAGCCTTCCTCAGTGATCAATGCTAAGAAATATAGGAAAATAATAGAATGTTAAAGACTAGAGATGTCTTCAAGAAAATTAGAGATACTAAGGGAACATTTCATGCAAAGATGATGCACAATAAAGGACAGAAATGGTATGGACCTAACAGAAACAGAAGATATTAAGAAGAGGTGGCAAGAATACACAGAAGAAAAAAAAAAGAATACACAGAAGAACTATACAAAAAAGATCTTCATGACCCAGATAACCACAATGGTGTGATCACTCACCTAGAGCCAGACATCCTGGAATGCGAAGTTAAGTGGGCCTTAGGAAGCATTACTATGAACAAGGCTAGTAAAGGTGATGGAATTCCAGTTGAGCTATTTCAAATCCTAAAAGATGATGTCGTGAAAGTGCTGCACTCAATATGCCAGCATATTTGGAAAACTCAGCAGTGGCCACAGGACTGGAAAAGGTCAGTTTTCATTCCAATCCCAAAGAAACGCAATGCCAAAGAATGTTCAAACTACCTCACAATTGCACTCATCCCACACACTAGCAAAGTAATGCTCAAAATTCTCCAAGCCAGGCTTCAACAATATGTGAACCGTGAACTTCCAGATGTTCAAGCTAGATTTAGAAAAGGCAGAGGAACCAAAGATCAAATTGCCAACATTTGCTGGATCATCGAAAAAGCAAGAGTTCCAGAAAAGCATGTACTTCTGCTTTATTGACTACGCCAAAGTCTTTGCCTATGTGGATCACAACAAACTGTGGAAAATTCTTAAAGAGATGGGAATACCAGACCCCCTGACCTGCCTCCTGAGAAATCTGTATGCAGGTCAAGAAGCAACAGTTAGAACTGGACATGGAACAACAGACTGGCTCCAAATCGGGAAGGGAGTATGTCAAGGCTGTATATTGTCAGCCTATTTATTTAACTTATATGCAGAGTAGTAGTAATAGTGTTAGTTGCTCAGTTGTGTCTGAGGGTTTGCGACCCCACAGACTGTAGCCTGCCAGTCTCCTCTGTCCATGGGATTTTCCAGGCAAGAATATTGGAGTGGATTTCCATTCCCTTCTCCAGAGGATCTTCCCAACCCAGGGACTGAACACAGGTCTCCTGCATTGCAGGCAAACTTTTTACCATTTGAGCTACAGGGAATATCTGATATATATGCAGAGTACATCATTTGAAATGCCAGGCTGGATGAAAAACAAGCTGGAATCAAGATTGCTAGAAGAAATATCAATAACCTCAGATATGCAGATTACACCACCCTTATGGCAGAAAGTGAAGAAGAACTAAAGAGCCCCTTGATGAAAGCCCCTTCTCTTTCAGAGGAGAGTCAAAAAATTGGCTTAAAACTCAACATTCAGAAAACTAAGATCATGGCATCCTGTCCCATCACTTCACGGCAAATACATGGGGAAACAATGGAAACAGTGAGAGATTTTATTTTATTGGGCTCCAAAATGACTGCAGATGCTGACTGTAGCCATGAAATTAAAAGACACTTGCTCCTTGGAAGAAAAGCTTTGACAAACCTAGACAGCATATTAAAAAGCAGAGACATTGCTTTGCCAACAACGGTCCATCTAGTCAAAGCTATGATTTTTCCAGTAGTCATGTATGGATGAGAGATTTGGACCATAAAGAAGCCTGAGCAATGAAGGATTGCTGTTTTCTTAACTGTAGTTAAAGAGTTAAAATCTGTTAAAGAATTAAGTCTGTGAACTCTTGGTAGTCCCTAGGAGGGCAAGGAGTTCCAGTCAGTCAATCCTAAAGGAAATCAGTCCTTAATATTCATTGGAAGGACTGATGCTGAAGCTGAAACTCCAATACTTTGGCCACCTGATTGGAAAAGCTGACTCAGTGGAAAAGACCCTGATGCTGGGAAAGACTGAAGGCGGGAGGAGAAGAGGAGGACAGAGGATGAGATGGTTGGATGGCATTAGCGACTTGATGAACAGAAGTTTGAGTAGTCTCTGGGTGTTGGTGATGGATAGGGAAGCCTGGCGTGCTGCAGTCTGTGGGGTCACAAAGAGTCAGACACAACTGAGCAACTGAACTGAACTGAACAGTAATCTTCTGTTGTTGTTCTTTAGTTGCTAAGTCATGTCTAACTCTTTTGTGACTCCATGGACTGTAGCCCATCAGGCTCCACTCTCCACAGAATTTCCCAGGCAAGAATACTGGGCTGGGTTACCATTTCCTTCTCCAGGGGATCTTCCCAATCCAAGAATCGAATCCACATCTCCTGTATCGACAGGTGGATCCTTTACCACTGAGCCACCAGGGAAGCTCTAGAAATCTTTTACCAAGATATATACCTGACTGCCAAAACTGTCACATATAAACTGGATTTTCTCTCACCTCTTGGGAGCAGTTTACTCAGAACTTCTGAGTGACTTCCCTGGGCTTCCTGGTAGCTCAGTTGGTAAAGAATCTGCCTGCAATGTGGGAGATCTGGGTTTGATCCCTGGAGAAGGGAAAGGCTACCCACTCCAGTATTCTGGCCTGGAGAATTCCATGACTGTTTGGTCCATAGGGTTGCAAAGAGTTGGACACGACTGAGTGGCTTTCATTCATTGAGTAACTATCTGCTGGGCTATAGTCCTTAGTAAGACCCTGAATAAAACTCACAGCTCTAATTCATTTTGCAGTACAGCAGAAATTAATACTACCTTGTAAATCAATTATATGCTAATAAAAGTGAATTAAAAAATTAAAACTCTTATATCATGAATTTTTCTATCAGTTGACTTAAATTCTATTACCTTTATTAAGATTTCTTTTACAATCCGAAATATGGGCTACTTAGGTAAATATTCTTGGTGCACTTTCAAAAGAATGTGTATTCTGCTATTGTTGGATAAAGTGTTCTATAAATGCTTATTTTGTCAAATTTGTTGGTTGTGTTGTTCAAGTCTTCTATACCCTTAGTTATTTTCTGTCTACTTGTTGTGCCAGTTAACAAGTATGGGTATTGAACTCTCTGACTATAATTGTGGATTTATTTCTCATTTTTATTATTTCCATCAGTTTTGCTTTACTTATTTTCAAAATCTGCTATTATGTATAAATGTTTAGGATCATTATGTCCTCCTGATCAATTGACCACATTTCATACTCAAGATAATGAGTATGATAACTCATTATCTTTAATAACTTTAATATCTTTAATAACTTTCTTTGATCCTCATAATATTCTTTTTTCTGAAATCTACTGGTCTCTCTAGTTTTCTTTTTATTAGTGTTAGCATACCTATGTGTCTATTTTATTTAAAGTACATTTCTGGTTGGCAGTATTTCTTACTCTTTTATCCAATTCAATAATCCTTAACTTTTAATTGGAGCTTTGATTATTTATGTATTTTCTCCCACCTCTTGGGAGCAGTTTACTCAGAACTACTGAGTGACTTCTGAGTGACTGAACTACTGGGCTTCCCTGGTGGTGCAGAGGATAAGTTTCCACCTGTCAATGAAGGGGACACAGTTCAGTTCCTGGTCTGGGAGCGTTCCATGTGCTCCCAGTGCTGTGGGGCCACTGAGCTTGTGTACTACAACCACTGAAGCCCACACCCTGGAGCTAGCAAGTCGCAACTATCGAAACTTGTGGTCCTAGAGCCTGTGCTCCACGAGAGAAGCCAATGAAATGAGAAGCCCGTGCACCAAAATTAGAGAAAGACCCAGTACAGCCAAATATAAATAAATAAATAAAGCAGTGTGTGTATATGTAATGAGATTATGTATAATGTGGAAAAAGTGACATTTTATTTTCTTGAGCTCCAAAATCACTGTGGAAGATGACTGTAACCATGAAATTAAAAGATATTTGCTCCTTGGAAGAAAAGCTGTGAGAAACCTAGAGAGCCTATTAAAAAGCAGAAACATCACTTTGCTGACGAAGGTCTTTATAGTCAAAGCTATGGTTTTTCCAGTAATCATGTATGGATGTGAGTGTTGGATAATAAAGAAGGCTAAGCGTTGAAGAATTGATGCTTTTAAACTGTGGTGTTGGAGAAGACTCTTGAGAGTCCCTTGGACTGCAAGGAGATCCAACCAGCCAATCCTAAAGGAAATCAGTCCTGAACACTAATTGGAAGGACTGATGTTGAAGCTGAATCTCCAATACTTTGGCCACCTGATGCAAAGAAACGACTTAGAGCCTGATGCTGGGAAAGATTGAAGGCAGGAGGAGAAAGGGATGACAGAGAATGAGATGGTTGGATGGCATCACCGACGCAGTGGACATGAGTTTGAGCAAACTCAGGGAGATAGTGAAGGACAGGGAAGCCTGGCAGGCTGTAGTCCATGGGGTCGAAAAGAGTCACGCACGACTTATTGACTTAACAATGAGATTATAGACGGGATTAGGTTTAAATCTGTCATGTTGATATTTATTGTCTATTTGTCCCATTTGTATTTGTTTTCTTTTTCCTCTTTTACTCTTTTAAAAATTCCATTTATTTCCTTTGTTGGGTTATTAGCTAGACTGATTTGTTATTTTGCTGGTTTATATGGTTCATAATATATTTAATTATTTCCTCTAGGACTCTCCCTAAGACAAACGAAAGCATATATCCACACAAAGACCTATACATGACTGTTCATAGCAGCTTTATTTGTAGTAGCCAAAAACTGGAAACAGTCTAAATATCCATCAATACATGAGTGGATAAACAAATTTTGTATATCTATACAGTAGAATACTACTATCAGTAAAAAGGAATAAACTGTTGATAAGCATGACAGGAAGAATGAGGGACTTCTCTGGCAGTCCAGCAGTTAAGACTGCCTTCCCATGCAGCGGGTGCTGGGTTCATCCCTGGTCAGGGAGCTAAGATCCCACATACCTCATGGCCAAAAAACAAAAATATAAAACAGAAAGAATATTGTAATAAATTCAATAAAGACTTTAAAATGATTCACATAAAAAATCTTAAAAGAAGAAACAAACAAGAATGAGTCCCAAAATAATTATGCTGAAAGAAGGCAGACCAAAAAAGTACATACTATATAATTCTATTTACATACATTCAAAAGAAAGCAAACTATTCTATAGCTAAGTAAGCTATATTTGTAGTTTGGCAGATAGTGTAAGCAAGGAAGAATGGGTGGAAAGGATTACAAAAGGGCACATGGAAGCTTTGTGGGGCAAGGTTTAATTATCTTGCTTGTGGTTATGATTTCATGTGTATATAGATGTCAAAACCCATCAAATTATATACTTAAATACGTGAAGATCATTGTAGGTCAATTGCACCTTATAAAGTTCTAAAAAGAAAATATTGGCAGGAATTTCCTGGCAGTCCAGTGGTTAGGACTCGGCACTTTTACTGCCATAGCCAGGATTTAATCCCTGGTCAGGAATCTGCAAGCCATGTAGCCAAAAAAGAAAAAAGAATGAAAGAAAGCAACAAGAAAAGAAAATTGGAAAGTAAGGAAATAAAAAGTGTAAATTATAATCTTGGCACCCAAATATGATAACTATTAGCAATTTGGTCACTATCAAACTCTACAGACAAATTTTCAGACACCCAAGTGGTATCTGAAAATTTTTTTAAACTGTAATATTCCATTGTGTTAAAAATTATTTTACCTTTCTCTAATTTCTAGGGTCAATTTATATTTGCCAAGGTAGTAGATGCTACTATTGTTATAATTATAATGAAACGAATACTTTTATTACCAATCATCCAAACAACAGATCTTGAAACCTTTCTGGGTTCACCTCTTTCACCACAAAATCAACTGATCACTGAGTTCTGTAATTTCTACCTTCTCAGTATCTCTCATATTTGTCACTTTCTTTCCACTCTCATCTTTAATGTGTTAAGTTAGTATAATTGTGTTAGGCTTGCACAAAAATCACACAACATATGATCTGCTGTAAGGAGATGTGTTCTCTCTGGCCTTGCAAAGAGTGATGGGGATGAGTCACTGTGTCAAAGCTCTGGGGACCAATGTCACCAAGAGTGACCCTCATTTCTCTTCTGAAAAAATTGAAATATCTCATTCTTTTATCTTAATGCTAAGGATACTAAAACAATAAATCTAAATGTAGATTAAAGCAATATCTAAAATGTGAAAAAACAATTTTTTCTTGAACATTTATATGTTGTTACAAGCTGACCAATTAATTTAATAACTATGTTTTATATATCTGAATATTAATCACACATCTATATGTATGTTTACATGGGTTCAACAACTCTTTCTCAGCCATATACAGCTCCCTTGGAAGGCTTTACCAAACCCTCCCTGTGGTTAAGACTCTAAGCTCTCTAGTGACTTAAGCTTGTACTACTTAACACATGTCTATAAGTGTTTTATTAATAGCCTATTAATCCTCAGAGGACAAAGACAGATACTTAATACTGACTATTAAATTTTGCATAAATGAGTGTTTTTTCCTTTGTCTACATACTGATTCTCTTCAAGGCAGCTAACTAGTTAGGGGTGATTTTCTTTGTATAAATATCTAGTTATATTGGCTTACATGTTTAGTGAGCCTATGGATTTGCCTAGTACAGAAATAATCTCAGAATACCCTCAGGACTTCTTAAGGAAGGGAATTGTTTTCTCAAATGTACACCACAATGTTAATGTAAAAATATTACCCAATAGTTGCATGGTTTTTCATTCTTGATTTTGTCCAGAATTTTTTGGAGAGTAAGATCCAGTGCTAGGGATTTATCAATGTGGCTTCATAGCATTTATTATCTATAACCCAAGTCGCTTGTAGCACATGGCAACTTGTACTGTGTCTTACTTAATTTTAAATTAACATAATAGTCATAATCATAGAAGGCTGAGCTCAGGTGTTTACTACTACTCACAAAATGTCACATTCAAGTAATGAAAAATAATCATAATCATAAACCCACTGCTGCTGCTGCTAAGTCGTGTCAGTCGTGTCTGACTCTGTGCGACCCCATAGACCCTATAAGGCAGCACAAATGGGAGGGGAGTACACAGGGGTGTAGCTTCTTACATAAACTTACCATCACTCTTTCTGTCCTTGAGCCCTCCCTGACTTTGGCTGATGAGTGCATGCTGTCATTGAGTTTGGAGCCTTTGCAGAGTTCCATGGCATAAATTGGCTTGCTTCCTATTGACTTTCCTTCACTGTAGTGTTATGATTGGGCCCCTAAAATGATTTGATTGTTTAAGGAGGCATCCAAGATTCCATCAATTTTTCCAGCTTTCAAAAGAATTGCAGTTTCTCATGTTTCATCTCCTTTCCTTTTCTCCTTGCCTTATGGGTTTATACTTTGTGTCTGTTTCTTTTTTATTAATATGGAATGCTTCACGAATTTGCATGTTATCCTTGCACAGGGGCCATGCTAATCTCTGTATTGTTCCAATTTTAGTATAAGTGCTGCCAAAGCGAGCACTGTGTCTGTTTCTTTTCTACCATTTTATTAGGTGTCAGGAGGAGTGGTAATAAATATAGTTTCAATGAAAGCCTTTTTTCCTTTGTTCTTAGTGTTTTTGTGCGTCTCCCCAACTGATAGTGAACTCCAAGGAAATCACTGTTGAAGTGCTATTTATACATTGTAGTATAGTACCTTCCAAATAGGAGTTATACTAATGTTTGTGGTTATCATTGATAACCTTGAATAGCATGCGCAAGTATCCTTGGGAGGATATAAAAGACTTTCCAAAGACATTGGCAATTTCCAGGTCCTCAACTTCCATCCATACTCTCTCCTAAAATGCATCTGAGAATGTCTGCAGCCCAGATGTCATCCTGGCTTTCCCTTCTCTCTTCTTCTTTCATAGTACCTTTCTCTCTCACACAAACACACCACCACCACCACCACCACACCTACACCTACATCTTTTCATGGCATAATTTTACCAAGATGTAAAAACCTGAAGGATAGCATACAAAAATACAATTTGAAATATTCCTTTGGGCCAACTTCTTTCAATTTGTTGTCATTGTTTAGTCACTAAGCCATGTTTGACTCTATATNCTTTTCTACCATTTTATTAGGTGTCAGGAGGAGTGGTAATAAATATAGTTTCAATGAAAGCCTTTTTTCCTTTGTTCTTAGTGTTTTTGTGCGTCTCCCCAACTGATAGTGAACTCCAAGGAAATCACTGTTGAAGTGCTATTTATACATTGTAGTATAGTACCTTCCAAATAGGAGTTATACTAATGTTTGTGGTTATCATTGATAACCTTGAATAGCATGCGCAAGTATCCTTGGGAGGATATAAAAGACTTTCCAAAGACATTGGCAATTTCCAGGTCCTCAACTTCCATCCATACTCTCTCCTAAAATGCATCTGAGAATGTCTGCAGCCCAGATGTCATCCTGGCTTTCCCTTCTCTCTTCTTCTTTCATAGTACCTTTCTCTCTCACACAAACACACCACCACCACCACCACCACACCTACACCTACATCTTTTCATGGCATAATTTTACCAAGATGTAAAAACCTGAAGGATAGCATACAAAAATACAATTTGAAATATTCCTTTGGGCCAACTTCTTTCAATTTGTTGTCATTGTTTAGTCACTAAGCCATGTTTGACTCTATATGACCCCATGGACAGACACCATGCGACCCCTTTCAATTAAGGCACCATAGTCCAAGGTCTGAATATATATTTAGCCTATTATCAATTTAGATATACTGTAAAGGGGAAGGGAGGATGTAATGACAATTTTTAATTAAAGACTTTGTCTCTTCCATTTGTTGCCAAAGAACTTTGCCGCATGGAGTACTGTGAATTTAAGGAAAGCTAGGCTGAGAAATGTTGAAGGTGATGACACCTAATTTCTTCCTACTAATGGCAGGTCTCCATGTCTTAACCACCTTAGAAGACTATTATTCAAAATGCATAAAAAACCTACAAAGATAGCACCCAGATCATGGATTCTAAACATCATTCTCCCATTAAAAATCAGGATAAAAATTGGAGAAGTGGTTGGTTCAAAGACAGGGCAAGGAGATCACAGGATGAACCCAGAACATCTCGTGATTTCAAAAAGTAAGGAAGTACTACCAAAAAGATGAAGGTTAGAAAAAAAAAAAACCCAAAGGAGCCAACCTGAAGGAATGGTTCTAATAGTCAAATGTGGAATAACTTGAGCCAAAAAACACTATTATTGAATTTTAACCCACAGAACAGAAGAAACATTGATGAATCCACAGTACCACCAATTAAATAAATGACTGGAAGAGAAGCAGCAGCGCTTTCTTATAGAATAATTCCAATTAGTGTAAAGAGGAAAATGGAAAATTACCATTTGTCAAACATCACAGTAATAACTATTGTTATCTATACTAAAAGTAGTAGGTGACTATGAGGACAATTTCCAGTCTCAAAGTATCTCCTCCAAGATATCTATCAATTAAAAAGGGAAAGACAGTCTTTGTAATGGAGAAATCTGATGAAACCACCTTAACCCAGTGATTAAGGTCAATATCGCCAATAGTAAATTACTTTATCGATACTGGGAATTTTTCATTTCTGTGCTATTCTAAAAAAGCATAACGTCAGTTCAGCCATGAGAAAACATTTGACAAATCCAAATTGTGGAACATTAGACAAAATAACTGATCAGTACTCTTCAAAAGTGACAACGGCATGAAAGATAAGACAAAGGAACTTAGAGACAGTAGTAGATTTAGAAGTAACTAACTGCATTTTCTGGGTAATATAATGGGACACAAACAGAACACAACTGGGAAAACTGGTGAAATGTGAGTAAAGTTTTTGGTTTAACTAACAGTATTTTATCAAATACTAATTTCTTGGTTCTGCTCATTGTACTACGGTTATGTAAGATGCTAACATTAGGGGAAGCTAGGTGAGGTATACATGGAAACTGTAATTTTACAGATTTTCTGTAAACCTAGTTAGTTCAAATTAGCAAGTTAAAAAAATAAATAAAATCATGACTATGAAGTACACTTTCTCTGTACTTTCTTCCATTTCCAGTGCTAACTTTTGGTGTAATGCCAAGACAAATTTACTATATTGTACAGTCATACTAACAAACGTTTGAGGAGTAAAAACCTATGATCTGATTATGACTCCTTTTGATATGGTTCTGAGAAATAATACATTTATTACATTTGCCAGGGATTCAACTTCCAGAGTTCTGCTTTTAGGCAGGATAGGGTAAATTCTTTGGAAGTTACCCCCCACTGTGCCACTGAGTCTGCTTTTTTGAGTAAACTGTGTGACTAGAGTAAGGATCTTGACCTCTGTACTTTTCCAGGTACGCCTTTGAATAGTTGTAATAATAAGAATAATTATAATTTAAATGTTCTTACCATCTAAATGGATAAGAAATGGCATTAAGAAAAATAGCAGAGACATTAAAGAAGCTTAAGCTCATCAGCACAAACTGAGTTTTATTTGATTGCAAGTGATATAACCTATGTACACATTTCCCTTCCAAGTTTTTTCACCACTAAAATTGCCCTTACAGAGATTACAAACATTGTAAACTGCATTTCATTAGTAGTTTATGAAATCTGCCTGTCAACTGACATTCTGTATAGAGCCTGAAAAATGATTTTTTGAGAGTATTTATAATCACTGAAAGCAGATGATTCTGTAAAACAGGTAATTACAGATCTTTAAACTGACAACATACATATAAACATTTAAATAGAAGTTCATTTTCTTCAAAAGTAATCTTATATTGCTTTTTCATAAAAATATAAAAGACAACATCTGTAGTTTTAAAAACCTATATTTAACCTAAAACAAGATTTTTCTACAAATGATACCTCTTTCCAAAAAGTTCAAAACACATCACAAAATAATGTGATGCTAAATCAAATAATTTCATCATGACAGAGTATTTTACTTTTAAGAAATACTTGGCAGTATTTCTTTTTAAACTTTCATGCTAGATTTCAACTGTGTCTATGCTATATAAACACACTAGATTAATCCAAGTCACTCATATTTATGCAGTAGACTCATATATGATGAGTTACCATATAAACAGTCATACCACAATTGCAAAATGATAAAAGGCAATCTTTATGAAAACGTTATAAAAAAATTTAGTAAAAGGCAGCCAACATCACTCTAATTTTCTGTAAAAATTACATCTCTTCCTCCTACCCCTTTGAATAGTCTCTTTTATAGTATATTGACACACAAAAGTATTTATATCCCTTTTACATAAGCTAGCTTTTTAAATGACTGCTTTCTTTTCTGACACATTGAATTTATCCAAAGGCACCAAAGACTAGACTCCTATGTAGTTTCAGAATTTTTGTTCTTTTTTAAGTTCCTCTAGAATAATTTTCCTCAGAAAAGGGTAACTCTAAGAACCAGAAGAAAATGAATGATAAAACACAGTAACCTGAAACTTGTACCATTCAAAAGGTATAAATTTATTAATAGGTTTCTTGAACTTTTCATTTAGGACAAGAAATCAGAACAACTTTCTGAACATAAACACAAAAATAGAGCACATTAGTAACAGTAGGAAAACTCCTAAGCTTCTAATGTATTAAATCTTACATAATAACATACAGCCAAAAGCATTAGAAATTTACTGCCAGATATTATGATCCTTTATCCTGAAAAATGTCTGATACACAGCACTAACATGGAACAGAGTATGGCATTTATTTCACAGGGAGGAAAGACAGGTTTCATCACAAAAACAGATTTACTAGATTTCAGCTTTGATTAATTTTAGAGATATATTTTAAAGATAAAAAAAGAAAAGGTTCACCCCTCAAATAAAAAAAGTCTTTATATATATATATATATAATCCACTATTAATACTTTTATGCTCTTACAATGTAAAACATTTAAAAACTTCCAAACTCTAGAAATGTTGGCCAGTTAACCTATTTGGCCATAACACATTCTGAATTTCCTTCTGAGAATCACATTAATGTTTTCAGTCCATTAGTCCAGTGGAGGGAGCAATTCTATTTTTTTTTCTTCTTCTTTGGTGGTTCATCATCAGAACTACTATCTGTGCTGGTGCTGCTACTACTGGAAGAGCTGGAATCTGAGTCTGAATCAGAGGATGAGGAGGAGCTTGTGGAGGAGGCGGAAGATGATGAACTGGAGGAGGTTTCATCAGAGTCACTGTCCTCTGAGGAAGATGAGGTAGATGTCTCTTCACTCTCTGATGAAGAATCACTGGCTGAACTGTCGCTGCTATTACTACTGGAACTGGTTACACTCTTAGACCTATTAGACAATTATATGCACGAGAAGCCGACATTTACTAGAATGTCTAAAAGCAATCACACTTGAGTGTTATGCATGTATATACGTATACTGAAGCTTTGCCAGTATGGTATCACTAGATTTAATGCTTTATGGATTGCCTAACTGTTAGTAACCCTAACATGCCCACCCTTTCACTCCAACCAGAAGGTCTTTAAATCTCTTGGATGGAATTTGAGAAAAGTGAACATACTCTATTATGCTTCAGAGTGAATGTTAGAATACAGTTGCAGTTTAACAACTGAGTTTATTTAAACCTCCTGTACAGTGGTAAATGTTTCATAACCTTAACTACTTTAGACAAGATACAGCTGGCCAATACTTTCTTACCAATAATTTCTAATAACATTTCCTAATCTAAGACAAGAGAAATCACTTACTATTTCCAGGTATAAGGACCCTGGAAAGTTGGAGAAAAAGGAGAAACAAAGGAAGAAACTCTAGACAAGTAAACAGAGGAAGGTATCAGAAAACAGGATGATGTTTAATCATGAATCGCAAACAAGAGACTTCAGAGCCAAATCTTGTAACTATTATTTTAAAGTCAACCACCCTATCCCTCCAACTATTATTATATATTACCTATGTAATATTAAAGCCACACATACCTTTTCTTCTTGGTCTTTCTTTCTACATTAGCTTCTCCAATGCTGATAAGCAACAGGGAAAGGGGGAGGAGCTCTTGTTAATAAAGTGATTATAAACAGCTCAGACAAACCCTTCCAATATCCCCAAAACTGTTTTACATTAGAGAAACACTTTGTCTTTTGTAACATGTATTGAGAGTCCCATGTTTTTTATTATAACCAAGAGAAAAGTTTCCTACTGCAGGTGTATATGGTACCTGCATGAGCTACTCAGGTGGCTTAGTGGTAAAGAATCTGCATGCCAATGCAGGAGACACAGAGATGTGGGTTCAATCCCTGGGTTGGGAAGATCCCCTAGAGGAAGAAATAGCAACCACTCCAGTATTCTTGCTTGAAAAATCCCATGAACAAAGGAGCCTGGTGGGCTACTGGCCATAGGGTCGCAAAGAATCGGACACAACTGAGCACATGTGTGGTACATGCAGTTAAATCAACTAGCTCTTAAGATAGATACTATCAACTGTATTTTAGAAGTCAGGTGAGTTAGATGAGCACACACTAATTTGCTTCTTTTTTAATTGTGAATTTAGGTTGACACAGCTAAATCAACTATTTAGTGAACAACAAAACAAAGCAAATAATAGCAGAACAACTGTAATTTATAATTTGGTTTTCTAGAATGGTATTATAAGTGGTCATTTTATATAAAAAGAAAAGCAACTGTTAATTAAAAAAATTTTTCTTAAATGATTCATTTTGGTGTACACATAAAACTAATACAACACTGTAAATCAGCAATTGTTCTTTGCCACTAAGTCCNGTAATTTATAATTTGGTTTTCTAGAATGGTATTATAAGTGGTCATTTTATATAAAAAGAAAAGCAACTGTTAATTAAAAAAATTTTTCTTAAATGATTCATTTTGGTGTACACATAAAACTAATACAACACTGTAAATCAGCAATTGTTCTTTGCCACTAAGTCCTGTCTGACTCTTTTGTGACCCCACGGACTGTAGCCCACCAGGCTCCTCTGTCCATGGGATTTCCCAGGCAAGAATACTGGAGTGGATTGCCATTTTGGCATTTCCTTCTGCAAAGGATCTTCCCAACCCAGGGATCAAACTCAAGCCTCCTACATTGGCAGGCAGATTCTTTACCACTGTGAGCTACTAGGAAAGCCCAAATCAACTATACTCCAATAAAAATTTAAAAGCCTCATTTCTTGAGACTTCCCTGGCGGTCTAGTAGTTAAGACTCTGCTTCCACTGCAGGGGGTGTGGGTTCTATTCTTCGCTAGGGAACTAAGATCCCACACACCACTAGGCACAGGCAAAAAAATTTAAAAAAACAAACAAACAAAAACTTCCCAAACCATTTATTTTTCTGCATGTCCTCCAAATGTTCAGTTTTAAAACCAGAGACTTAATACTTAAAGTTGTTTTATTACTGAAGAATTGTCATTTTTGCAATTAAAATAAATGGTAGAAGTACATTCGTTAAGTCACACCACAAGAATTCAAGATCATTAAAGTTCACACACTTCCATAATTTTATCACTGAACCAAAATAATTAGCAGTCTATGTAACAGAACCAAAACTAAAATTCATGTAGTTATATGTATTTTTTAAGATCAAGATACTTGTGTAATACAACTAGAAAAATAAAAGTAGATGTTGAAATCAAATTATTCATAACTCTCATTTTTTGCTTACATTCCTAATAAATGAATTTTTAAAAATCATGTTTTTCTCCTCATCTTTTTTCTATCCTAAGTTTGAATATTTGCAGAGGGTATAAACTCTGGCATATTATATATAAAATATTGACATTTTAAAAAGTAAATTGTTATATCATTTTGATAATTGTAAATATAACAAAATTTGATACCTAATTAATTTTAAACAATATAAACAAGTTTATCTTTAACAATTGGTACTTTTACATTATCCCTTTTCATCTTTGAACCTGTTTTTATTTTTCTTTCTCCACAGAATGTATCCTAATATATTTTTATGCCTGAAAATTTTAGTGACCACTTATATTTCTCTGCAATAAAAACACAGACATAACATAATTTGAAATTGTATCTTTTAATTACATGTGATCATAAAGTTTTAAAACTCTGAGTTGAATTAACATAATCATTACTACTATGCAAATTGATTAAAACAATGTAAAATATATTATAAATTTTAGTAACTATTATGGAATGGCTACCCACCCCAGTATTCTTGCTTGGAGAATTACATGGACAGAAGAGCCTGGCAGGCTACAGTTGATGGGATAACAAAGAGTTGGACACGACTGAGCAACTAACACACACACATACATAAAATATTCTACTGGAACTACATCTTTTAAAGACATCAATTTTTTTTTTTCTAGTTTTTGTATCCATCGATCTTACTGCTTGACTATGACAGAATTCAGTATCAAGTTAATTCCTATATTTAATTTTTACAGATTTAACCTTAAGAAAGTTTGTTAATCTGAACAGGTAGACGGTATGGCAATGTCACTTAGTTCTTAGAATTCTTCCCATGCTAAACAAATTCCACAAGTCATATAATGATGTATTATTAAACTATATTTTTTGAAATAAGTTTTTAAAAATAATTTTATTTATTTTGGTTGTGCTGGGTCTTGTAAAGAGCTCATGGTGCCTTGCACCAGTAATACTCATTAAACTTTACCTAGTATTTTTAATCTAAATCTGGATAACCATCATAAGATATTTAGTCCCTTAATAAATTTTATAAATAAAAACAAATATTCCCTTGGACATCATATGTAACCTTACCTTTGTTGTAATAATAATCTATTTTCTTTTTCTTTTAAAGCTTTCTTTAGTTCTGCTGTTCTTGAAGGCCTATGTAGGTACTTTCTTTTTCCTGTGCATTCATAAGTCCAATGTCCAAATTCCAAGCACTTCTGACATCTTACATGTTGCTTATTTGCTTCACTACAGGATAAAAAATAAGAATACAGGCCTTAAATTTTTGACTTAACATTTTCTGCTGTGGGAAACATAAACAATATAAGCATTTGTTAGATTTAATCACTAGGCAACATAGTAAGTGGTTAAGGTCTGGAAGAAGCACAAGCTGGAAACAAGATTGCCGGGACAAATATCAATAACCTCAGATATGCAGATGACACCATCCTTATGGCAGAAAGTGAAAAGTCTCTTGATGAGAGTGAAAGAGGAGAGTGAAAAAGTTGGCTTAAAGCTCAACATTCAGAAAACTNTGTTTGCTATGACCAGTGCATTTTCTATTTCTAGGCAAAACTCTATTAGTCTTTGTCCTGCTTCATTCCGCATTCCAAAGCCAAATTTGCCTGTTACTCCAGGTGTTTCTTGACTTTCTACTTTTGCATTCCAGTCCCCTATAATGAAAAGGACATCTTTTTTTGGGTGGTTCTTCTAAAAGGTCTTGTAGGTCTTCATAGAACCGTTCAACTCCAGCTTCTTCAGCGTTACTACTGAATGGTTTACCTTGGAAACGAACAGAGATCATTTCTCGTTTTTGAGATTAATGATATGGACCTAACAGAAGCAGAAGATATTAAGAAGAGGTGGCAAGAATAAATAGAGGAACTGTACAAAAAAGATATTCATGACCCAGATAATCACGATGGTGTGATCACTCATCTAGAGCCAGACATCCTGGAATGCGAAGTCAAGTGGGCCTTAGAAAGCATCACTAAGAACAAAGCTAGTGGAGGTGATGGAATTCCGGTTGAGCTATTTCAAATCCTGAAAGATGATGCTGTGAAAGTGCTGCACTCAATATGCCAGCAAATTTGGAAAACTCAGCAGTGGCTACAGGACTGGAAAAGGTCAGTTTTCATTCCAATCCCAAAGAAAGGCAATGCCAAAGAATGCTCAAACTAC
>SJYA01001081.1:618332-725526 GCA_006410615.1 Neotragus moschatus | reverse complement strand
CAGGAAGCAAGAGTTAGAACTGGACATGGAACAACAGACTGGTTCCAAATAGGAAAAGGAGTATGTCAAGGCTGTATATTGTCACCCTGCTTATTTAACTTATATGCATAGTACATCATGAGAAACGCTGGACTGGAAGAAACACAAGCTGGAATCAAGATTGCTGGGAGAAATATCAATCACCTCAGATATGCAGATGACACCACCTTTATGGCAGAAAGTGAAGAGGAACTAAAAAGCCTCTTGATGAAAGTGAAAGAGGAGAGGGAAAAAGTTGGCTTAAAGCTCAACACTCGAAAATGAAGATCATAGCATCCGGTCCCATCACTTCATGGGAAATAGATAGGGAAACAATGGAAACAGTGGCAGACTATTTTTGGGGGCTCCAGAATCACTGCAGATGGTGACTGCAGCCATGAAATTAAAAGATGCTTACTCCTTGGGAGAAAATTTATGAGCAACCTAGATAGTATATTCAAAAGTAGAGACATTACTTTGCCGACTAAGGTCCGTCTAGTCAAGGCTATGGTTTTTCCAGTAGTTATGTATGCATGTGAGAGTTGGACTGTGAAGAAGGCTGAGCGCTAAAGAATTGATACCTTTGAACTGTGGTGTTGGAGAAGACTCTTGAGAGTCCCTTAGACTGCAAGGAGATCCAACCAGTCCATTCTGAAAGAGATCAACCCTGGGATTTCTTTGGAAGGAATGATGCTAAAGCTGAAACTCCAGTACTTGGGCCACCTCATGTGAAGAGTTGACTCATTGGAAAAGACTTTGATGCTAGGAGGGATTGGGGGCAGGAGAAGAAGGGACGACAGAGGATGAGATGGCTGGATGGCATCACTGACTTGATGGATGCGAGTCTGAGTGAACTCCGGGAGTTGGTGATGGACAGGGAGGCCTGGTGTACTGCAATTCATGGGGTTGCAAAGAGTCGGACACGACTTCAGTTCAGCGACTGAACTGAATTGAACTGAACTGAAGGGCAGTCTAGGTAATTCAGACAAACTCTTCAGCTTAGAATGAGAAAAGATAGTCAAAACATTTTTAACAACCTCCTCAAGGATCAGAACTAACAAAGAGGTTAAGGAATCACCAAGCCAAGATATGGTAGAGGAGGGAAATCCAGAGCGGTCAGCTCTACATTTAACTCTACTCTCGTCCTAGGGCCTTTTCCCAACTTGGGAGAGTAAGCAAGCATCATTTATAACAAGGAAGGGAGATAAATTATGCATTCAGAGTTAGGACTCTGAAGAGCTTTACCCCAGGAATAAAGCAATGGTGTATGAAGTGCTGCCCAGCTTCTAGTCACCTAGGAGACTAAGAAAAATCTCAATCCCTGAGACTGAATTAAGATTGACAAGTAGAGAAAAACAGATAAAAGAATTGGAAAGGAAGAAATAAAACTGTCATTCCTTACTGATAGTGTATTATGTCCATTGCAAATCCAAAAGACTCTAGATAAAATTTTATTTTACTCTTTGGCACGCTGTGTGGCACGTAGGATCTTAGTTCCCCAACCTAGGATTGAAACCTGTGCCCCTTGCTTTGGGAGTGTAGAGTCTTAACCACTGACTGCCATGGAAGTCCACAATTTTTTTTTAATAATTAGAATTCATAAGTGAGTTTCTATTCAGTGCAGTCACTCAGCCATGTCCGACTCTTTGCAACCCCATGGACTGCAGCATGCCAGGCTTCCTGTCCATCACTAACTCCCGGAGCCTATTCAAACTCATGTCCATTACGTTGGTGATGCCATCCAACCACCTCATCCTCTGTCCTCCTCTTCTCCTCCCGCCTTCAATCTTTCCCAGCATCAGGGTCTTTTCCAATGAGTCAGCTTTTCCAATCAGGTGGCCAAAGTATTGGAGTTTCAGGTTCCACATCTGTCCTTCCAATGAGTATTCAGGGCTGATTTTCTTTAGGATTGACTGCTTGGATCTCCTTGCAGTCCAAGGGACTCTAAAGAGTCTTCTCCAACACCACAGTTCAAAAGCATCAATTCTTCATAGCTCAGCTTTCTTTATAGTCCAACTCTCACATCCATACATGACTACTGGGAAAACCATAGCTTCAACTAGATGGACCTTTGTTGGTAATGTCTCTGCTTTTTAATATGGTGTCTAGGTTGGTCATAGCTTTTCTTCCAAGGAGCAAGTGTCTTTTTATTTCATGGCTGCAGTCACCATCTGCAGTGATTTTGGAGCCCCTCAAAATAAAGTCTCTTACTGTTTCTGTTGTTTTCCCATCTATTTGCCATGAAATGATAGGACCGGACGCCATGATCTTAGTTTTCTGAATGTTGAGTTTTAAGCCAACTTTTTCATAAGTGAGTTTAGAAAGATTTTATATTAGGATCAGTAAACTTCTCTTTGAAGAAACGACTGTTTAGGTCTTCCTCCCACTTTTTGATTGGGTTCTTTGTTTTTCTGGTATTGAGCTACATGAACTGTATACTTTGGAGATTAATGTTTTGTCAGTTGTTTCATTTGCAATTACCTGCCATTCTAAGGGTTGTCTTTTCATCTCACTTATAGCTTTCTTTGCTGTGCAAAAGCTTTTAAGTTTAATTAGGTCTTACTTGTTTATTTTTGTTTTTCTTTCCATTACTCTAGGAGGTGGGTCAAAGAGGATATCGCTGTGATTTACATCAGAGTGTTTTGCCTATGCTTTCCTCTAACAGTGTTATAGTTTCTGGCCTATAATCCATTTTGAGTTTACTTTTGTGTTTGATGTTAGGAAATGTTCTAACTTCATTCTTTTACATGTAGCTGTCCAGTTTTCCCAGCACCACTTATTGAAGAAACTGTTTTTTTCTCCATTGTATATTCTTGCCTCCTTTGTCAAACAGAGGTGTTCATAGGTGCATGGGTTTATCTCTGGGCTTTCTATCTTGTTCCACTGAAATATAGTTCAGTTTTTGTGCCAGTACTGTCTTTATTATTGTAGCTTGGGATGTTCTTTTTATAACTATTTATTAAGCACTATTTATGTTGTCTGAACTTTTTTGTAGATCGTGTTATAGGTCATAATAAAATTTTTTAAAAATCTTGGCTCTTTCACCACATAGTTTTAGGCTCTTTGGAAAGTGATTTTTGAACTTCAGTTTCTTATTCTAAAAAATGGGACAATATCTACTTCATTAGGTTATTGTGAGAATTAGATAAGACCATAGCCATGTTTTATACTTAACTGTATGTCAGGAATTTAGCTAAATACTACTTATGCATAAATACATCTAATCCCCATGACATCCCAATGAGTTTGAGAACAATATCCTCATTCTACAAACTGGGATGTTTGTATAGCAAGCAACATACTACATGTGTATGTGTACAGCATACACAAGTGGGAGCTGTGACTATCAGCCTACATATTAGGCTAATCAACTATGTGGACTAATGATACTTGGCAATTCCTCAAACATGGGTGCATGATGAGATGCTGGACTTTTAATTTTGACATAGAGTAGTCACCTTTTTATCCTTGGAGAACACATAATTGCTGTTCAGTAAATATTTGTAAAATGAATGACTGTTAAAGTAGGCAAGGGTTTCAGAAAACATATATTGTTTATAGTATGTTTTTCATTAATTAATTGCCACATTGTGGGCCAGCTTCTGTAATTTTGACAATAATTTATTTTGGACTTCCCTGGTGGTCCGGTGGTTAAGAATCTGCCTACCAATGCATGGGACACACAGTTTGATCCCTGGTCAGGGAAAATCCATATGTCTTGGGACAACTAAGCCCTGGAGCTGCAACTACTGAGCCCACATACCACAACTACTGAAGGCCAAGTACCATAGAGCCTGTGCTCTGCAACAAGAGAAGCCACCACAATAAGAAGCCCATGTACAACTAGAGAGCAGTTCCTGCTCAGTGCAACTAGAGAAAGTCCACATGCAGCAAAGAAGACCCAGTGAAGCCAAAAATAAATAAATAAAATTTAAAACCTTATTTTTAGCACTTGTCCAAAAATAAGCTAATCCTAATGTGAAAAATTAATGTTTCAAGTAAGGAACTAAGACCCAGCAGTAGTATTAAAAGATAATAAAGAAGAGTCAGCTTTTTGCCTAGTAATAGTTCATAAATTTCCATAAACAACTGCCAGTACCATGACTATAACTTCAGGGTTTATCTCAATATGTAATAGTACAGCAAATTGTTAAGGCTTTCTATAATAAAAGACTTTATGGACTTAATATTAAGTTGCCCACTTTTCAGGTAAAAAAAAAAAAAGAACACTTAATATATACAGGTGGTGCCAGTGGTAAAGTATCCACCTGCCAACGCAGGAGACATAAGACACACAGGTTTGATCCTTCGATTGGAAACATCCCCTGGAGTAGGGCATGGAAATCCATTCCAGTATTCTTGCCTGGAGAATCCCACGGACAGAGGAGCCTGACAGCCTTCAGTCCATATGGTGGCAAAGAGTTAGATATGACTGAAGCGACTTAGCACACACATTGTAATGCAGGACTTCCCAGGTGGCTCAGTGGTAAAGAATCCACCTACCAAGCAAGAGACACGGGTTCAACTCCTGTGTCAGGAAGAGCCCCTGGAGAAGGAAATGGTAACCTACTCCAGTATTTCTTGCCTGGGAAATCCCTTGGAGAGAGGAGCCTTGTAGGCTACAGTCTATGGGGGTCACAAAGGAGCTGGACATAACTTAGCAACTAAACAACTACTATTGTAATATGCATCCCAGAAATGATAAAATCAAAAACATTAAAGGATAATTAGTAAAAAATATAAAATCATGACTCTAATACAAATATATAATGAACACATGTCAAAGATTTTATTTAATCATTAATTAATAAGGGAACCAGTAAGATGTTGGAACTGGTTTAGAACAGTATCCAAACAACACACATATATGGGCAATCAGGAATGCAGGAAACAAATTTACTAATAGTTAAAATCTGGTCAACAGCCACAGGGCAAGAATCAGTTGCACTGCCTTGCATGGGTAAGAATCTTCTCTTCGATTTCTACAATTTACAGAGTTTTAAAATAGGTCAAAGACAATGAGGCACAGGTCCTGATAGGGTCATATAGCCAGGATAGGGGATTAGACAACTCAGCCAGTAATTTTTTTTTTAAATCCATTTCAAAGTCTTTCACAATATTTCCTAATAATGAAATTATGGAGGAGGATGGAATTCTTTTAGAATCAAGGAAATAAAGTCTTCTTCTCCAACTTACAGTCTGTTTTCCCAATATTGTAAGAAATCTATAGCCTGGGATGTCAGCTATTAAAAATATTATTGGCCAGCACTGTGGAGTTTGTTTTTTGTTGCTATAAACATAACTTTCACTAATATCTGAAGCCCACCTCTGATGTTCTAAACATTAACTAGAGATTTCTCTGACGGTTAAAACTCCAAGCTTCCGTGACAGAGGGCACAGACTCGATCTCTGGTCAGGGAGTTAATGTCCCACATGCCATGAGGCACAGCTAAAACTAAGTAAATAAACATTTACTAACTAATCTTAAAATACTTAAATCTTCTATATAGAATGCAGAGACAGACCTACAATTTCAAAATAAACAAGACCAGCAAGCATTTCTTTTCGAATGAATACCCTATTTAATAAAATTCCTTTTCTATAGCCTAGCCTAAGCTAAGGTTTAAGGAAGTGTTTTAAACAGTACAGCCTTTTTATGTGAAACAACCTTCTTTGATACCTGAATTATTAAGACATGTCTGCCAGATTGGCAAAATTTTAAGTCTATGGTTGGCAAAGGTGGAGAATTGGCACTCTGAATATAGTAAAATATACATTTTTAAATGCTGGTATGTAAGTTGCAGAAACTTTCTGAAGGGCTATGTGGTAATATGCAACAAAAATCTTAAAAATGTACATATCAAATAAACAAAAAATATAATATCAATAACAGTTATGTATCTAGAGGATCTCTAAGAGTTCCATTTATTATTAAACTAATAAGTGACTTTAATAAAGTCATAGGATATAAGGTCAGTATATAAAAGTCAATATACTAGCAATGAACAATTGGAAATTGAAGTAAAAAAATACTACTACAGTACTTAATTTTACCCTTGTTAAATTTCTCCTCATTAGACTCAACATAGAGTTCATCTGTCATGACCTTTCTGGATTGGGATCTCGTAATCCATTGTATCAGTTGCCCTTCTTAGCTTTTTGTTAACTGCAGGTTTGATAAACATGCACACGTGTCCTCATCCAAGTCATTTATAAAAACTGTTGACAAGATCACACTGAGTACCACACTGAGGCCACCAAGTATATTTACTTAAACCCATTAAACAATACTCTCAGTTCATGATGTTCAACTGATGTACCTAATACTTCTGCTTTGTTCACAAGGATACTATGAGAGACTTTCCAAGACGCCTTATTGAAATCCAAATACCTAAAAAAGGCAATAAGGGTATCAATCTGTAATGATTTGATACCTGATGAACTTGGCTTTTATTTCTGAACAGATTTAATATATACAGCCAGAATTTTGCCTGGAATGGATATCAAGTTCACAAGTCTAGTTTGTGGAATCTACCCTCTCACTTTGAAAATCAAAACATTTGCCTACTTCTAGTCCTTTAGCGTCACTCCTGTTGGCCAGAGGTCCTCAGATTACCAGCAGCACTACGGCCATTTCACTTAGAAATTTTCTGTTATGTTGGGGACCAAATCACCTGGGTCAAGTGCCTTAAACACAGTCAGAGTGGCTTAGGTCTCTAATCCCCACTCCTCAAGTATCCTGGGCATCAGTTCTACTCTTGNTTGGCCAGAGGTCCTCAGATTACCAGCAGCACTACGGCCATTTCACTTAGAAATTTTCTGTTATGTTGGGGACCAAATCACCTGGGTCAAGTGCCTTAAACACAGTCAGAGTGGCTTAGGTCTCTAATCCCCACTCCTCAAGTATCCTGGGCATCAGTTCTACTCTTGTCATTCTGCATACAATTGCGTTTGAGTTAAATCTGACTCAGAGTTAAGTTCCCGAAAGACCTGCTGAATGAGAAGTTCAAATTTTCCCCCTTTCCTCCTTTGGTCCAAAAACTTTTAAAAACAACATCAATAGTACTTTCTCACTTCTCATAACTTGTAGCTTAAAAATTGTTCTTATGGAAGTGCTATCTGCTCTTTATAAACAAATCATTTTGATGAATATAAAATAAAAAGCAAAAGCTCCTCTTTTACTTTCTCTCCCAAAATATTCTCCAAATTTTCCTGCACTTTCCTTGTCTCTAACGGCCCTCGGTCTCCAACTCCCTGGGAGTTGTCCTGACAGCCTTTAAACCATGACAGGTTTTGTTACAGACCATGTTTTCTTCCCAGTAAGACCAGAAGCTCCTAAAGCTTTGTTTTTTACTTCTAGGTAGCTTATGTACTGAATACAAGCATACTGAAGAAATGTAACATTTGTTTAACTCTGTGATACTCTAAAACTTATGCTAAAAGCATTAAAAGTTTTACTTTCAAAAGTGGACACTGATTTAGTCAATCTAGCCATCATCACCTCCTCTGAACTATCCACCCATTGTTTATAAAGACCCATTCAACTATGCTGGGAAGAGAAAGTCAAAGTGAAAGGCTCTCAGTTGTGTCCCACTCCTTGGGACCCCATAGACTATACAGTCCATGGAATTCTCCAGGCCAGAATACTGGAATGTGTAGCCTTTCCCTTCTCCAGGGGATCTTCTGAACCCAGGAATCGAACTGGGGTCTCCTGCATTGCAGGCGGATTCTTTACCAGCTGAACCACAAGGGGAGAGAATGAGACCCAAATTAATCAGAACTTCATATTCCCATAGACATGGTTTAGGGTAGGACATGTAATACAATCTAGACAATGAGATGCTATCAACTTGAAGCTGATAGGATATAAAGGACTCTAGATATTGCAGCCATTTTAGGACCAAAGGAGTGATCTATCCAAGTATGGAACCAACATCCAAAAGAGCAAATCTGAGAGACATTAGATCCTGGTAACACCATTTAAGTGGATATCTGTTTAAGTAGAACTGTTATTCTATTCTAGATCTCAGAACCATCTTGGAAAAGCCTTCTTCCTCCACCAAGCATACTACTACTTCACTCTGATTCCCTAAGTCTTTATCTTTATGATCAAGGAACTCTTTTCATCCAGCATGAGAGGCAGAGTCNACACCATTTAAGTGGATATCTGTTTAAGTAGAACTGTTATTCTATTCTAGATCTCAGAACCATCTTGGAAAAGCCTTCTTCCTCCACCAAGCATACTACTACTTCACTCTGATTCCCTAAGTCTTTATCTTTATGATCAAGGAACTCTTTTCATCCAGCATGAGAGGCAGAGTCTGATCAAAGATCCAAGAAAAGGATCAGGACTCTTAGAATAAAAAACTATAAATACAAAAAGGAATACAAATATACATACTGGAGCAGACTGAGTGATGTATTATAAACAGGCAAACAGTGATGGCATGAAAAGCTGAGAGTGGATAAGTGGTGAATATTGGTTGGGTGTGCAGATTGGTAGAAGAAAAAAAAAGAAAGGCTGTACAAGAAAGGGGCATATGACACGAATTCCTGCATTATCTGTTCACACTCTTGTGCCCTTCTCTCACTCATTAGCCGCCACAATGGACATCTTTCAGTTCTTAGAAACTAAGTTCTCTCCTGTCTCAAATTAATTATGCTATTCTGGATGCTCTTTCCCCCAATCCTCTCACGACTGACTCCTTTCTCACACTTTCCATCTCTGTTCAAACTCCACCTCTTCAGAGATGCCTTTCCAGTCCAACCAACCTAACCTGGACCGTTCTGTTTTCCCACCATCTCATTTCCTTCAAAGCTCTTACTATTCAACTGCATTTACTTAAAATGTTTAGTTTATCGACTCTTTCCACCAACGGAATGTAAGCTTCCTGAAAGCAGATATTCTGTCTTGAACACTTTCTTACACCCAAATAGAGCGATAGGTAATGCATACATTAGTTATCTGTTAGAGAATGAATGGCAGAATGTGAGAAGATAGCTTGGGAGAAAAGTCAGGCTGTTCCTAGGTAAGGCGATTACAATGGGGCAGGAAAAGCCAGCTGGCCTGGAGGTTGAACAGGAAGCTGAAGATTTACGTTGGCGAGAGTAAGGGGTGTTGGATGCGGGCTACAAGCATCGCCTGGTCACTCGTGGGGTGCGCCCACCGCTGTCCACCGGCTGGGTTGGGCAAATCGGCATAAATCACTTAGTAACCAATTCCTGGACGTCCCCTTCGCGGGAACCAAACGCGAGACTCTCTTCAGTCACCCCTAGGTCCCGCCCAGTGGCCTTACGCAGCCGTCTTCCACGAAATCGCTAGTGCACAGACATCAAACTTCTCGCCCCGGCCCGAGCCCCTTGTGAGCAAGCAACGTGTAAAAAAACGGCCACCCTCCGCCAGGCCAAGCTGAGGATCCGACACCAACCCCACTTCCCAGCACCGCTCAATAACCCGCTGACGCGCTTCTCCCCGCCCCCAGCCCGCCCCGCCGCCCAACTCCGGTCCTAACTTACGCTTGTCTCCGGGCTATGAGACGATGCATGGGAGTCGCCATCTTAGCGCGGCTGGCGACCGCCGCGCTGGGTTTTGGGAAACTCCTCGAAGTGGGCGGGGACTTCGAACCCTGAAGGGCGTAGGCGTGGGCGGAGCCAGCGGTCCCGGCTAGGCTCTGGAGCTGCTTGGGGCCTGGTGTGTTGTTTCCTGCATGGCCTATAGTTTGAGGAAGAGGAATGAGGCCAATTGACAAATCTGAACAAGGGTTTTGAAGGACGAGTCCACATATATTGCTTGGAGAAGCAGGGAAGAACATTGTAGAATGAGGGATCTAGCTATCCATCTTTATATACAAATCCATTTTTATATACAAATCCATTTTTATATACATGAACGAATAAAGTTAATGGCTTAGTCGCGTCTGATTCTTTTGGGACCTTATGAATTGTAGCCCACCAGGCTCCCCTGTTCATGAAATTCTCCAGGCAAGAATAATGGACTGGGTAACTATTTCCTTCTCCAGGGGATCTTCCCAACCCAGGGATCAAACCCAGATCTCCCTTATTACAGGCAGATTCTTTACAGTCTGAGTCACCAGGGAAGCCCCACTGTAGTTTTCAGAAATTAGAAGTCGTCCGGATAGCAAAGTTTAAAGGAATAAGTTGAACAAGATTGACTATCAATTGAAAAAGACTGGGGCTTCCCTGGTGGCTCAGTGGTAAAGAATCCACATGCCAATGCAGGAGACACGTGTTTGATCCCTGATGGGAGAAGATTCCACAGACCGCAGAGCAACTAAGCCCATGTGCTTCAACTATTGAACCTGTCCTCTAGAGCCTAGGAGCTGCAACTATGAAGACTGCTTGCCCCAACTACTGAAGCCCGAGTGCCCTAGAGCCTGTGCTCTGCAACAAGAGAAGCCCCTGCTCGCTGCAACTAGAGTAAGCTCATGCACAGCAATGAAGATCCAGCACAGACAAAACTAACTAAATAAAATGATTTTAAAAAGACTGACTTTAGCAAACTATGAAGTGTACATATATGTTAATTACTTATGTTACGTACATAATCATATTTTTATTAATTTCATAGTGATTTAGAAGGTTATACAAGTAAAACTGCTTTGTCAATTAGAAAAAAATTATACAAATATTAATTATTTAAGGATATTTTAGCATTCAGTATCAGATCATGGAAATGTATTCCCTTAAATCCACAGTGTTTGAAACATACATACCTTTTCAGTTAATTAATTAGACTGCATTGGGTGATAGTTGCATCATGTAGGATCTTTCGTGGCAGTACACGGACTCTTTAGTTGCAGCACTAGGGCTCAATAGCTGCAAAGTTCTGACTTAGTTGCTTCCAGGCATGTAGGATCTTAGTTCCCCAGTTCAGTTCAGTTTATTGCTCAATCATGTCTGACTCTTTGCAACCCCATGGACTGCAGCACATCAGGCCTCCCTGTCCATCACCAACTCCTGGAGTTTACTCAAGCTCATGTCCATTGAGTCAGTGATGCCATCCAACCATCTCATCCTCTGTTGTCCCCTTCTCCTCCTGCCTTCAATCTTTCCCAGCATCAGGGTCTTTTCAAATGAGTCAGTTCTTCACATCAGGTGGCCAAACTATTGAAGTTTCAGCTTCAGCATCAGTCCTTCCAATGAATATTCAGGTCTGATTTCCTTTAGGATGGATTGGTTGGATCGCCAACTAAGGATCCCAACTTAGTTCTCCAACTAAGAATCAAATCTGAGTCCCCTGCATTGAAATCCAGATTCTTAACCACTGGACCGACATGGAAGTCCCCATATATAACTTTTTGAAATATATATATGTGTGTGTGTGTTTCTAAGTTTCCATTCTTTCTTTCAATTAATATTTCTCAAACACCTAAAACATTTTAAGAACTGAAGGCAGAGCATTGAACAAAATCTTTGTACACATGGAGCTTTCTATAGACAATAAACAAACACAATGTCCAAAGAGCATAAATACTCTGAAGAAAAATAATTCAGGGTAAGGCGGTAATGAGTGATTTAGCATTGGGAATTACTAAAAATGACATCATGCAACCTTTGTGCACATCTGGTTTTTTAAAAAGTGGAATGTTACTCTCTGCTCTGTTCTTCAGCTTCATTCTTTTTCTTTGTTCATTCCTCACTGTATTTATGGACATCTTTCCCCATATCAGCACCTGCAGATCAAGGTCATTCTTTTTATGTATTATGTTCTATGGATTACATGGATATTTTACAATTTATCCAGCCAGTACCCTATTGTTGAATAATTAGATTATTTACTACAAAAATGGAATGAATAGATTTTTCTAGCATTAACCCATGTTTCTGTAAGATGACTAGATTTATACCTGCTGCTCCTTAAATAGGTAGTACCCAAAATGCTTCCTCACCAGAGCTGATGGTCAAATTTTAAACTTCTGTCTACCTAATAAGGTAATATGATGTATTACTGATGAAGTTAAGTATCTTTCATGTGATCATTGAAGACTGTACTTCTTTCATAAATTGTTCAACTTTTATTCTATTGGATGTTTATCTTTTTAACACTTATATGTAGAAACTTTGACTATTTAATATAAAACTTTTGTTTTATATTTTACTAATTTTTTCCTATTTTTTCTGTTGTCTTTTCTTTTTTTCTGGCCACATCATGCTATTTGCAGAATTTTAGTTTCTCAACCAGAGGTTGAACCCAGGCCACCACAGTGAAAACATCAAATCCTAACCACTGGATCCCCAGTGAATTCCTGTTACGTAAGCATTTTTAGCAGTCTTTTTCTTTATGGTTCCTAGATTTGGCTCAGGCTTAGAATCTCCAAATTATTTTAAATGTATTTTGTATTTTATTGTATTTCTTCCATTACAATTATGGTTATATTTTTAATACTAATTTTTAACTTTTTAAACACCATTTACTACATAATTTATCACTTCTTTAGTGAGTTGACTTGCCACTCCCTTATAACTAAATAGGTACAAGTTTAATTTATTTGGATATTCTATTTTCCTCCAAAGATCTATTTATCCCAGTATTTTTATTTCTTTAATTTCAATCATTTTATAGAATATCTTGATATCTGGTAGTGCCAGTCCCTCCCAAATAACTCTTCTTTTCCTCAATTTTCTTTATTGCTCCTAGGCATTTGTTTTGCTAGATGAACTTTATTCTCAAACTTTCAAGTTTGAGAATACAAAGAAATATTAAGATGCATTTGTCAGCTAAATATTTATTATTTACTCATGGCTGTGCCATACAGCTTACAGGACCTTAGTTTCCTGACCAGGGGTCAAACCCAGACCCTTGAATTCCCTGGACTTCTCTGGTGGTCCAGTGGCTAAGACTCCCAGTGCAGGGTGCCCGAGTTTCATTTCTGGTCTGGGAGCTAGATCCCACACGCCACAACTAAGAGTTTGCATCACACAACTAAAAAATATCCCTTATGCTGAAACTAAAACCTGACATAACCAAATAAATAAATGAATCTTAAGGAAAAAAAGAAAAACCAGGCCCTTGGCAGTGAAAGCATGGAGTCCCCAGAGTGCCAGGGAATTCCCATTTGTTGGTTAATTTTAAAAGAAATTGCACTCTAGTAAATGTGAAATGTCAAGAGACAGGGTAAGATATAACAAACAGAAAAAAGGAAGCACATGACATTTTTTGTGATTTGGTTTGCATACCTGGAAAACCTACAAGAGTTAATTAAAAGCATCTAGACATAGGGGACAGATACAAATACAGACAATACAATAATATCTTGCTTTTTCAGTGGTAAGACAGGCTAGTGTAGCTTTTCCCCATTGAGGCCCATGGGCTTGTGAGCCTCTCAACTTTGTCCATAGGGCCCAGGCTAAAATTCAGACACTAAGTATTATAAACCTTGATGAGTAGGAACTGAAAAAAAAATTAAAACTCTTGTGAAAGCTGCAAGTAATTTCTACTGGCAGGAATGAATAGGAGGAAAGGAGGGAAGAATGGGCAAGATGGAGGTAGGGCATGAAGAGACACAAACTATTATGTATAAGATAAGCTTCAAGAATATATTATACAACATGGGGAATATAGTAAACACTTGTAAATACAAACGGAATATAACCTTTAAAATTTGTGAGTCACTATACTGTACACCTGTAACATGTAATATTGTATATCAACTATACTTCAATTTACAAAATTTAAAAATGAATACCAAGACTTAAGCAGACTATTCTTTTACTCTAGGAAAGCTTCTGTCAAGTGTCTTCCAGTTATGTAACACATGGGAAAAGATGGATATAAAAGTCATGTGCTGGAGAGAGGTTTGCATCTCTCTAAACCGACTTGGCTTTGGTCAGGACAGTTGTTTCCTGCCCTGATGGTAAGCATCTGTGGTTAGAGAGCTGAGCGCAGAACATGAACAGGCAAACTATATAGTCCACAGGTCCCTGTCCTTAGGAAAATGCCACACTTGGGTTAATGCTCTGCTATTGCTGTCTTGAAACTTTGAAAAAAAATATTATATATTTATTTTTCGGCTGCACTGGGTCTTCACTGCTGTAAGTGGCCTTTCTCCAGTTGTGGTACATGGGCTTAGTTGCACCATGGTATGTGGAATCTCCCGGACTGGGGATGGAACCTGTGTCCCTTGCATTGGCAGGCAGATTCTTAACTATTGGACCACCAGGGAAGTCCTTAAATTCTTAATAACTTTTGAACAGTGCACATTTTAATTTTGCCCTGGGTCCTATACAATATATAGCTGATCTGGCACCGGAAGTTGGTGAAAGTGTTTTCACACAAGACTGTGAGACTAACCACAATGGAAACTAGCTCCACCAGAATAAGAGGGGAGAGAATGGATACACTTTTAAGTTTCTTGCCCTTTCATTATGCTTTACAACTAGTTATTTTAACTATTCAGGAAATTTTAGTGTTGTAAGATTGGACCCTGGTGCAAAATCAAATGTGAGTTCTTCCTAATATGCTTTTGCATACAACAAAAAGAGCTCTTCTCCTTCCAGTCAGACAAGAGAATTTGACTAACTTGGCTAAGTAAGGGAGAGGTTCAGAAAAGGAGACGAGCTGTATTGTAAAGGGGAATGATCATGCAAGGGGATTGGTGGAAAGGCATTTAGGCCTCTGTGGATATGAAGCTCTGGTTCTCAAAATGAAAAAGCTCTTTTCTTAAAAAAAAAAAAAAAAAAAGAATTCCATTCACCTCTGGGTTTGGGGGTGAGAGTGGTACCTAAGGCCCCCTGGAAAGGGGTAAGAGCTATATTCCTTGATTATTTCCACTTTCTAAGAGGGCTTGAAAACTAAATCCTTGGGCCTTGATGCAGTGCCTTACTGTGATATAAAGCTGTGTGCTTGTGAGTCCAGGATTTGCTGGTTTGTTGTTGTTGTTCAGCTGCTCAGTCATGTCTGATTGTGACCTCATGGACTGTAGCACGCCAGGCTCCTCTGTCCCCTACCATCTCTCAGACTTTGCTCAGATTCAAGTCCCTTGAGTCAGTGATGCTACCTAACCATCTTATCCTCTGCCTCCTCTTTTTCCATTTGCCTTCACTCTTTCCCGTCATCAGGGTTTTTTCCAATGAGTCAGCTCTTCTCATCAGGTAGTCAAAGTATTAAAGCTTCAGCTTCAGCAACAATACTCAGGGTTGATTTCCTTTAGGATTGACTGGCTTGATCCTGCAGTCCAAGACTCTAAAGAGTCTTTTCCAGCACCACAATTCAAAATGAAGAATTCTTTGGCACTCAGCCTTCTTTATGGCCCAACTCTCCACATCTGTACATGAGTACTGGAAAAACCATAGCTTTGATTATATGGACCTTTCTCAGCAAAGTAATGTCTCTGCTTTTTAGCACACTGTCTAGGTTTGTTGTAGCTTTCCTTCCAAGGAGCAAGCATCTTTTAATTTCATGGCTACAGTCACCATCTGCAGTGATTTTGAAACCCAAGAAAATAAAATCTGTCGCTGCTTCCGCTTCTCCCCCTTCTATCTGCCATGAGGTGATGGGACCAGATGCCATGGTTTTAGTTTTTTGAATGTTGAGTTTTTAGTATGCTTTTCACTCTCCTCTTTCACCTTTATCAAGAGGCTCTTTAGTTCCTCTTCATTTTCTGCCGTTAGGGTAGTATGGTCTGCATATCTGAGGTTATTGCTATTTCTCTTGGCCATTTTGACTTCAGCTTATGATTCATCCAGTCTGGCAGTTCACATGATGTACTCTGCATAGCAGTTAAGTCTAGATGTACTCCTTTTCCAATTTTGAACCAGCCCATTGTTCCATGTCCATATCTAACAGTTAAGATACGCTGGTATTCTCACCTCTTTAAGAATTTTCCACAGTTTGTTGTGATCCACATAGTCCAAGGCTTTAGCGTAGTCAATGAGACAGAAGTAGATGTTTTTCTTGAAGTCCTTTGCTTTCTCCGTGATCCAACAAATGTTGACAATTTGATCTCTTGTTCCTCTGTACATCTCGAGTTTCTCAGTTCACATCCTGCTGAAGCCTAGCTTGAAGGATTTTGAGCATGTCCTTGCTAGAATGTCAACTGAGTGAATTGTATTGTAAACATTCCTTGACATTGCTCTCCTTTGGAATTGGAATAAACACTGACTTTTTGCTGGTTTAGGAGAGACTAAAGTTGATATGCTAAGAGAAATAGAGAAGAGAGACAGAAAAAGACCTACCTAGACTTGATTGTCTTTTCCTTTGATTATTTTGGTTATCCCAGCCTTCCTTCAGGAAATCTCTTTTGTGATTCAGATCGTTCAAGTGGAGATTCTGTGTCTTGTCTCCAAAGGATTCCCATTTTACAGATTAGGGGACTGAAACTCAGACATTTTTATTAAGTGATTTATCCAAGGCTCAGTGCCCTGAGCTTTTTCCATTACACAACCTTTCTTCCCTTCTTGCCAGTTTTGTTTATAGTCAGCCCTCTTTATCTGCAGTTTGGGCATCTAATGGAGTCACCAAAGAACACAAATATTTGGGGGGAAAAATCCCAAAAGCAAAACTTGAATTTGCACTGGCAACTCTTCACATAGCATTTACATTGTGTTAGCTATTATAAGTAATCTAGAAATGATTTAAAGTATACGGGAGGCTGTATATAGGTTTTATGCAAATGCTATACAAGTGTGTATAAGCTACTTGAGCATCTACAGATTTTCTTTGGGGGGGGTGAGGGGAGGCAGGGAAGTGTCCTCAGAGAACCAATTCCCTGAGGATACAGAGGGGTGACTGTATTTTGAGATAATATAGAAGGAATTCCCTTAATCTTTCAGGATTCCATTGCAAGAAACATTAAATAAAACTTTGGCTAAGTAAACCAAGAATTTATTAGTAGCTTATGGCTAGCTCATAATTTAGAAGTAGGAAATACACACCCAGCCTTGTGAAGCTTTGAACCAGAAGGTCCAGATCTTAGTCATAGAAACACGTGTGCCACCTCTTTAGGCAGATGATCAGGTCCAACCCACTGTGTGCTTAATATCAACAGTGAAGTTCCCTGGTAGGAGTCTGCTTGGCTTCTTACTGAGATGTGCCCATCCCTCTGGTCAGGGGAAGGATCCCACAGTTAGCAGTCTCCAGAATGAGGAAGATCAAAGGAGTACTTTAAGGAATGAATGCTGAGCAGAAAAAAACAAAAGCTGTATATCCCATAACAGGACCTCTTGATAAGATCTTTCCATGTAAATTTTTCACATGTAGATAGTGGTGGGAGAGGTAACAGTGTTTTACAAAGACCTATAAGTGGCCAAACGTTTAGAAATGTCATATAGCAAAAACAAAAAAAATCATCTCAGATCTCCCTTTTCTGGTAAGGATGATAAACTTCAGTGCTCTAAATCCAGATATTTCAATGGTGAGGTCAGATATATGATAGTTAATTTATTAAGGTTCATATGAAATTTGGAATGATGATCTAATATTTCTTCCAGACATATCCCATTCATCGAATGTCCCTGGCTGCCTATCCCCTCTACATACAGCTTTTATGCCATGTGGGTCCTGAGGCAAAAATGAGTTTATCCTAGTTTGAGCTCAAGTCTTGAAACCACACCTCTCCTGCCTTTATTAAAACACAAAAGATGTATTTTCATTGCGGAAAAACTTAAAAATAGAGATAAAGAGAAAACAATATATACTACTTTTCATTATGTACAGACAGAAATATTTGAGGTTTTGTTTTGAGAAAGGCAGATATTTCTTATATGCACAACTGAATCTTAGGTAATCATAACACATTGTAAAATATCATAGACAATACATTTCTGGAGAATTTTAAATTGACCCAAACAGTATTATTGGCCTTCCTGGGTGACTCAGCAGCAAAGAATTTGTGAAAGCATGGCAACCCACTCCAGTATTCTCGCCTGAAAAGTCCCATGGACAGAGGAGCCTGGCAAGCTATGGTCCACAGGGTCGCAAAGAGTCGGATATGACTGAAGTAACTGAGCGTGGCATGACATGTGCTTAGTAGATCTTTGCTTCTTTTATTTATTTATTTTTAAGCAACTACATGTATTGAGTGTCAGACACTGTGCTAGGCCTTTGTATGTAGTATTTTTAAAAGATGAGATATAATTTACTAACAACAAAAGGCAAGGGTTTAAATGATATGCATTTGATGAATTTTAACACATGTATACACTCGCGAAGCCACAGAAGATGCAGCCACCACCTCAATCAAGATACAGTATATTCTCTCCATGTTTGATACATCATGTGGTAGTGATGTACAAGAGGTATAAGTAGTAAGAGTTCCACCATCACTGTCCGTCCATCTGGAATAGAACAAAGCTATCTGTTTTCCTATTTCACAGTATCCACATAACTCCTATCCCCATTTCTTGGCTCTTAGTGGGAGGATGGGCTCCAAAGCGTAGAATTCTGATAATTCCTTTTAGCTATTTTCATTTCCCTGTACAATATATTTATTTTTTGAAAATTTGAGTTTCACATAGACCCGTTTTCTCTATTCAGCCTAGATACAATTATTTCTTAAGATTTTGACTTTTAAAGAAAAGTTTTACTACTGGTAAAAAATATGGAAAAAGAGAATTTACGTTTAGGTCCTTAAGTGTATATAGATTAAACATTTGTTAAAATTTAGTGTTGTCTATGAATGTGTATTTTAAGGTTTAAAAAGCATAAAGCAAGTAATATTTTATCATACCAAACACTCCTTTCTGTGATAGGTAAAACAACTGAAAAAAGCTTTGCTTATGTTTTTTCAGGTTACCAGTGCTATTAGTGAAAAAACTCAAGCTGGCCAAACTACTTAAAAATAAATGCCTCTAAATTAGTTTTCATTAGAATGTTAATCAGAAAAATACTAAATCAAGATTCAGTTTATGTGGTGTGTAATGAAAAAAAAAAAAACCCAGTAATTACACTTTGTTTTATGAATAATAGCGGCAAGTAGCCTCTCTCCAAAAAAAGCAGATACATCCTAAGAGCAGTTACATTTTTTGTGAGAAGCATTTTATATAGCACCACTTCAAGACAAGTTCTGGAGTTGTCAACAGATCCTTTTCTTGTGCTTGCCTTAAGTAACTTTGCTATAAAGATCTTCTTTTTGCATCATCTGGTTTTTATCAATCTTTTGAGAATTTGGAAAATTTGAATTGTCTCCAGACACTGTTCCCAGGTGGCGCTAGTGGTATAAAGAACACACCTGTGATGCAGGAGATGCAAAAGGTACAAGTTTGATCCCTGGGGCAGGAAGATACCCTGGAGAAGAAAGTGGCAACCTATTCCAGTATTCTTGCCTGGAGAATCCCCTGGACAGAGGAGCCTGGTAGGCTACAGGTTACAAACAGTCAGACACGACCTACGCAACTCAGCATGCGTGTACCAGATATTATAAAGATTTGCTTTACATTTCCAAGTATGACGAGTATTTGTAAATCTTGTCCATTTCAGGTATTATGCCTTTGCAATCATTACATGTTGGAACAGTATTATTTTTGTGACAAAACATTTATGCTCTGTCTCTGCATTCTAAAAATACTAACTACAGGGAGTTCTCTGGTGGTCCAGTGGGTTAGGATTTGGCACTTCTAACTGCTATCACCCTGCTATTGAGTTAATTTCCTGGTCTGGGAACCGAGATCCTGCAAGCCACAGGGCGTGGCCAAAAAATTATATATATATATATATATATATATATATATGCTATTCTGTTTCTCTTCCATTCTCTTCAGTAAAATTTCATGAAGCCTTTTAAAAATAGATGTCATGAAGTGTTTTATTTTTGGAGGTATAATTGACACGTTATATTCTTTTAGGTGTACAACATAATGATTTGTTATGTTTACATACTACAAAAATGATTACCCTAGTAAGTCTGGTTAGCATCCATATGAAGGGGGTTTTATCATTGGTAAATCATCAGAGTGAATCTTTTTTTTCTTTTTGGCTGTGCCGAGCAGCTTGTAGGATATCAGTTTCCTGACCATGGATTAAACCTGGGCCACAGCAGTGCAAGCCTGAAATCCTAACCACTAAGCCACCAGGGAACTCCCTTTAAAGTGAATTTTAATCCCAGGAATATTTACATGAAGATATTTACTGCATTTAGAAGGTGGGTTTTAAACGTGGTAGATTTATTAGTCAGAGATATTCAATTTGCTAGTGATAGAAACCAATATCACAATAACCTTTGCAAAAAAGGAGATGAAGGGATAAATACTGGGGGCAGCGAGAGCAGGGCAGCTCTAGACATACAGGCTCAGAACCAGGAATGTGATGCCTTTTGCCCAGACAACCTAGTTTCTACTTTCTTCTGAGTAGTAGCCTCCTTCCTTCAGACATCTTTCCACAGGTGTGAATATGGCTACTGGAACCTTGAGAACACATTCTTACAATTCCAGAGCCTGTCAAAGACCAAAACCAAACAAATAAGCCAACTGGTTTTATTTAGTTCACTGCATCAGGGTGAGTACTTTTGCCTGGAGACTTTTATAGGGAGACAGCTTATAGGTGGGGTGATTTTAGTTGGAATTGTTGTTGTAATCAAGGGGTCTCAGTCAGTCTGAACAGCAAATATTTGTTTGTAGCTAAGTTTCAGATTGGCAGAAAGTGAAGAGGAACGACAAATCCTCTTGATGAAATCGAAAGAGGAGAGTGAAAAAGTTGGCTTAAAGCTCAACATTCAGAAAACGAAGATCATGATATCCAGTCCCATCACTTCATGGGAAACAGATGGGGAAACAGTGGAAATAGTGTCAGACTTTATTTTTTGGGGCTCCAAAATCACTGTAGATGGTGACTGCAGCCATGAAATTAAAAGATGCTTACTCCTTGGAAGAATAGTTATGACCAACCTAGATAGCATATTCAGAAGCAGAGACATTACTTTGCCAACAAAGGTCCGTCTAGTCAAGGGTATGGTTTTTCCGGTGGTCATGTATGAATGTGAGAGTTGGACTGTGAAGAAGGCTGAGCACTGAAGAATTGATGCTTTTGAACTATGGTGTTGGAGAAGACTCTTGAGAGTCCCTTGGACTGCAAGGAGATCCAACCAGTCCATTCTGAAGGAGATCAGCCCTGGGAGTTCTTTGGAAGGAATGATGCTAAAGCTGAAACTCCAGTACTTTGGCCACCTCATGCGAAGAGTTGACTCATTGGAAAAGACTGATGCTGGGAGGGACTGGGGGCAGGAGGAGAAGGGGACGACCGAGGATGAGATGGCTGGATGAGATGACTCGATGGACGTGAGTCTGAGTGAACTCTGGGAGATGGTGAAGGACAGGGAGGCCTGGTGTACTGCGATTCATGGGGTCGCAAAGAGTTGGACACGACTGAGCGGCTGAACTGAACTGAACTGAAATTTCAGATTACCACTTAGGAGAACATGAATGGGAATTTGGAAAGGTTGTGTCTGGCCTTACTGTAGGTAACAAGGAGGTCACTGTGAATCTTATTTAAGTCACATGTTCTTTGCAGTAAGCTGGAACATGAGAGGGTGCAGGGGATTTCTGAACCATCTTAAGTTTTCCAGGAAAACAGGGTTTAGGTAAACGTTCAACATTTTCAAGAGAGAGAAGAAACATTGCCACTGACTACAAGAGATACATCTCTGGGAAGAGTGCCTTGTGCATGGTCACATGTTCATCTGCCTAGCTCTGGTTCAGTCTTTGTGGCCCAGTGGGAGGAAGTGCTGTGAGGGATTCGGCTTGAGTTACGGTCAGAGTGATGAAGAGAAGGGGTGGCAGGCAGATAGAGAAAATCGTTCCACAGTTGGCAAACTGTCACAATTTAATGCCAATTGAACTAAATTCTCACTTTTCTTTAACACAAAAGACGACACAAACTTTTGTTCAAAATTAAATAGAGGCACTAAATATAATGACGATACTGGTAAATTATCATGAATTCTTTTCTAGGCTTTTTAACAGGCCGAGGAGTCTCACAGGCTATCCTGCATTTCCTTCCTCAGAAAAACTGGCCCTCAGCGGGTGGGAGTGGGGGCCAAAAAAGAAGAAAATAAAAAAAAAAAAAGAAAAACTGCCCCTCACTCTTTCTAACCTTAATGCTCTAGAACTGAAACAGCAAAAGCCTTTAATAATATTTCAAATTATTCATTCTGTTCTTGACAACTTTTCTCATAGTACTTGCCACTTCTCCCATTCTACCTCAAAGTCAGATTTGCCTTAATGTGGGCTTGAGGTCACAGAAATTCTTGTTCCCCGCACCGAACAGCTTCAAAGCTTCAAGGTATATGAATTAGTATGGTAAGAAAACAGCCCATTATAATAAGGAGAAGGAGGAGGAGCCTGGTAGGCTACGGTCCATGGGGTCACAAAGAGTCGGACACAACTGAGTGACTTCATTTTGTTGTTTAGTCGCTAAGTCATGTGTGACTCTTGTAACCCCATGGACTGTAGCCCACCAGGCTCCTGTGTCCATTGGACTTCCCAGGCAAGAATACTGGAGTGGGTTGCCATGTCCTTCTCCAGAGAATCTTCCTGATCCAGGGATCAAACCTGCGTTTCCTGCATCGGCTGGTGGATTCTTTACCACTGAGCCACCAGGGAAGCCCACTTAAAAGGCTACCCTACTCTTAGCGGTTTAATTGCTCTTAGGTTTCTGCCCTAGGTCGTACATAGATATGATGTTGCATTCCCTTTTCAGGTGCCCACTGGAAATCCCATCACACCAAGTAGCTCATGAGTCTATCAAAGATACATGGGTTGCTGTAAACGGTGGTCACATTATAGATGATATGACCTCTCTCACTCTTTCTGGTAATCAATGAACTCTCTCATCTCCTCGCAGATCCAGTTCCCTCTGCCCTTCTCAACCCCCACAGTCCCTGCACGTTACCTTGTGAAGCTCTCTGGAAAGTGAAGTGAATGCCCTCCCCTGTGTATGTTTATTTCAAAGCCCTCCCAAGCCTATCTGGATTCCTCAGTGCTCTAGAATTCTGCAACACAACATTTTCTTTCACTACATCAGCCTTGTAAGACATTTTGTGGGGTGCCTTTCTAGCTCATGATGACAGTTCTCTGAGACTGGAATTAGTTAGTGACCCTGTATTCCCAGGTGTGAGGTTTCCATGGTGGCTCGGTGGTAAAGAATCTGCCTGCCAGGGCAGGAGATTCAGATTTGGTCCCTGGGTCAGGAAGATTCCCTGAAGATGGATATGGCAACCCACTCCAATATTCTTATCTGGGAAATCCCATGGACATAGGAGTCTTTTGGGCTACAGTCCATGTGGTTGCAAAAGAGTCGGACACAACTTAGCACCTAAAACAACAAATTCCCAGGTATATTTGACTGAACCAGCTTTGACCAAGCTGGACCAATTAGGTTCTCTTACCTGGCAATTTTATAGTAGAACTGAAGGTCTTCAGTTTTCATCCCTGGATAGGGCTGGGCTTGAAACATGTGCATTCAGAGCTCCGAGCAGCCAGTTCGTGAAGAGAGAGAAATTGAATCTACAGAGAAAGAAGTGTATTAAGATACTTTTAGCTGCAAGTAATCAAAATCTTAAATCAAAAGGTCTTATATTTGCCTGAGTGTGTCTGTAAGGCTCTGTCAATCGTCCCAGCTTCTTTAGTCTATGCTGATGGGCCAGTGTGTTACTAACCACTGTGTGGCACATGCTCAGTAGAGATGTCCTCAGAGGACCCTCCAGTCCCTGATTGGTGGGGGGNATCTTAAATCAAAAGGTCTTATATTTGCCTGAGTGTGTCTGTAAGGCTCTGTCAATCGTCCCAGCTTCTTTAGTCTATGCTGATGGGCCAGTGTGTTACTAACCACTGTGTGGCACATGCTCAGTAGAGATGTCCTCAGAGGACCCTCCAGTCCCTGATTGGTGGGGGGGAGGTGGTCCCAGCTCAAGCTCGACCTTCCTTCTCCACTGCTGCCTTTTGTTACACGGCTGTCTCCCAGCCAACAGCCTTTATGTGTGAGGTCTGGTGAAACGTCCACGTTCAGCCACCTATTCCAATGTGCAGTAAATCCAGGGGAAGTACTTGTTTCCTTGTTGCACGATACTACTTCCTGCATGCTCTCTTCAGTTTTCTTTTGTTCATATTTGCCCTCCTTTGTTCAAAGGGAAAATTGGCTAGCATGCTGCCTCAGCAAATGGCCAACTAAGGCATAGAATCGAGGTCTTTCCTCCTCACGGACCACCCTCCAGTCTTTACGTGGGTCTCCCTTCTCACTCATTTTCCCTGGAGAGACAGCACCTTCTGTCCCTCTTCTACTGGGAGGAGAAAGTCTCTCCTCCTCATGAAGTAATTCTGCATTGCTCAGAAAGTCAGTCACTGTGTGCCCTTTGCTCCTCCTCACTTTACAGAGGCCTGGAGAGAGCTGGAGTGAGGAGGAGGCTGCAAATGTCTAGGCTATTTTCTGTCTGCTCTCTTGGGGGAGGTGCCTGGTTCCAATTACTGGCAATTTGCTTAAGGGTGTGGGTTAGTTCGTACTTTTTTGTTCTCACCTGTGGGCCCTAATCACCAACTCTGGGACAACTGGGAAAAATCTCAGGTACAGCGACAACCATCTCTAATTTTCTTGAGTAATTGCTATGTGTCAGGCAATGTACATTTTATAGTAACCATCTTATTTATGTGTCACATCAGTCCCACAAGGTAGACAACGGATCAAAGCAACTCAATGAGAAAAGGAGTCCTTACAACAAATGGTGCTGGAACGACTAGATTGTGATCTTCCTTGGCCCGTGATGGGGTTATGTCTTGATAAACCCCTCATAAGCTGAAAATATAATAAGTCAAAGTGCATTTAATACAACTAACCTACCAAACACCACCACTTAGCATACCCTGAAAGTATGAAAGTGTTAGTCGTTCAGTCGTGTCTGACTTTTTATGACCCCATGGACTGTAGCCCTCTAGGCTCCTCTGTCCATGGAATTCTCCAGGCAAGAATACTCCAGTATTTGATTTATCAGGAATAGATTCTTGCATAAGGTTTGAGGTAGCAATCTAAAATTTTCTTTCCAAAAGGTTATCTAATGTCCCAACACCATCTCTCCCTCACTATCATGAAATGCCATGTATACTATACTGAGTTCTCATACTAGGATTTGTTTCTGGAATTCTACTTCTGTTTGTTCATGTCTTTTCTGCTACAGGATCACGGTTGTAATTATTACTGCTTCATTATACTGTGTTCCCTCTTGTGGTTCTGACATGATGGCTCTGCTACCAGCAACCACGCCTTTAGTCAGGAGAGAGAGGCAGGCAGGGCAAGTGCCCAGCCTTGATTCACAAGTACCAGCAACTCTCAAATACTGCAGTGCTTTAGGAAATTCCATTGAAGATTTTAGAGAAAGGCACTCACGTAAGGAATCTGAAAATAAACCCTGAGAGGTATGTGTTTGTGATTCAGGAAGTAGCGGGGGTGATGGGGAGCTCATTCATGAACTTCCACTCCATCATGTAATTTTACTTTCTGTTCATTTACACGGAGATGCCAGGTTGCCACTGTGTCCTCTCTGGTGTGGAAGAGGATTTTACTTTTAGAGAAGTAAATGTCACTCCACTGACATTCTAAATGATTGGAAGAGAACTTTTAGCATGGGCTCTGGGTCTCATCTTATTTAGGGGTAAGATGATATGCCAAAGACAAGTATGCTACTCCTTCCTGACTTCTTACAAGTGCTAACATTATTGGAATAAAAACAAGATATCCCAAGCTCTGCTCACTGTCACAGACCACTGAACCAAGTAAGGATATTAAGGTCATTGCTTTTTTCCAAAAGTAAACTTTTGCCTTAAGTGGAAATGGCACACAATACAACCATATTTAATAGACTAAATAGTATTCCTAAAGGGCCTGTCATCCAGTTCTGAAGAATGACTTATTATGCACATTTTTACCCTTTGCGAGTACCCAATTCTTTCAAAGCATTTCAAGAATACATAAAGTTCTTCTCATGGTTTTTTTCATAGTACCTCCACAGTGGAAACTTCTTCTGGTTATCCTTTTTTCAGACTTGTCTTTGTCTTGCCTGAAAGAGAAACTCTGATGCTTTCAGTGAACTCAAGTCATCCCTTCTCTTGTTTCAGCCTGCTGTTGCTATTGCTGCTGCCTTTGGCCTTGGGGATGGATTCCTGTGCCAGTGCCAGGAAAACTTGTTAGTCATTCTCCTCTGAGTTAAGGTTTGCACTGCTGGTGTTCGAGTGTCAAACTGTAATCGTCTGTGATATATTTAGAATTTGAACTCACATTGCATTTGAACATTTGCTGCATGTCCACAAGAAAATAAATGGTCGTCCTTTAGTTGTGAAGCCATGCCTGGGCAGAATGCCACATAAAATTGTTCATAATAACACTGTTCATAGTAACACTGATTCTTTATCAAATTATAAATATTCATACTCCAGATTCCTCTTCAATCAGGAAACCTGAAAAGCAAATCATTATCCTGGGGCTCAGGGCCTTTTAAAATCATTGTCCTTGAGTCTTAAAGCAAGAAGCAAAGAGCATTCTGTCCTGAGACAAAGGAGCTGTATTTAGCTGAAGGGAAACCAGCACAGGATACACTGAGTCCTGATGAATTTGATACTTGAAACAAAAAATGATAAAAGAGTTTTGCAATTTGTAGACAAGAGATGCCAGCTGCTACTATGGCAGGATAGCTCCCTGCCGGGGGGGTCCCTCTGTACTCAGGAACAGGACAAGCCAGAGCAAAACTGGACTGAGCAGGTCAGAGTCATGTTTCTGTCCTAAGTGGACCAGACCAACAGGCTGGACTTTGGGGGTGGAGTTGGAATGTCAGCTGCTAGAGGTGGAAGGCGGCTGAGTCTGGGGCTGGTTGAGGAGAGGGTGGAGTTTATTAGTTAAGGAGATTGTGAGTCAGGTCAGGAGAATTACCAGTGACCAAGGGAACTAGATGAAGGGGTTAAATTTTCCTGATGGTATCAGCTTGGTGGCCTGGAGAAATCTGTGTAAGTGTATCCAGCCTTTTAAGATTATAAAGAGGGAAAGAGTTGGGATTGATGATACTGCAGGACATATGCATAAGAGTAATCAGCCCAAATAAGGGAAAAGACTGAGACTTTGGGGAAGGACCTCAGAATGAAAGCATAGCGCTACTATGTAAGCAGACAGTATGATAAAGGGAGGAAGGACACTAGGATTTCAGCCAATATGGAGTTAGAAGTGAACTACAATGGTAGTTTCTATATCAAAAGAGTGTTATGATTAGAAAAATGCTTAAGGGGGAAAAAAAATCAAGAGGCTAAATTGTGCTACATGCTCAGATGCTCAGTTGTGTCCAACTCTTTGGGACCTCATGGACTGTAGCCCAACAGGCTCCTCTGTCCATGGGATTTCCCAGGCAAGAAGACTGGAGTGGGCTGCCATTTCCTCCTTCAGGGAAATTGTGCTATACTACTCTTCATATGTATACTTGTTATATTTCCATTTGTACTTAAAATTAAACAATGTTTAAACAGGTTTATTTTAGGGTTTCTCAGAGCCTTTAACATGACATTATTAACCTCAGTATCTCATGGAATGCAGCTTGGGAAAGGCTAGTTTAACTGAATATTAAAAAGTGAGTAAGTGAAAGTCTCTTAGTTGTGTCTGACTCTTTGTGACCCCATGGACTGTAGCCTACCAGGCTCCTCTATCCATGAGATTCTCCAGGCAAGATAAACACTGAAAGTAAGGAAAGTCTTCCAAAAGGTCTATAGTGAATGACTCTAGATGAATTAATTTCTCTTAATCTTTTGTAGCCTGGAGTCCTGCAGTCCATGGGGTCGAGAAAAGAGTCCTACACAACTTAGTGACTGAACAACAGCAATTCTTTCATTTTACATATTTATTCTAATGCTTCTTGGTGGCTCAGATGGTAAAGAATCTGCCTGTAATACAGGAGATGTGGATTTGATCCCTACTTTGGGAAGAGCCCCTGGAGAGGGATATGGCAACCCACTCCAGTATTCTTGCCTGGAGAATTCTGTGGACAGATGAGCCTGGTGGACTACAGTCCATGGGGTTCCAAAGAGTTGGACACAACTGAACGACTAACATTTTCATTGTAATGAGGCTTTACAAAGAACGTAAGCTTAAAGAAAGCAGTGTAGTTATAGGAGGCCACTTTGTAATCGGAGTTTTAAGTTATGTGACCTTGACCAAGCTCTTTAACCCCATCAGGCCTGTTTTCTCATCTTTAAAATTGGAGAATAACACCTACATAATGGGTTTGCTGTGAAGATTAAATAGATTATGATACCCAAATAACTCAGCACAATGTGGCACATACTGCAGGAACTGGAGATGGAGTAATTACCATTATTCCTGAGTTGTTAGAATTTTAGAGTTCAAGAAAGGAGTGCTGGTTCTGTTGCCAAAATCTTGGCTCTCTGTGTACCAATGCCAAACAGAAATATGGAGACAGAGTTATGGAGGAGAAAGAGAGAGTGGCTTTAGTATTTTGCCAGGCAAGGGGAAACACAGTAGGCTAGTGCCTTAAGAACTCTGCCCCCGCCCCTCTCCTTCACTCCCTGCTAGGTTGGGGGAGAGTTTTATGTATATAGTTAGATGGGGTATTCGATAAGGATCAAGGCAGTAACAGTTTTTCATGCTTTCTTATGCAGAGTTTCAAAAGGATGGGGTGGCTGAAAAGATGGGGGGATCTCAGGTGGTCTCATCTCCTAATCTTGGTGAGTCTCTCTGGTCCCTTTAGTTTTGCCTCACGTGGTTTTGCTTCTGCATCTCCTTTAATCAGTAAGTGTTCTGCCCTTTGGAACTCAGAGAAGGTCATGGAGGGTTGAGTCTTGATGACAAGAAATGGGGGACAAAAAGGCCTTCATGCCCAGGAGTTCCTCTGGGCCCTGCTTGGCATCAATTTGTTGAAGAGACCTGGTCTACTCACTGTGATACCAGGGAAGTCAGAAACCACCATTATCTGAGCTTGTAGCTTACTTGTGAAACAGATAATTCCAGAAGCCACTATAGAATGTAGGACAAGACTCCACTGGACACCTGGTAGGGAAGATTATGAATTTCCAACTGAATTTTGTCTTACGGTGAGCAGGCTATGAACACTGTATATTTAAAATAAACAAACACTTAACTGCTTAGAACAAAATATATTTATTAAAAAAAATTTTTAATAAATATTTATTTATGGCTGCACTGAGTCTTCATTACTGTGTGTAGACTTTCTCTAGTTGTGGAAAGTGGGAGCTACTCTCTAGTTGCAGTGTGTGGGCTTCTCATTGCAATGGCTTCTCTTGTGGAGCATGGGCTCTTGGGCCCACAGACTTAGTTGCCTGGTGGTATGCANGAAGAGAGGGAGTCGGAGCGCCGGAGATCTCAAGATTGGGTTGGCACGGAAAGATTCAGAAAAAGAGAATAAAATCGATGCCTTTTGGATACCTTTGCATTCACTTTGGTTTTTTACGTCGCTTCAGTATATTGAACTGTGTTGGGTCATTTTCTGCTATCCTGTGCGCATCCACCCCAACAACGTCCCACTTTTACTGTAATATGCATTTCAGCCAGGGTGTTGGCCCCAGTTGTTAATGAATGACTCAGGGGCTCACTTTGACTTTTAAAAGAACCTATAGTAAGTTATGGGACCAATAAAGACACAACCCTAAAAAAAATAATGACTCACCCACGTTTTTCCTTGCATAGGGTAAGAAAGAATCTACTTGTATACTTAGAGATACCTTTCAATCATTGTCTTCCTTTTGGACAAAATCTTAAGAAGTTTCGTATTATTTGGTTCTCATTGTGTCTCATTAAGGGCCTCTGTTCCAAGGCTCCTTTTTTACCCTGACTTCGCTTCTTCAGCGATAGATTTCTGGCCAACTCGATTGCTTCGTTTACCAGACTGACTCTGACGAGACTGACAACATTTTCCTTAAACTTATCAGATTTTTACCTCTTATTTTAGACCTAACTCAAGTGCTTCCCCGAAAACCCATCCCAGATTCAAAATCTCAGTTTGATGTTCCTTTCTCAATTTTGTAGTTTTTAACAGCATTAATGAGATATAATTCACATACCATACAGTTAACTCTTTCAAAGTGTACAATTGGTTTTTAGTGTAGTCACAATTTTGCAATTATCAACACAATTTAAACATTTTTTTTTTTTACCGCACAAGAGAAGCCGTTTACTCATTAACAGCCGCAACCCAGTCCCTCGCCCTCTCATCTTCATAGTTTGTAATAGTGCGTCTAATTTGTATTTCCAGGCAAGTGTATTGTACACTGAAGTTTTTTAAGTATTTAAGCATTAATTTCCTATTTGTTACTGTCTTTCTGGATCCTGTTGTGCTTCATCTGTAGAGATAGTTTTCCTCAAGAAGTTAAAAGGACTAGAGCGCTGAGTTAATCATGTAACTTTTTGGTCTTTTTCCCACCTAGAAGTGAGCATGTTTTATTTAGCTCCAAAGGTAAGAATATCAAGTATTAGAATGAAGTGTTCCTGACATTTCTTTTTAGCCTCTTACGATGCCCCCTCTTTCTCCTTTAGACAGATAGGAACTGTAACAGTATTACTGTGAATCTCATTATTTGGTATTGAAAGAGTTGTTTCAGGAAAGGATAGATACACCATATAATTGTGACAAAGAATGTCTGTTTAAAAATAGTTTTCCTTACATCTCTTGGAAACTTAGATGCCATACGTTCAAGTAATTTTTGAACTATGATCTTGATTAGCTTGATTTCTGTCTTGGAGTCTTTGGTTAAGTGGAACATGGGGGCAGGAGGGTTGATTTTTTTTTAATAAGTAGTGATTACCAAAGCATGGATTTGGTAAACCTCAGAGATACACAGGGACTGATGTAGATTTGCTTGAGTGTAAGAGTGGAATGAAATGGAGGGTTGGGTATGATGAAAGTAACACATTTCAGATGAGATTGGGACCGTTCAGAGTGGTATGGCAGTAGACATAACTCATTTCAATATGTGGGTACAACAGGATTTGATTTCCATTTTTGAGGAGCTAGTTGAATTTTACCTGGAAGAGATCCTAGCTTTCTCAGCAGATAAGATCCTTCCATCATGGACATATGGCTGGTGGGCAAAGCCAAACGTTAAATGTATACTTACTGACTGTGGTAAAGACCCTCATGGGAAAGTATGGAAAACAGTGATGGGGGACCTAATTTAAGTGGATATGACGTGGTGATGGAAGGCATTCTTAAAAAAGTGTCATTTAAGTTGTAACCTGGAGGATGAATAGGGTTTTACCATGGAGATTTGTGGTGGGAGTGAGCAAGAGTTGTTTAGGTAGAAGAAATAGCAAGTGAGGAAGACCTGAACTTGGCACACAAGACACTACTGAAGGGATTTTGGCCATTTGAAGGAATGTTGAACTGAATCTAGAGAGAAGTTAGGCAGGGTGGATTAGATCATGGCAAGGCATTGTAAATCATAGATTTTNAAAGTATGGAAAACAGTGATGGGGGACCTAATTTAAGTGGATATGACGTGGTGATGGAAGGCATTCTTAAAAAAGTGTCATTTAAGTTGTAACCTGGAGGATGAATAGGGTTTTACCATGGAGATTTGTGGTGGGAGTGAGCAAGAGTTGTTTAGGTAGAAGAAATAGCAAGTGAGGAAGACCTGAACTTGGCACACAAGACACTACTGAAGGGATTTTGGCCATTTGAAGGAATGTTGAACTGAATCTAGAGAGAAGTTAGGCAGGGTGGATTAGATCATGGCAAGGCATTGTAAATCATAGATTTTTATCTAGGTGCTATGGGAGGTGATTCAACTGATACTTTAAAAATGTGATTGCTCTTTTTTTTTTTTTTTGTGGAGAGTGGATTTATTTGAGAAGGGTGAGAGAAGCCTGATGCACCCAAGGATACTTAGGAGGCTACTGCAGTATTTGGTCCACGTGGGAGTTGCTGTTGCTCTCCACTGGTATGGAACTGGGAGGAAAGTGTGGGCAGCTTAGAGATAAACTGTGGCGTTCTAAATTGTGAGTGTTGACATTTTATGACCATAGGCTTTGGTATAAGATGGGAAGCCTATTTTTATATTTAGTTGGATTATTATAATAGAAAGAGTACAACCTTAAAGCTTTGGAATTGAAATGTTAACGGACTGCCAAACTTTACAGGAGTTACTTGGGCTGCATTATGCAGAGTTTATGGGGTAGAGATGAGTTACCTAAGAAAAGCTTTCTGTGTATGAATAGTTTATATTGTTTTCATGGACTTAGTTCCTAATAAAGCTATATTAGAAATTTGAAGAGATGAAATTGTCTATTAATAACTACCCTTGAGAGGGAAAGCTGAAAATAAGTATAGGTTCTGGTTAACTGGCAGATTAACTTCTGATAACGTTATTTGTGCAAGAAGTGTTCCTCTCTAGAATAAATGTCTTTACATGTTGTAGATCTGTGTAGAGCTGCAAGATGACTTGGATCTTTTGGGTTCAATGAAAAGGAAAGTTGATTTGTTAACTAAAGCTTTAGACTACTTACACTTCTCATATATAATTGTGAAGGTTATCAAAGTAGTTTAAAAAAAAGACTCAAACTTTAGTTTAAGAACTAAAATAAAAGCTTGTAATACAGAATTGGTGGACATAGTCTACAGAAACTTTGTCATCAGGTTCTAAATTGGATTTCCGATATAACTTTTTTCCTGACTTAACAAAATATTTGTTTGCCACAACAACAAAATAAAGTACTAAGTAAAATTGTTTCTTATCTAATTATTTGCTATTATATACATATATGTATCATTTCATGACTTTTCTAGATTTATACAAATGTACATATAAATATATGTAAAATATAAATATATTTATACAAACATACACATGTATTTATATTTGTAAATATACAGATACACTCATATAAGCAAATAGGATCATACAATATTTTGTAACTATTTCACTTACGTTTTAGACATCTTTCAGAGTCAGTAAATATGAAGTCACCTCAAGTATATGAGTCCATATTATGACTTGAACATGCTTTACTTAAATGTTGAGATGGTTTCTAAATTTTTGCAGTTAGAAATAATCTTCAACAAGTAGTCTTTTATATTTATGTTTGCATGTTAATACTTTTATTTTTGTTGGATAGATTTCCAGATGTGGTTAGACGAAGGATATATATGCCTAGAATTTCAGTGCATATTGCCTGAATACTTTACAAAAATTTAAGAGATTAATTCATACCAGGAACATAAGTGATTTCTCTGTTTCACTGGAGTTTGTGAGGATTATGAGTTAAAATTACATAAAGTATTTAGAATATTCCCTAAGTGTTTGTTAATACTTCTATTATTACCTTTTTATATTTTTAATTTCTCTTTATTAATGGACTACATTGGGACAGTAAAAGGATATCTGTGGAACTTTGCCTTTAGCACTTATCAGATATGTAGCTTTTAATGTTCAAATCTTATTGACTCAGGATTTTAGTTCTTTAGGAACTGCATAGCTGGCGAGTATGAGTTGTTCTGTTTGATACTGATTTGGGTATTTTCTAGCTCAGGGCTAAGACAGTGATCGTGGGATACACTGATTAATGTAACCATTTTCATGCCAGTTCCACCACTGTCTCTTGTTTAATAGTCTAAATACTACTGTAGGTTCTCTGTAAAACTCATTTTCTTATATTATTTAAAACATCGAATTAGAGCAACAGCTGCCTTCATATCCTGAGAGCAGTTCTACGCACACATATAAACATGAAACTACCTTTTAAGGATCTGTGCTGGTTGCAGCTGTTCATAATATCCTATTAGAATGTGCATAAATGTTTGGTCAATGGTGTATCATACCCAGGAAGGAGAACAACATTGTTACCTAGTTTACATGGATTATTTTTTCTAGGACTTAAAGATTAGAACAGAGATGTCTTGAACTTGATTTAAATTAACTTTTTGATGTCAACTTATAATTTGGAATGGAGGAAAAGTAGTCAAGTAGCAAGTGTCTTGAGTACTACTGTTGTTAGCAGCATTAAGTTAGCCTTGTGTGGAGTATAGAGGAAGTGTAAGATAAAGAGCCCTGCTGTGGAGGGCAAAAGTAAATAGAATAAGGATAGAGGACAATTATGGGTGAAGTTATTAAGTACATACCTTAATTAAGTACAAGTTAAATGGAGAGGGAACATAAATGGGGGATGGAGTGATATGGAAAGGCAGGAGTGGGACTTGCAAATAGGATTAGAATAATGACAGGATTGGGAGAGTCTGAGTGAGGGTATAGAGGTAGGAATAAATCTAGAGGGTTAGGTAAGCATTACAAAAGTATGTTTATGGATAGGATTTGGAGTTTGATAGTCCTAATTTTGAACACTGGACTCTAATATTAGTTATGTTTCTAGGTACATAACGTCTTTATTTAGTTCTTCATTTACAAAGTAGGGTCAGTAATAGTTCTTTTCTCAGAGTGTTTGGGAGAAGCAAATGTAGAATGCTTAATGCACTGCCGACATAGAAAGGTTCAAAAATGAAAGCTGTAGAACAAGAGGACTTGACCTGCTTGGATGAAAGATAGGCTTCCTGCCATACATGGGGATTCCATATAGGCTCTGTGCAAATTTTGAATATCCTGGTGAGTGGTAAGTGGTACATGTTTATTTTAAATATCTGGTTCACTATCAAAACGTACAGAATTATTCAGTTACTGAAGATTTTAGAGCATGTTTGTTGAGAAACAAATTTACTGGGGATATGTAGCTTCTGTTTTTAAAATAATTATTTATTAGGATTGCATAGGAATATTTATGTAAATGGTAGTGGTGGCCATTTATGGGGGAGGGTTTTGGTTGTGGAGTTGCTGATAATACTTTCTTCTTTATACTTTGCTAATTTTCTGCAATGAGATTGTTCTAGTGGTGGCCCCAATATCTGACCTAATCTTTTTGGGCCTTTTTCACATTTAAATATTTGTAAGTGTAAGCTTGTAGTTGAAAAACCTCTGCAGTTAGTGCTGTTTAACATACTGATCTCATTCAGTTGTCCTATTGAGAAGGAAATGGTAGAATTTTTATTTCTTATGATTTAAAGATGACTGAGTGGGTTTTAGTAAACAGTTTGAGAAGGTGAAGTAGAACTTTCAGGGCAAACTATTTGGTATATTTTCATCTTGTTTTGGCCATCTGCTCAGCTTGTGGAATTTCAGTTCCTTGACTAGTGATTAAACCCAGGCCATCGCAGTGAAAGCCCTGAATCCTAACCACTAAGCCATTGGGGAACTCCTTAGTTGGTATGTTTTTTGTATAAAACTTGCAACTGTTGGAGGATTAATAATAGCTAATATTATTTACAATGTGCCAGTCTCTAATAATAAAGCCCTTTAAAAGTGGATCTCTGATAGCTCAGTTGGTACAGAATCGGCCTGCGATGCAGGATCCGATTTGATTAGGATCGATTCCTGGGTTGGGAAGATCCGCTGGAGAAGGGAAAGGCTACCCACTCCAGTATTCTGGCCTGGAGAGTTCCAATGGACTGTACAGTCCATGGGGTCGCAGAGAGTTGGACCCAACTGAGCGACTTTCACTTTCAAAAGTGGATCAACAGATTTAGTCCTTAGAGCAACCATATGTAATCTTCCCTATTTTAGAGATGAGCAAATTGAATTTCAGAGACAATAAATACCACAGGTCACACAGCTTGAAAGAGAGAGAAGGGATTCAGACAGACTCATACTGTCTAATTCTAGAGCTTGAGCCGTTTTTATTCCCTTCAAACTGTACATACATTGTACTCAGTCAAATTGATAGAGTGGAAAAGCCAAGGATTTCTTTCTGTAGTGTAATAGTTGGCTTGTTACAGAACTTGTTTTAGAATGTAAAAATTATGTATTAATGATTTTCTACTATCTGATAAGAGTGAACTCTTCCAGTTCTTTACAAGAGCTATGCTTTGTTTGAGGTGTGATTGCTATGTTATGTGGTAAAGATTGATGTTCCATTAAGTAAGATTTGATTGCTTTGTAGCAAAAGTGGGGAACTGTTTGCAGCATGTGCATGCATAGACAAATAAGAGGTTGAATAATTTGAACTGAGACAAACTTGTATTCGGCGTGTTCTACATTAGCATTGCCCAAAGTCCAGTAAGTTGTAAGAGGTTAAAGTGATTAATTTGTACTTGAGAGGGATTGGGAATGCATCACTAAGTGTGTGCTGTTCCTAGAAAATCAGTGAGATTTAGAAGGATCAGGGCAATGGCACCCCACTCCAGTACTTTTGCCTGGAAAATCCCATGGATGGAGGAGCCTGGTAGGCTGCAGTCCGTGGGGTCACTAGAGTCAGACACGACTGAGAGACTTCACTTTCACTTTTCACTTTCATGCATTGGAGAAGGAAATGGCAACCCACTCCAGTGTTTTGTCTGGAGAACCCCAGGGACGGGGAAGCCTGATGGGCTGCCGTCGATGGGGTCGCACAGAGTCAGACATGACTGAAGCGATTTAGCAGCAGCAGCAGCAGGGCATTTCAGGTGGCGAAAAGTGATAGAGCAAAGCAGGAAGATTGGAAGACTGCCTAACTTGTGTTGAGGCACTATGTGCATGAGATGCAGCTGGAAAATGGGAGTGGGATTGGAATTAGGAGAGGCCTAAAGTTAAGGAGTCTGGACCCTATTTGTTGGTAATTCATTTTGTTTGGAAGATAAGAAGAAGCAAAACAGTTACCAAGGTAGAATAGAAAATTAAACCTTCAGTAGGACATATAGTAAAGTTGGGGACATTAATTTTTTCATGCTTAGAGCCTGTCCTGTTTTGAGGAGATGAAGGTTTGAAAACGGCTGCAGGAAACAAACAGTATGGGCTTTTAGTTTTGTTGGGATACATCTTAGAAATTCAGATCTGATGGCTTTTAGAAAGATGTATTTTGCATTTTGTATAGGCTAGAAGCAGTGGAGAGGGTGAATGGAGTGGATGAGATTACAGTGAGCAGTTTCCTAAAGGGCTTTATGGGCTGTGATAATGCATGTGTGTTGAGTCACTCAGTCATGTTCGACTCTACCCTGTGGACTGGAGCTCTCCAGGCTCTTCTGTCCATGGGATTCTCCAGGCAGGAATACTGGAGTGGGGTGCTGTGCCCTCCTCCAGGGGATCTTCATGACCCAGGGATTGAACCCATGTCTGTTATCTGCCATGTTGACAGGCAGGTTCTTTACTACTAGCATCACCATAGAGAGACAGGTAAATAGTACTCAGGAATTTTTTTTTTTTAAGTGATCGTCTATTTGCAGGAAGGCTGATCTTGATACCTGTGCTTCTTGAAGGGCTCTCCTAGCGTGTTCCTGGCCTGTAGAGCTTAGAGTTCATAGGAAGTCTCATGAGATCCCAGACTATGCTGTATGGATACAGGGCATAGCTGCCTAAAACTGCTCTAGGAGTTGGAAAGGGCTATTAAGGCACAGAGTAAGTTTATCTAAGTAAAATGGTTCTATTTAATTATTGTGTCAGATTTGGACCAAGGCAGTATGGCGCCAGAGCTCTCATTCCTACTCATTCCACTAAATTAGAAAAATTAGGAGTCCAGGGAGGCTAGGGAGATCAAAGCTAGCTAGTGGATTATTGATCTATAGTCCTGACTCCTGTTGTTTTCAGATTTTATGACTTGGGATACATTTACCTATAATATCTTTTTTTGGACTCAGTTTCCTCTTCGATACAGTAGAAATAAGATAGGGTGCTTATGAGGATTAAGTAAGATAGTGCACATAAGCAAGTTATTACTTTAGTAATAATGTAGGAGTAGAAGGGTTTACTAACCTGAGGGGGAAATGGACTCTGGCAAGAACTTTGTCTTTTAGAATTTTTTGGGTGGCGTGGGTGAATTTGATCTTAGTTTGAGAGAAATCTGCCACTGGAAAGGGAGGCATCATAAGAATATGAGAGTAAAGGGAACACAGGCCAGGTTCCAGAGTGGAGAAGCGTAGAAGCCATGATAACAAAGGCATCAACTCCTAAGTGTAACTGACTTTCTAAGCTTAAACACAGTGTTTTAAAGTATTTAAACCTTTAAGCAGGCATCAATTATGCTTTCTAAAATAAGTGTCATATAGGTGAAAAGAGCAGGCAGTATATGAATTGATTTGGAAGAATGTGTTCAGAAGTGGAATGAAGTTCCCTGTCAGAAACTGAGTCTTTTTTTTTAAAAAAAGAAAAATTGAGTCCTTGGAAACTAGTTCTAGAAAAATAACTTTCCATATATTTACAATAAGATAAGAGTTGTTTTCAGGGCTTGTAGACTACTCTCTTGGCGAAGTTATGAGCTGTTTATAAAACACAAAGAACATTTAAGTGATGTGTTAATATGACAGCGTATTATTTTATGTTGGAATTTTGAACCCCAGACTTGAAGAATTAGAGGATAGTGGCGACTGGTTAGTCCACCTCTCTCTAGTATTTTAGACAGATGGTCATATTAGATTTGTGCTTCAACATCTCAGTGACAGAATTCCCATTATTCTAAGAAGCAGTGCATTCCATGGGCAGTTTTACTCAGTAGAAAGGTCAAAATCATAGACTTAATTGTGTGCAGTTAAAAAACAGGGCTTTTTGGCTGAGACTCAGAAATCTTGTCTGCTCTGGTTTTTGATGTAATGTTGCAGTAAGGTTTAATGCTTAAATGTTTGTTTTATCTTTTAGGGCTTGCATTTCTTTTGGACCTAAGAATCGCTCAATTGGAGCAGCAGCTAAAAGCCAGGTAGAGTTCTGTTTTTTTCTTACTTATTTCTGTGGTTGGTCCATCCTTCCCATGCAGCAGCTGTTTCAGTGCCCATTATGTGTGGAGCACTGGGAGCTCCAACGTGTACAACTGAGAGGCAAACCTATTCTCATGTACTTGAGTGAGAAGCAAAGAGCTTTTTAAAATAGCACGAACAGTGGTCTGTTTAATGCAAACTACCAGGATGTGTTTTACCTAGGTACTGTTAAAGCAAGGTTTTACTTGTTCCTCAGTTGTTGTTAACAATTTTTTTCACCTGGGTATTTAAAATAATCGGTAAAGTCTGTCTTGTTGAATTTTTATCTTATTCATATTTAGGGTCAGTGTTGTCTCTAGGTTTGACCCATTGATCAAGGTTCTCAAGGAAGGAAAGCATACTTGGAGAAGCACACTTACCATTAGTTTACTTTTAAACCAGGAGCCTGACTTATTTGCTTGTTTCTCAGTAAGCAGAGCAGCAGAACCTGAAGAGTTGTATTTTTCTCAGTGCCTGAGGTTGCTATAAAATTAAGGAGTTACATGTTAGATCTTTCTATCGTTAGTCTGGAGCAACATAATAGAATGAATAACTGTCTTTTTCTGGACCAGTCTGGGCCTAAGATTTATAAGCCCCCACCAAATGGTGCTTGACCAATTGATTTTTAATTAAATTGGGTTTTTTATCAGTTGCAGAAAGTTAAAGATGTTTTAGGAGACAGGATGTAGCAAATTACAGAGCTGTTTTGGTTTTAAACTTGCTTTCATTATTGAGGATAGTTGTTATACTAAACTGGCTGCCTAGTTCTAGGTTGACATAGTTATTGTGGTATTGAATTTCTTGGCAGCTTACTGAAGCAGAGCCTGACTTTGGAGGCCTCATGTTGTTTTACAAAAGAACTTCTGTTTGTGCCTTTGACATACTGGATTCAGAGGAGCTCTGTTGTTGTTTTTCCTTGGGACTTGTTCCACTCCTGCATTGGGAAGGAGAGTCCATAAATCTTGAGCGGAAAATCCATTTTCAGTTTTCGAATATCTTTGCCAGCATTTTTTTCTTAAATTACAGTAGTTTTTGTTAGAGATAAATTAGGAAATGCAGGTGTACAAGTATAAGGCATTTAGAAGTTAGCCTACTACCATTGTCCAAAAATCACTGTTACTATCTTAATGTGTAACCTTTTATATTATAAGCATAGAAATATTTTTCTCCCCCACTCTAAGAAAGTGACATCATATCATATAGTTACTTGTCTCCAGACTTCTAAAATAATTTGTCCATTGTATGGATAGACTGTAATTTATTTACTCATTTCCCTGTCCTTGACCCTCTGGGCTCTTTCTAGTTTTCTGTTGTGATAAATAATACTGTGTCAGTTTATTTGCATTTGTCTTTGTGGGCTTAGTGTCATCTGTTTTTTCTTTATGGTAAGTTTCATTCACTAGAATAACTGAATTAATATATACTGTTGAATTGACTCCTGGAAAGTTTGAATCACAAACTACAGGTAATTTTTAAAAGATAAAAATTATTTAATGTAAAGGTTCATTAGAAGTTTAATAACAGGAAATAGTTTTACAAGGGTAATGATCTGTCTTACTGAGGAAGTAAGACAAACTGGGCTCTGGTCCTAGCCTGCCACTATGTGACCTGTATAAGTTCGTCACTCTTCACTTCAGAAGGCATCATTTATAAAGGTATAGTGCTGAAGGAAACAAACTAGGAAGGAAAGTTTGTGGCATGAAAAGGATGCTGATTCAATCCTGAGATTTTTGAATCTCCCCCCCAATTTAATTGCTGTTACAATAGTCTTTCTACTCTTTAACTCTGATATCCTTTCTCTTAGGTAATTTCCAATGCAAAGAACACAGTCCAAGGATTTAAAAGATTCCATGGCCGAGCATTCTCTGATCCATTTGTGGAGGCAGAAAAATCCAAACTTGCATATGATATTGTGCAGTTGCCCACTGGGTTAACAGGTATAAAGGTAAGGTTCTGAAGATAATGCCTTATGATTGAAATACAATATTTTATGTTATCAGATCAGTGTATAGAAGTGAGTAGCCATTCCCTCCTCTAGGTGATCTTCTCAACCTAGGGGTCAAACCTAGGTCTCCCACATTGCAAGCAGATTCTTTACCAGCTGAGCCACAAGGGAAGTCCAAGAATATTAAAGTGGATAGCGTAACTCTTCGCCAGCAGATCTTCATGATCCAGGAATCGAACCAGAGTCTCCTGCATTGTAGGTGGATTCTTTACCAACTGAGCTGTCGGGGAGTCCCTTGGGAATGTTATCAGATCCATGTATATCATACCATTCTAGTTTTAAGTTGTAATGAAAATTGTTACAAATGCTTTGAAAAGTCTTGCTGGTGAAGACCATTTGGCAATTTTTTGTTAAATGATCTGGCTTTTATTTGGGAACCATAGGTAGCACTGTTAATAGGGGTTGGGCAGATAGGTGGTGATGATGTGAAGTTAACTTCTTGTCTTGTTTGCTAATGCAGCAGTCTTCCCAGTAGTCTTTCTGGTATGATTTTAGTGAGTGATAACTGGAAGAGCAAAAAAAGAAATCAATACTTTAAAGTCACTCCCAGATATGCAGTCATACTCTTGACAGTAGGATTGGAAAGCGGTGGTGTTTTTTTGGAGAAAAGGGAGTTTAGTCTTTGCTATCTCTGGAACATCTAGGAGAATCTCTTTGTGAAGCATGACATGAGCTGACCATTCAAAAACGATGAAAGGCTGAGCAGTGGGTATGGTGAACACATCTGTCTTTTGCACTCAGGTGGTAAGAGGAATCCAGAAGTATGTTTGAGCTTTCCAGACAACTGAGTAGAGAAAGGAGATCTGATGTTTGAAACACCCCATTTGGAGAACTAAGGATCATGGGAACAGGTTCAAGTCCAAGAGATGTTGAAAATCGTGGGAAAAAGATAGTTTTGCGGTTGTAGCTGAGAACTCAGTTGAATTTGAAAGTAAAGAATTCTGATAACTGAGAAATGATCACTGGGTTTACTTAGGGTATTTTCAGCAGTAATTTTAAAACAGTTTTAATGGGCCCAAATGATGGATAAGTGCAGAAGAGGAAAAGAAACAGATGAAGAAATGAGGATTACTTAATAGTTATGAAAGAAATAGGGTGGGCATTGGCAGATTTAGTCAGAAGAGCCAAGGGAGGAGGAGACTAGGGAGAACACCTGTGGATCCAAGTATGAGACTGGAAGAATTTTGGAAGACTTACACAGGAAAAGAAGAGGTAGCCTTGAAAGAGGCTCAGCGGGAGGGTTATTTTCCCATCTATATTCAGTAAGGTGAGAAACTATTCTAAACCAGAATAAATTATGGTTGGGTTTGGGAGAGAGAAGGTGAGAAGATGGTGTTCAAGTTGGAGCAGGAGCTAAAAGTATAGAGTTGACATTTTTTGGTCTGTGTTGTAGTTGGGAAGTATGGACATGGAATAGGACCTTACCTTAGGCAGTCTTTTCTGCATTTACAGTAACTTGTTACAACTTTTGTAACTTGTCAGAATTTCATACCTTTATGCAGGGTGTAGGATATCTTGAAGGTGTCAACAGTTATGTATTTTGTCAGGTCTGTCCTTGATGTTGGGGCTAAGACAGTGAATAGTCAGTTCGGTCGCTCAGTTGTGTCCGACTCTTTGTGACCCCACGGACTGCAGCACGCCAGGCTTCCCTGTCCATCACCAACTTGTGGCGCTTGCTCAAACTTATGTCCATCGAGTCAACAGTGAGCAGATCTGACAAAAACTATTGCCTTAGATTGGATCCTAATTGAGGTGATGATTATAAAGTCAACACAGTGAGCAAAGTAAAATATACATAGTATGTCAGATGGTAGAATAGTTTCCACCACCAGGCCATGTGGAGGGGCAATGTGGGTTATGGGGAGCTATACACCAGTTTGCTTCTTCCCAGGTAGTTGTCTTAAGTTTTGTTGGTGGTCAGAACATACAATTTACATAGAGGTCCTCATGGACGCAGATGAAAGGAGCAGTGACCCTATGAGAGACTGACCCAGACTTGCCTGTGAGTGTCCAGGAGTCTCTGGAGGAGGTGTGGGTTGGCGGTGGCCTGCTGCAGGGTTGGGGGCGTGGGACCTTTTGAAGGAGGTCACCATTACCTTCATTACTTCCACCACAGTTTGGTCTCCGGTCAAACAACAGGGAGGGAACACAGCCTTCCTCATCAACAGAAAATTGGATTAAAGATTTACTTAGCATGGCCCCACCCATCAGAACAAGACCCTTTCCCCCACAGTCATTGTCTCCCATCAGAAGCTTCCCTAAGCCTCTTACCCTTACCTGTCAGAGGGCAGACAGAATGAAAAGCACAATCACAGAAAACTAATCAAACTGATCACATGGACCACAGCCTTGTCTGTCTCAGTGAAACTATGAGCCATGCCATGTAGGGCCACCCAGGACAGATGGGTCATGGTGGAGAGTTCTAACAAAATGTGTGTCCACTAGGGAAGGGAATGGCAAACCACTTCAGTATTCTTGCCTTGAGAGCCCCATGAGAATATGAAAAGGCAAAAAGAGATGACACTGAAAGATGAACTCCCCAGGTCAGTGGGTACTCAATATGCTACTGGAAAAGAGTGGAGAAATCACTCCAGAAAGAATGAAGAGATGGAGCCAAAACAAAAACAGTGCTCAGTGGTGGATGTGAATGGTGATGAAAGTAAAGTCCGATGCTGTAAAGAACAATGCTAGCAAGGTAATGCTCAAAATTCTCCAAGCTAGGCTTCAATAGTACTTGAGCTGAGAGATTCCAGATGTTCAAGCTAGGTTTTGAAAAGGCAGAGGAACCAGAGATGAAATTGCCAACATCCTTTCAATCACAGAAAAAGCAAGAGAGTTCCAGAAAAACATCTACTTCTGCTTTATTGACTATGCCAAAGCCTTTTGACTGTGTGTATTACAGCAAACTGTGAAAAATTCTTCAAAAGATGGGAATACCAGACTACCTACCTGCCTCCTGAGAAATCTGTGTACAGGTCAAGAAGCAATAGTTAGAACTGGACGTGAAACAATAGACTGGTTCCACATCAGGAAAGACGTATGTCAAGGCTGTATATTGTCACTCTGCTTATTTAACTTATATGCAGAGTACATTATGTGAAATGCTGGGCTNCCATGATCTTAGTTTTCTGAATGTTGAGTTTTAAGCCCACTTTTTCACTCTCTTTCACTTTCATCAAGAGGCTCTTGAGTTCTTTTTCACTTTGTGCCATAAGGGTGGTGTCATCTGCATATCTGAGGTTATTGATACTTCTCCCAACAATCTTGATTCCAGCTTGTGCTTCTTCCAGCCCCACGTTTCTTGTGATGTACTCTGCATATAAGGTAAATAAGCAGGGTGACAAAAATTGCTCTGTATAGAGGTAAATTTTATGTAAAATGGCAAGACTGCCTGAGATGCTTTTCCAGCTTTTGGGATCAAGTTAAAAGGTAATGGATTAAGTTACGTGTTGCGGGTCCTGGAGAATTGTGGTAATTTACTTGGAGAGTTCACAAGACTCAGAATAAAGCCATATTCGTGGCTAAGATTCATTATAGTGAAAGGATGCAAAGCGGCATCAGTAAAGGGAAATGGTATGTGGAGGACATCTGGAGGAAACCAGCTAAAAGATTCCAAGAGTCCCCATCTATTAGACCAGAAGTGCTTAATTCCCCCAACAACAAGTTGTAACACCGCACGTGAAATATTGTACACCAGGGGAGTTCTGCCTGAGGCTCAGTCCAGGATTTCTGTTGGAGGTCATTCACAAAGGCATGCTATACCTTGGATGTACCCAAACTGCGAGAATTCCAGAAGGTAATTTAAGTATAAAGACATAAACTACGTTGTACAAACAGTTCAGGCACAGTGAAGCAGTGTAATGATTTAGGGAAATGTTTCTGTCGCTTTAGGGAACTCCTTACTCGGATTCCTGGATTCAGGAAGGGCTCGCCTTGTCATCGGGCCTGTCTAAGGATAGTGCTCTCTGGCCTCTATGTGAGCTCTCTTCTGTGCAGTTGCTGCTCCAGATTTTGGTGCTATGGTGTATCTGATTGCTATGTAAATAGGGCCTGGGTGTATTTTGTTCTTTTTGTAAACATTATTGTTAAATATAAGCTTTACATTTTGGGAAAGGTGGTAATAGCCCTTGTGTTTGAATCCAATCACATGTATAAAAGGGTGTATGGGAAACTTTAGCACCTCTGCTACCCAGTAAGTAGATTCTCCTTGCCAGAGATTACTCGTTTTACCATTTTGTTACAGATCTTCCCAGAGGTTTTTGTTTACCCAAGCAAGTAAGTACAGGTCCTTCTTTACTTTTATTTTTCTTTTAGTAAATTTTGGATGGTTTACCTTATTTGTTCCATAGCATTAGAGAGGTGCTTCGTTCCATGTAGTGGAGCAGAATGTCCCAGTTTATGCATGTACCGTAATCTATTAGTATTTAAGTATAGTCTCTTTTTGAGGGGTAGGGGTTTCCCTGGTGGCTCAGCTGGTAATGAATCCTGCAGCAAAGGAGACCCTGGTTTGATTCCTGGGTCGGGAAGATACCCTGGAGAAGGGATAGGCTACCTACTCCAGTATTCATGGGCTTTTCTGGTGGCTCAGACGGTAAAGAATTCGACTGCAGTGCAGGAGACCTGGCTTTGATCCCTGGGTTGGGAAAATCCCCTGGAGGAGGGCATGGCAACCCACTCCAGTATTCTTCCCTGGAACATCCCCATGGACAGAGGAGCCTGGTGGGCTACAGTCCATGGAGTCGAAAAGTCGGATAGGACTGAGCAACTAAACACACAACACAGCATGGTCTCTTTTTGCTGGACATCTCGGTTCCTTCCAGATTTTGTCTCTTTAATTGCAAAGAATACTACAGTGAGTAAAAGTTGGACAAATACATTTTGCTCTTACATGATAAGTTTGTAGGTTATAGGCTAACTTCCTAGAAGTGCAGTTGCTGGGCCTGAGGATACATGTTTTAAATTTTAACAACTATTGTTTAATTACCCTTTAGAGAATTTGTACTAATTTATACTTATGTCAGCAATGCATAAGAGGGCTTGTTTGACCATAGCCTCATCAGCTAAGCTTATTGGCATGTCAAATAATTCTGATCGATGAATAATGGTAGCAAAGTATGTGCGATTTTGATATTTTACTTTTTAGGTAAACTTGAATGTTTTAGAATTGTATTTCACTTTTTGTGAAATATTGCTATACTTTCCTCATTTTATTTTGAACTTATGGTCTTCAGTTTTTTAGAAGATATTTTTTAAAATCCTTTTCTCCACTGCATTTTTAAAATTTTTAAATTAAAAAAAATTTTGTTTATTTTTGGCTGTGCTAGGTCTTTGTTGCTGCACAAGCTTTTCTCTAGTTGCTGAAAGAGGGGCTGCTCTCTAGTTGTAATGTGTGGGCTTTCATTGTGGGTTCCTCTTCTGTTACAGAGCATGTGCTCTAGGGCACGTGAGCTTCATTAGTGGCAACTCCAGGGCTCTAGAGCACAGGCTGAATAGCTGTGGCCCACAGGCTTAGTTGCTCCATGGCATGTGTGATCCTCCCGGATCAGGCATCAAACGTATGTCTCCTGTGTTGGCAGGCAGAGTGTTTATTACTGAGCTACCAGGGAAGCGTGGTCTTCATTTTGATTTGTAGTTCTTCGAATATTAGATTAGCTTTTTGCTATTTTATAATGTGAGTTGCAAATATTTTTCCTCATTACGTTATTAGAATTTTTTAATGAATCAAATGTTTCGGTTTTGCTCCCCCTTTTCCTTCCCTAGCAAAACATTCTCTTTATCTTAGCAAACGTTCTTATTTGGCACCTGATTGACATCAAACCAAAGACATCAGTCCAACAGATGTGGGCTGTGATCCCTTGTAAACTTAACATTTGTAGGTCTCAGTGCCTGTGAGGATTAGAACACCTGCCCCTCCTTCTGATCCCTTGTGTGTGAGCTCAGTCATGCCCAACTCTAGCCTGCCAGGCTTCTATGTCTGTGGAATTTTCCAGGCAAGAATACTGGAGTGGGTTACAGTTTCCTCCTTCAGGGTACCTTCCTGACCCAGGGATCAAACCTGCATCTCCTGTGTTGGCAGGCGGATACTTTACCACTATGCCACGTGGAAAGCCCCTCTTCTTATCCCTTTGTTGTTCAGTCACTAAGTTGTGTCTTTCTCTTTGCAAGCCCATGGACTGCAGCACGCAAGGCTTCCCTGTCCTTCACCATCTCCCAGAGCTTGCTCACACTCATGTCCATTGAGTCAGTGACACCATCCAGCCATCTCATCCTCCATCACTGCCTTCTGCTCCTGCCCTCAGTCTTTCTCAGCATCAGGGTCTTTTCCAGTGGGTTGGCTCTTCCCACTAGGTGGCCAAAGTATTGGAGTTTCAGCATCAGTCCTTCCAATGACTATTCAGGGTTGACTTTCTTTAAGATTGACTGGTTTGATCTCCTTGCTGTCCAAGGGACTCTCAAGAATCTTCTCCAGTACCACCATTGGAAGCATCAATTCTTCAGCACTCAGCCTTCTTTATAGTTCATCTGTCACATCCATCTATAACTATTGGAAAAACTATAGCTTTGACTGTATGGACCTTTGTTGGTAGAGTTATGTCCCTGCTTCTTAATATGCTAAGTTTGTCAGTAGCTTTTCTTCCCAAGGAGCAAGTGTCTATTAATTTCATGGTTGCAGTCACCATCTGTAGTGATTTTGAAGGCCAAGAAAATAAAATCTGCCACTATTTCTACTTTTTCCCCATCTGTTTCCCATGAAGTGATAGGATTAGATGCCATGATGTTAGTTTTTTGAATGTTGAGTTTTTAAGCCAGCTTTTTCATTCTCATCTTTCACCACTCATCAAGAAGCTGTTTAGTTCCTCTTCACTTACTTTCGTTAAAGTGGTATCATCTGCATAACTGAGGTTGTTTATATTTCTCCTGGGAATCTTGATTCCAGATTGTGATTCATCCAGCCTGACATGTCACATAATGTACTCTGCATATAAGTTAAATAAGCAGAGAGACAATATACAGCCTTGATGTACTTTCTCAATTTTGAACCAGTCCATGTCTGGTTCTAACTATTGCTTCTTGACGTGCATACAGATTTCTCAGGAGACAGGTAAGGTGGTCTAGTATTTCCATCTCTTTTTTTTGACAGTGTGTTGTGATCCACACAGTCCAAGGCTTTAGCATAATCAATGAGGCAGTAGTAGATGTTTCTCTGAAATTTCATTGCTTTATCTGTGATCCAACGGATACTGGCAATTTGATCTCTGGTTCCTCTGTCTTTTCTAAATCCTGGTTGTACCTTTGGAAGTTCTTGGTTCACGTATTGTTGAAGCCTAGCTTGAAGGATTTTGAGCATGAGCTTGCTAGCATGTGTAATGAGCACAACTGTATGGTGATTTGAAGATTCTTTGGCATTGCCCTTCTTTGGGATTGGAATGAAAGTTGACCTTTTTCAGTCCTGTGGCCATTGCTGAGTTTTTCAAATTTGCTGGCGTATTGAGTGCAGCACTTTAACAGCATCATGTTGTGGAATTAGAAATAGCTTGACTGAAATTCCATCACTGCACTAGCTTTGTTCGTCGTAATGCTTCCTAAGGTTCACTTATCTTCATATTCCAGGCTGAGTGACCATGCCATCGTGGTTATCCAGGTTATTAAGACCTTTTATGTACACTTTTGTGTATTCTTGCCACCTCTTCTTAATCTCTTCTACTTTTGTTAGGTCCTTGCCGTTTCTGTCCTTTATTGTGCCCATCTTTGCATCAAATGTTCTCTTGGTGTCTCCAGTTTTCTTGAAAAGATCTGTCTGGTCCTAAATCTGTCTTGGGTGCGCTAACAGTGCTGGCCACAAGGTGGTGGAAGAGTCATGGCACTGCAGTCCTCTGGGATTGGAAGCCAAGTAGTGCCTTGAAAGCAAGTGAAAGGTTGTTTCTTCTCAGGCGACAGGACCCCAGATAGGGTCCCAATCATGCTTACTCAGCATACTCTGGCTGGGTTGGAATGACGATAAGGGCCATCCTCCCCCAGTAGCACAGGGGAGGAGTCACAAGCTAGTTTATACTTTTTTAAAAAGAGAGCGAGTGTCAAGGAAGTCTCGTCTCGGGATGGGACAGAGAACTCTCAGGTTGGCTCTGCTGGCCAGGGGAAACACTGATTCCAGCTTAGCAGCCTTTGTACGATGAGTCTTTTCCCAGATCCATGAAAATACGCAGAGATCATCAGACCATTTTACTTACATGCAGTTTTCAACTGTTAGAGGAGGTCAGGACTGTTTGGCTTGGGGCTTTTACTAGGATCTTAATTCAGGATTAGCTATTCAAAGCGTGAAATAAGAGGGAATACATTTTAAGGATCAAGGCTGCTTTTTGTATCCCTGCTGAGGGAATAACTTTATACATGATAGGTATAGAGAAAAGTGGGCACTGGGCAGGGCACAAGCCGACTTTGAGGCCCAGGCTCCTTCAGTGGTATGGTGGAAGTGGGACCTCAGCCTAGGGTCTGGCTTATCCTCTGCAAGGCTAGTTGCCTCAGCAGGTGCAGCTCATGAGCAACTTCAGGAGAATGAAGATGTGAGACATGGTCAGGCCAAATCAGAACTCCTAAGACTGCTCTGCCAGCTTCTGGCACAACATCATCTTGAACTTGAATTGTATATACCGAGAAAAGGCTGAGGAGAAGGCAATGACAAGCCACACCAGTACTCTTGCCTAGAAAATCCCATGGATTGGAGGAGCCTGGTAGGCTGCAGTCCATGGGGTGGCTCCGAGTTGAACACAACCGAGTGACTTTACTTTCACTTTTCACTTTCATGCATTGGAGAAGGAAATGGCAACCCACTCCACTGTTCTTGCCTGGAGAATCCCAAGGACAGGGGAGCCTGGTGGGCTGCCGTCTATGGGGTCGCACAGAGTCGGATACGACTGAAGCAACTTAGCAGCAGCAGCAGCAGAAAAGGCTGAGCACAGCCAGCCGCTTCTTTCCATCCTGGGAGAGGTGCATAGAGATGATAGTGGGGAAGTAGGTGCCAAGCTTGTGAGCAGTGAAGAAGGGCACAAACATGTTTAGCCAGGAGAAGTTTGGAGCCAAGCTGTAATCACACAGGGCCAGTAGTACACAAAACACCCAGCAAGTGCACAAAGATCTCAGAGGCAGTGAATCCTAGCCACTGCACCAGCTTCCAGAGCAAGAAAAACATCATGCAGGTTGAGTGAACCAGGGTCCAGCTGAGTGTCCACACACCAGGCTGTGCCCACACTCCCATGGGCCTCGCTGATGCCCGCTGTTGTTGCTGCCAGGCGAGTGAGAGGTAGTGAGCAGTCCTGCTTGCTGTTGCCTTTGACTCCAGTGCCACTGATTTCCAGCCACATCTTGGGACCCAGCACTGGCCACCAGAGGATGCTCATCTTGACCTGCTGTTTCTTTTGGGTTTTGTGTTATATTTAGAAAATCCCTTCTTTTTTTTCCCCTTCTTTCTTTGACAGTAAAGATTCCCTTTTATTCTGATAGTCATGATTTTTAAAAAACATTTACATCTTTGGTTTGAATATATTTTGGTATTTGGTGTTTAGTAGAAATGCAACTTTATTTTACTTTCTATATGGCTGTCCATTTGTCCCAAGGCTATAGAACAGCCCAGATTATGCTGTACTGGTTTGAAAGATTTCCTTGATCATATACAAAGTAAATAACTGTAGCTATTTGAGGGCATTTCTGGATTTTACTGTTTTTTTGACATGTATATTTTAAATCAGGAATCTCCATAATAATGGTAAATTAAAAAATTCTTTTCATAGGTTCCTTGTTTCTATACTGATGCAGAAAGACGATCAGTGATGGATGCAACACAGATTGCCGGTCTCAATTGTCTGCGATTAATGAATGAAACTACTGCAGGTAAGTGACTATTAACTGAAATTTTTTTTTACTTGCTCAATCTCAAAGCTTGTGAAATCTTCAAACCCTAGGGTTTTTTATTCCGTATTTTACTTTGAGCACTTACCAGTATTTTTGGGTACTCTGTCACATATGAAGAGTTTACTTGACAAGTACTTTTTCTGTATCTTCATAGCACTTTGATATTTAATTGCATACTTTTTTGGAAAGGAAGTGGATTTATTATGTGTTTGGAGCATTGCTTTGTTTTAAATATTAGGTTTTTCTCTCAACTTGTGGGCTGGTAGAGTCAGAGGGCTGGAGTTTATAAAGCAAGATATTAGGAGGCAGAATATATGGGAATATTGAGAGATGGCACAAGGGAATATGGGGGAAAATGTTCGTAAAAGTGGGAGAAAGTGGTTTTGGAAAAAATTGCCACAGTTGCTGGAACTGGAAATTGGAAACATTAAGGAAGCCAAAGTGAAATGAATGTCAACGTATATCTCTTCGAAGTCAGTGTTATTTGTGAATAAACCATGCAGAGTTTATAAGGATTTTGAATCTTTTTTTGTAGCTGTAAATATATTTTTTCCTATGTAAATGAATTTTAATTTTACTACTAAAATGATAACATTATGTTTATTTTTGTATTATTGTGTAGTTGCTCTTGCATATGGAATATATAAACAAGATCTTCCTGCCTTAGAAGAGAAACCAAGAAATGTAGTTTTTGTAGACATGGGGCATTCGTCTTACCAAGTTTCTGTATGTGCGTTTAATAGAGGAAAACTTAAAGTAAGTATATTTTTCCCAGGAGACTGTATTACAGATGTATGATAATTAGGAATCGATGAGAGGCAACTTAAAGTAGTTGGTTATGGAGTTGTGTTTCGGGGCTTCCCTGGTGGTCCAGTGGTTAAGAATCGTCCTGCCAGTGTAAGGGATGTGGGTTTGTTCTCTGGTCCAGGAAGATGCCACGTGCTGCTCAGCAGTGAAGCCTGTGTGCCACAACTACTGACCCTTTGCTCTAGAGCCCTTGGGCTGTGACTGTTGAGCCTGTACGCCACACGTACTGAATCTTGTATACCTGGAGCCTGTGCTCTGCAGCATGAGAAGCCACTGCAACTAAAGGAAGCCCACTAGAGAAAGCAGTGATGGCCCGCCTCAGCCATGAATAAATATATCTCAAAGAATTTTGTTTCACTATTGGAAACTTGGTATGAGCCATTTGAACTAGAAATTAGTTGTGTAGGGGTGGGGTGGAAGTTGGAGGCCCAAAGTAATTTTTGAGGTGTTGACAAGATAATGAAGCAAAGAGCACAGAACTTGAGGAAAAAGTCCTGAGATTCCTGAGCCTGTTTTTTTTTTTTTGTCTGTAATGTGGGGAAAATAATGCTTGACTTGCAGGTTTACTAGGGGGAGTCTTTAACGTATAGTCCCTTCAGATATCTTACACCGAGGTTTAAGGGATGTTAAAGGTATTCTCTTACAGTTTTGAATGTTCTGGGAACAGGGTGGAGTGACTAGAACTTGTCTGGCCAAAACCAGCCCAGGAGTTCTAGTCTAGATGTCTAGAGATGATAGAGCTCTGGAGAAAGCAGTTTTGTACACAGAAAAGTCTAGCAATGTTAATGGCAAAGAGGGACCGGAGGGTGATGCTGGTCACAGTTGAAAAAAGCTTTTTTTGGTATGTTTATACACTTCCTGTATTAGTCTCTTTATTAGAGTAAAATTTATGTAGAGTGAAAGGTATAGATTTTAGGTGTTCAGTGAGTTAAAATTTTTTTAATTGAAGTGTAGTTGATTTATTACAATGTTGTGTTAGTTTCAGGTATTACAGCATAGTGATTCAGTTATACATATATTGATTCCTTTTCAGATTCTTTTTTCCTTATAGGGAAAATTTAAAAAAATTGCAAAATACTGAGTGTAGTTCCCTGTGCTATACAGTAGGTCATTATTGGTTCTCTATTTTATTTATACTAGTGTTAATCCCATCTTCCTCATTTATCCCTCCCCCTCACCTTCCTGTGGTTAACCTTGGTAACCATAAGTTTGTTTCCTATGTCTGTGGGTCAGAGAAAGATTTGATAGTATTTGCTAGTTCCTCTGTACATAAAATCAATTTTCTAGCTTGGTGATTTTATCTAGAATGTACTTAAAAACCAAAGATAATCTGCATATTTGCTTTAATTACTTGGGGTCTGTATCAGGGTTTTTGTTGGCAGCTCTAAATTGGCTTTCTGCTCCCCCAACTTGGGGATTGGTTCAATGGAACTACCTATCCCAGAATAAATATTTGTTAGATTTGAAGGGTATTTTGAGTTTCTCTTTGTTACAGTTCTTTGTTTCTTTGAAAAATGGACTTGCTTCTGCTTTATATTCTGATTTGTTCTTTTTTTTTTTTAATATAAAGCAGATCTTGGGGATGGTTGGGAAATGAGGATCATGATTTTTGCAGATATAAATGATAGACCAAGTGTTAGTCTCAGTGTTTAAGCTTTACTTTTATCCATAATAGGATTATTTCTAAATTCCAGTTTATACTCTCACCTTTTTAGACAGCAGGTATTGGCTACAATTTAGCCTTGTCTTTGAGTCGGAGTGATGTGTATTAGTATTTGCTTCACCATCAGCTGTCATTTGTCAGTTTTCCAATTACAGTTTAAATTTAACTATCAAAATACTTACTACAGAATCATACCAAATTTGGAAACATACGTATGAAGGAAAGACATTCATGATCTTACTATAGTTTGATATATTTCATTCTAGTCATTTATGAAAACAAAATTGAAATCACACAGAACTCAGTTCTGTGTGTTTTTTTTTCTTTCTTTCATAAGATGACTCACTAAGAAAAAGTTTCTGAGGACATTTAACATTCTTTGAAAAAATGGTTTTGAGGACGTTGGTCATTACTTAGCCAGTTTTCTGTTATTGAATCTGATTAGATCTAGTTTGCTTCTGGTTTCCTTTAGAAATTTAGAAAAGGATAACCCAACCTAATTGTAGTCTTCTATGTTGAATAACGACCGATTACTGTGAGTTAAGGCTTTAGCATATTTTCTGGTGGTAAATTGCATGGAGCTAAATAAGCCTTTGGTATTATTTGCAGTTTTGTAGAGATTAGAACTGTATGTGACATGTTAGTGTATTGGCTCTTGAATTGTAATTATTGTTTGGAGTCAGATTGGTGTAGTGGGGAAGGCATAGGTTTTGAAATTGAGGTTGCGTTTTGAATTCTACCACTTAATATCTTTGTGACCTGTAGATTGTCTGATCTGTCTAGATCTATAAATTGAGGGTTATGATGTCTCATTTCATAGTGGTTGTAACCTTGTTTAAATGACATATGCACATTGTCTTGTTTCGACCTTAATGTCCCTTACCACCTTTTTATTACAGTTTACCAGCTAAATATATGTCATAAAATTTTAAATTGGTTAGTTTTTTAACTAATTATCATCTTTTCCCAAAGGTTCTGGCCACTGCATTTGACACAACACTGGGAGGCAGAAAATTTGATGAGGTGCTAGTAAATCATTTTTGTGAAGAATTTGGAAAGAAATACAAGCTAGACATAAAGTCCAAAATCCGTGCATTATTACGACTGTCTCAGGAGTGTGAGAAACTCAAGAAATTGATGAGCGCAAATGCTTCAGACCTTCCTTTGAGCATCGAATGTTTTATGAATGATGTTGATGTTTCTGGAACTATGAATAGGTAACCATATTAATATTTTGATGGTAAACTGAACTGTAGTGTTTCTCTATATTAGCGTTAGTTATCTAATTGTTGAAGTTACGATTGTTACAACTTCAGATTTTGTAGGTAAAAATTAGAGGCCATTTAGGATCTTGCCTTTAATGTGAAGGTTGGGTTTGATTATTCAAATAAGTACAACTAATTGGTTTGTTCTGGTTAATTGGTTAATTGAATGTTCAAGAAATTGGCAGTTCTTTGACATGTGCCTGTGTTAAACGTGAGTCACTAGTTTTCATAAATTTAGGACAGAGTGGTTTAATGCAGAATTATATGGAATTTGCTTTAGTCATTGATTCAGAAATTGTTTTTGAGTAATTCAGTATCACTTGAGACAACAGGTCTTTTTGTATAACATGATAAGAATTCTGGGTAATTTGATGTTTCAGGGTTATCCTCAGAAACACCCAGAATGTTTCCATTGCCAGGTCAGGTTGCTTGGATGTTCTTCAGGATGTGAACTCTACTTACTGGTAGAATTCAAAGAAGACTAATGGAGTGTTTGGGAAAGTGTGGCCTGAGCCATGCTCAGAATATTGAGATGGGCATCAGAATTGCTTCCAGTCTGCCAGAATTAGATTACTGTGTCTCGTAACCAGATTGTAGTCACCATTTTCTTCTACTTGAAGTGATGGTTTTCATTTTTTTTTTTTTCATTAAACTTAGCTTTCTTGTGTTTGTATAATGTATTAGGTGGGATCCTACACTGTATGTTTGGCTTCTTTAACTTAATGTTTTTAAGTTCATGGAGAAGGCAATGGCACCCCACTCCAGTACTCTTGCCTAGAAAATCTCATGGACGGAGGAGCCTAGAAGGCTGCAGTCCATGGGGTCGCTGAGGGTCAGACAAGACTGAGTGACTGCACTTTCACTTTTCACTTTCATGCATTGGAGAAGGAAATGTGTTCTCCACTCCAGTGTTCTTGCCTGGAGAATCCCAGGGATGGGGGAGCCTGATGCGCTGCTGTCTATGGGGTCACACAGAGTTGGACACGACTGAAGTGACTTAGCCTTAGCCTTTTGAGTTCATCCACGTTGTATGTGTTCGTACCTCGTTGCATTTCACAGCAAGTAATGTTCCATTTGTGTGGGAATATCACATTTTATTTATCCATTGATTAAATACTGGACATCTGTGTTTCCACCTTTCAGCTTTTGTGACAAGTGCTTTATAAACATTCACCACAAGTAGTTTGAGTATCTTGTTTTCAGTTCTTTTGGATACATAGCCAGGAGTGGAATTGTTTGGTCCTGTGGTAATTATATACTTAGATTTTTGTGGCATCACCAAACTATTTTCAGTATGTCCAGTGCATCTCTAGTGGAAGTGCTCACTTCCCGCCTAAAAGCTCAGAAATACTTATTTCACGTAAAAATGAGTAAAATACTGAGTTACCATATGGTTCAGCATTTCCGCTCTTAGGTGTATATCCAAGAGAACTGAAATCATTTACACAAAAATTTATACACAAATGTTCATAGCAGCACTATTTATAATACCCCCAAATTGGAAACAACCCAGATTCCCATCAACTGATAAACTAGGTAAACAAAATGCAACTGATAAACAAAATATGATATGTCCATATAATAGAATATTCTTTGGCAATTAAAAAACTGTTGTATAGATGCATACTATAGCATGAATGAACCTTGAACAGTTTATGCTAGAGGAAAGAAATAAGTTAAAATTACTACATTTTGTCTAATTCTATTTATATGAAATGTCCAAAATGAGTGGTTGCCTAGGGCTAGGATTTTGGTGGAGTTGGAAGAATAATGTTAATGGTGGTAAAAATATTCTTTTAGGGTGATGAAAATGTTTTAAAAATGATAGTGGTGATGCTTGCACCATTCTGAATATACTAAAAGCCATTGAATTGTGCACTTAGAATATGACACTTTTTGTGTCACTTCTATTGTATGTGAATTTAAATTTCAGTAAAACTTTATAAAAAGGAATGACCTCTGCCACCGCTGTCTTTCTAGAATGCTCTGTGTACTTCATTTTTCATGTTTTTATGTGGACGTTTTCAAATATGCAGCAAAGGTGGAAGAATTTGGCTGTGAACACTGTTATCTGCCACTTCGGCTGTACTGATAGTGTTAACTACTTGGTTTTTCACCTACCCATTGGTCTGTCTGTCCTTCTGCCTACCCATCAGTTTTATCTTTTGATGCATCTCAAAGCCATCTATCTAGACACTCTTAAGTAGGCGTATTAACCAGAGTTTAATGTTTGTAGTTTCTGGTATACTTTACATAAAGACATGCTCAAGTTCTAAAAGTGTCATTTGTTGAGTTTTCACAGTTGCATACATCCTGCAAACCACTACTCCATCATTTTAGAAGTTTTCTCAGGCCTCCATCCTCCAGGGCAGCCACTGATAAGGTCTTTTATTTTGAGGGGCATAGATTACGTTTACCTTTTCTAGAAGTATGAATGAAATCATACAGTATTTTGTCTTTTGTGTAAGACTTCTTTGGTCAGCATGAAACTGAGATTCATTTAGTTCAGCAGTCCCAGCTGTTTTTGGCAACAGGGCCTGGTTTCATGGAAGACAGTTTTTCCACAGATGTTGAGTGTAGGGAAGATCGGAATGATTCCTGGATGATTTAAGAGCATTACATTTATTACGCTGCTGCTGATCTGACAGGAGGTGGAACTCAGGCAGTAATGCGAGTGATGGGGAATGACTGTAAATACAGATGAAGCTTGTCCTCCAGTCACTTCCTGCTGTGTGACCTGGTTCCTAACAGGCCAAGGACCAGTGCTGGTCTATGGCCTGAGCTTTGGACTCCTGACTTAATTGTTGCATATATCATCTGTTCTTCTTGTGTATTGCTGCCTAGTAAGACACTGTAGACTTAGGTTTTCTCCTATTGCTGGACTCTTAACTCTTTCACTTTTTTGGTGTTAGGAGCACAGCTGTCATTTTAAACTTGATTTTGGTTGCTACACATCCTCATCAATATTGGTATTAGTGATCTTGAATTTTTGCCATTCTGGTGGGTGCATTCTATACCTCTACTGTTCTTTTTTTGAGATGTAATTCGTAAAAGTTAACACATTTATAATTCAGTGGGTTTTAATGTATTCACAGAATTGTGCAACCATTACCACAACCGAGTTTTAGAATATTTTCATCACCTCATAAAGAAACTCTAGATGAGCTATCATTCTGTGAAAAGACATGGGAAAATCTTAAATGTATATTTCTAAGCAATAACAGTCTAAAAAGACTGTATAATTCCAACTATATGACATTCTAGAAATATTTGACATTGTATATGACATTCTATATGATAACGATATGACATTCTAAAAGAGAAAACTGTGGAGACAATAAAAAGATCAATGGTTAGAGGTTCAGTGGAAGGGAGGGATGAATAGAGTATGGAAGTTTTTTAGAGTAGTGAAACTATTCAGTACAGTACAGTAATGGTGAATACTTGCATCATTTGTCAAATTATGTAGAATTAATTTATACTACCATGTATCAGTATTGGCTCATCAGTTGTTAGAAATGTATCTTACTAATGCAAGATGCTAATAGGGAAACTGAGTTGGGAATAAGAGGTGTATGGGAATTCTCTGTACTTTCTTTTTATTTTTCTGTAAACCTAAAACCAGTCTAAAAAATAAAGCATTAATTAAAGGGAAAAAAAAATCTCCTTACCCAGTAACTTGTCTTTTCCCATTTGTCCTTCCTGTCCTTAGCCCTAGGCAGTCATTAATCTTCATCTCTTTGGATTTAGTCTTTAATCTTCGTCTCTTTGGATTTAGTTCTGATAGTTTCATATAATGGGGTCAGTCACATAATATGTCTTCTTTGTGATTGGCTTTATTTTACCTAGCATAATGTTTTCAAAGCTCATTGATATTTCAGCGTGTAATCAGTCCTTTTTATTATTTTCATCCCTTTTTGCTAAATACAGTTAATGGATATTAGGGTTTTTCACACTTTTTTGCCTCTTGTGAATAATGTTGGTGTGACCATTCATGTGTGGAGTTTCCTGTGGTCACATGTTTTCAGTTGTGGAGAAACACCTAGAGTGGCATTGCTGGGTCATATGGGAGCACCATGTTTAATATGTTGAGGAATTGCTAAACTCTTCCAAAGTGGCTGTAACAGTTTATATTCCTGCCAAGAATGTATAAGAGGTCCAGTTTCTCCACATCTTTGCCACTTTGCTTGTTGTGTCTGTTTGATTATAGTTATTTATTCTATATAAGAGTGGACTGTGACTTGACCTGTTGTTTTTTTTTTTTCATAGAGGCAAATTTCTGGAGATGTGTGATGATCTCTTAGCTAGAGTGGAACCACCACTTCGTAGTGTTTTGGAACAAGCCAGTAAGTATTTTTGTGATTAAATTGTTCATCTTGGGCTGTTTGGAGAATGTTAGCTCTCCCCACTCCCCCATCCCCAGTTCTACCACTGTTCATTGTATGAAATACTTTAATGCTATATTAAACTTCTTTTTACCAGTATCTTCCTCCTGCAGTACCTCCAGTAGTGTCTGGGAAAGTCTTAATAGTTTTTCCCGGAAACATAATTCAGACAGATTCAAAGATGGGTTTAATGTCTCTGGTATTTCATGGTGGTAAAAATTATCTTTAGCAATGATGCTGTGGTAGTTTTGTAGGACTTTCTGTCAGTGAATCTTGTTGACAAAGAAGGGGGAGGATATGATAACCACATACTTAATTTAATCTCAGGGTAAAAGGTAGAAGTTCAGTTTAGGAATATATTACTGTTGTTTCCCAAATCTTTGACAGACCTTTTCCTAGAGTCCACTCTTATACTCTGATCTTGACACAGGCTCAGATATGAAAATGGCGGGATTTTGACAGATGCATGTTCCTTTTGTACTGGTATAGCCCATTTCTTTAAATAGGCCTCCTCAACAGATTGTCACTCAACAGATTGTTGTATAAAGTGTGAGCAGGAAACCAGGTGGTATTAAGAGGTATTTTATGCATGACAGCAGAGCCTTGGGTGGTACCCTCTTTTCTTCTCTTATGAGGAGACTGAACCTGTGTTGTAATCTGAGCCAGCAGAGCCCTGAGGTCCCTCCGCTGATAGGCTCAGACTGTATCCTGAAGTCTGTTTAGTCTTAGTCCACACAGGCCTGTCAGGCTGGGTCAGACAGAACCTCCTAACCACTTTGTGTCAGCCCTTTTATTTTCTTTATGGCTAGCTTAACTGTTGGTATTTTAACACTTAATTTGTGTGAGTCTTTCTGAGATTGCAGGCCTTAGGCACTGTAGGACTTTAGATATTCCTCACCCTCATCTCTTAAATCTCAGTACTGTTGTGCCACCCTGCCCTCATTATTTTGAACATTAAAATACAACTACCTGCTTCCAAATGGCACACACTTGTGTGTGTTTGTGTATATTACTGTGGAGGGGATGAAGAGTGGTGGTGGGTTTTCTTACATATTTGTGAATTATTTTGTTATTTGTTGTGATAAGATGTTACATTGCTCTTTTATTTCATTGTAAAACATGAAAGATTCTTTTAATCTAAATGTCTATTCTAATCGTTTTTAAATAGAGTTAAAGAAAGAAGATATTTATGCAGTGGAGATAGTTGGTGGTGCAACACGAATCCCTGCAGTGAAAGAGAAGATCAGCAAATTTTTTGGTAAAGAAATTAGTACAACACTAAATGCCGATGAAGCTGTTACTCGAGGCTGTGCATTGCAGGTGAGCTTGCTTGCTTTCATAGGTAGCCACTGACAGGTCATTGTAGCAGTACAGCAGTGGTTAATGTATCCAGCTTGTCTGAGACTAGCTCCTTGATTTTAAGGTCTAAGATTTTGAAACATTTGTTTTAAAATTGATACTAGAGGTGGGGTTCATAAATGGAATTGTTTGTACTATATAACATGTAATAAGATAAAAGAATTTACTAGAAACATAAGTAGGCCTGAAATACTACTAGAATTCGGCATATTTGTTACATGAAGTAGTGTTATACATCAGTTAAATAAAGGTTGAGATTAATGGAAAAATAATAGGGAATAGCTAGATTAATGGGTGATTTGACAAATGATAGACACTTATAAAACCACTTATTTAAATAATGCTAAGTTATTAATGTAAGTAGATGCTCTTCTGAAGTCATTTTTCTTATAGGTCTTATAATAGTTCATAATGCCTATTTGCCAAATGGAATTTTTAAAAATTCTTATTCTAGTGTGCAATCTTATCGCCGGCTTTTAAAGTCAGAGAATTTTCTATCACTGATGTAGTGCCATATCCAATATCTCTGAGATGGAATTCTCCAGCTGAAGAAGGGTCAAGGTAATGGTTTTTTAATGATTTTTGTACTTAACAAGTTAAGTCTTGGTAAATACTCTGTTTCAGCTTACACAAATCTCTTATGTTATACTGCATGAAGCAAAGTGATTATTTACTTTACTCATCAGAATAAGTTTGTGTCCTTACTAGTTTTGTTTATTTGATCCTACTGAAATAATTGGTGCCTTTTATGTGCCCTGGTGGCTCAGATGGTGAAGAGTCTGCCTGCAGTGCGGAAGACCTGTGTTCCGATCCCTGGGTCGGGAATATCCTCTGGAGAAGGAAATGGCAACCCACTCCAGTATTCTTTCCTGGAGAATCCCATGGACGAAGGAGCCTGACAGGCTACAGTCCTTTGGGCTTCAGAGAGTTGGACACGACTTCACTTTCACTTTTACTTTTGTGTGTCGAAGTGTGTGTGTGTGTTTAAAACTGATACTGTATATACACACACTTACGTTTTTTGTTTTTCTTGGAAACTCTTATGAACTGGAAATGCCAGTTGACAAGAGTAACTAGAGTTGTACAATAATTACAAAACTAGCATACCCGGGTAAAAGTGTTAGCAATGTCCTAAATTTGTTGTTTGTCTTTTTCCCTCCATTTAGTGACTGTGAAGTCTTTTCAAAAAATCATGCTGCTCCTTTCTCTAAAGTACTCACATTTTATAGAAAGGAACCTTTCACTCTTGAGGCTTATTATAGCTCTCCTCAAGATTTGCCTTATCCAGATCCTGCTATAGGTAAGTAAAGAGTTGGGAATTTAAAAAAATTGTGTACTTGAAAGAATGAGAACAGCAAAGCAAGCATAATATACTGAAATTTGAATATTTTAAATCATATGCACAAAAAAGCCTTTCAGAATGGGAATAGCAAAGTGATTATAATATACTGAAATTTGAGTACTTTAAATCACATGCACAAAAAAACCTTAAGTCTTATTATCAGGTTCAGAACCAGCAGGATGGTCATTATTTAATTGGATCTCCTACTGTGGACTGAAGTTGTTCCTTTTTTTAAAAAAAGTTTTTAAAATTAATTTTAATCAGTTAAAAAATGTTTTGGCTGCACCATGTGGCTTATGAGATCTTAGTTCCCTGACCAGGAATCAAACCTGGCCCTTGGCAGTGAAAGCATGGAGTTCTGACCATTGGACCACCAAGGAATTCCCTGGGCTGTAGTTCCTGGTTAATGTACATTATTGTTATACTTTGTGCATAATGTGATGCTGGTTACTAAAAGTATTCAGTTCTGACCCTAACGTAGAGTTTGGTGTACACAGAAAAATTATTAGCAGGTTGTGATAATCAGTACCATAGGCTATGGAACCATGCTGTCTTCATTCTTCATTGACTATGAGAAACTTAGTATCTGGAAATAATACCAGTTGAGGAGAGAGAATCTAGAGTTAAATCATTACAGAACTAGAGTACATGCATAAAGTTAGAAAGTTAACCTACTGTGTTTTCCTCACTTGTAAAACAGAAATAAACATGATAGTTAATAGTTCAGAGTTTTATGAAATTAAAAGCATGAGCAAAATGCTAGTATAGTAAGTGAATCTAGAAATGGCAGTTTCTTAATAAGTGACGAAGGATATGGAATCTTTGAGGTTTTCAGTAGATGAAAATGTGACAAATCTGTTCTAGGAATTTAGTCTGCAGTAGCATGTAAAGATGAATTGGGATAAGGGACTGGAGGGAAGGACATGTTTGAAGAGTTAGGAGGTAACTTGAGCTCTTAATTGGGAGAAGATGATTAAGAGTTTGGTTATATGGGAAAGAAGGAGTAATCTGATGACGTATTAAGATTCTAAGAGTGCCCACTTTGCCTATTTGAAGTATCATGCTACTGACCTTTCACTAAGAAATGGACATAACCTGGCAGTATGGGCATATATTGTGTTTGAATTCATCCTCTTAGGTGATGTGTTCTCTTTTGTCTTTCATATGTCCTTAGCTCAGTTCTCAGTTCAGAAAGTCACTCCTCAGTCTGATGGCTCCAGTTCAAAAGTGAAAGTCAAGGTTCGAGTAAATGTCCATGGCATTTTCAGTGTGTCCAGTGCATCTCTAGTGGAAGTGCACAAGTTTGAGGAAAATGAGGAACCGATGGAAACAGATCAGAATGCAAAGGAGGAAGAGGTAATCTAGACAATTTTATACCAGTTTAGGCCATTTATAATGGCTCAGAGGTGACCCTTGTCTAGAAATTCCAGCAGATAGGGTGACAGAGCTGCTGAGAGTAGGTTTGCATGCATACCTCGTCATGTGTGAACTAGCACAAAGTCTGTATATGGAATTTGTATAGAAATGGGTCCTTGAGACCATGCACTTGTCTATTTGAGTTATTCTTGATTCTTTGTGATTACTGGAGAATGCTGAGTCTCAGTTGATTATTTCCATAGGTAGCATAGGATTCACACTCATTTGTTGGCGTCATGCACTGGGCCTTGTCCTTATTGTGTGTAAAAATCAAGGCTTTATAAAACTGCGCATGTTCAGGTCTCATCCCCACAGATTTTGTTAAAGTTGGTCTGGGCTACGGCCCAAGTATTTGTTTTAAAAACCTCCGAGGCTATTCTAATAGGCCGTAGGCATTGAAAGCTAGTGTGATTCAAGGTCTCTACAGACATCTTTATTATTGGTAGGCTTTGTTCTTTAAGCACTTCTAACAGAATTTTCAAGGTGTCCACTTTTCCTGATGCATACAATGGTTGTACTTTTGAGGATGAAATGTCTGATTTTAAAAACTACTATAAGAAGTTTAGACTTTTGAGAGAAATGTGTTCATGAGGAAGCAAGGACAAACTCATGCCCTCTTCAGATTTTATTGTGTTAAATATTGCCACACTATGTACTTTGGGCAAGTACATATTGCCACACTGAGTACTGCTATGGCTTTATAATGTAGTTCTGTAACCACTCTTGTTTATATAAGGGCAGGCAAATGTTATCTCCATTGTACACATGTGGTAACTGAGATGCAGAGAGGAAAACTTTTGTGTTCTAAGTATAACATATATGTCATAGTTGGAATTAGACTCTGGTTTGTCTGATTGCTGGTAATTGGCAGGAATTTAATATCCTGTGATTTTTGCCAATGTGTCATGAAAGTTGCTTTAGTCTTTGCTAGTATTTCCTAGTTTCAGAATTCGATGTGACCTATTTTTCAGAAGATGCAGGTGGACCAGGAGGAGCCACATGTTGAAGAGCAACAGCAGCAGACACCATCAGAAAATAGGGTGGAGTCTGAAGAAATGGAGGTATAAATTGTATTTTACAGTGTGATTTGCTGTCTTTTTACATACATGGTTTTGACCTGACATATTATGTCTTGGAAGGGGATTATATTAGAAATCTTCATTTCTTTGAACAGTCCTTTATTTTTGGTGTTGAAATAGAATTTATTTAGAATAGTTTTTTGTTTAAAAAATCCCCCCAATTTAAAAGTTTGGCCTTCAGCACATATCTAGGCTGCCTTAACAGCCTTTAGAAATATTAAAATGGTAAACAATGAACACTCCGAGTCTTCCTTAAATAATATATGACAAGTTCCAGTCTAGTACTCTTAAAGGCAAAGTTATATCAGTTCTCATAATTTTGACATGTTGTAGTCTTTATAATTTAAGAGATCAATGTAACATTCCCCTAACGAGCTGTTTATAACGCTGTGTACCAGGAAGAGAGAGAATACAGAGGTCTTTCAGTTCTGCCTTGCATAGACATAAAACTCAATAATATTAACTCCACAATACTTAAAAGCCTTTCATGAAAAAATGTAACAACTTTCTGCTTTAGTTTCCAAGAAGCCAGAAAACTGATCTCTAAATTTGAAGCTTTACGTCCCTGTGCCTCAAATTCTGAGGTGCTCTTTTGATTTACACCAGTTTTACACGAGGCTGATTGTCCCATTTAAGAATGGTCTGAGTATTGTGATTTTCTTTTTTTAAGTAAATATTCAACTGGAAAATCCCTGGGCAAAGCCTTACCAATCAGTATTTTAATATTGAAAACTGAAGCGTTTAACACAGTATAAATTCGCTTAGGCCTTGAAGCTTTTAAGTTCCTTTCAGACCAGAAGCTCTCAGTGCAGTGGGGTGAAATTGAGAGCTATGTGGTGGACTTTGTTTCCTACTGTGATAAAACTAGATTTCTTCAGATCGTGTGGCTCTGTCCTGTCAGTGTAATTTCAGAGTCTTACCACTTACTATTGTAGTTTTCCAGGTAATTTATAATGGGCCTAACTATAGATAAGTAACCTAATACAAAAGAAATCGAAAGGAGAAAATTTCAGATCATTTGCTTGAGATTACAGGACTGTACTATTGTTGAAATGCCTGTCTCAAGCAGTGTGAATCTGTTAGCAGTGAGCTTTGGGGTCCTCAGGACGTCCATGGGAAATACAAGACCTTGTAAACTTGGCTAAGGCTGTGCAGCACCCATCAGTCCCACTCACAAGACTGTGCCGCTATCCCTTCTCTGCCAGCGTATTTGAAGTCTTAAAGCAAGATTTTGTAGTGTGTTTGGAAAGTGTGTTTGGCAAGATGGTCTTTGAACTTTAGTCTGGATGGCATGTGGGAAGAAAGCACTCAGAAGCCCTAGTTTGACTAGCTTAATGATTGGTTCATGCTGGTTTCTGAATGGCTGTTACTAATAGTCATCTTACCCATAGCTTACTCTTTACTAGTAGCGAAACATTTTTTCAAGTTTTGTCAACTCTTCTGAAACTTACCTTTACGTTGAAATACTATTCTAAATAATAATATATTGAAATACAGTTCGTAAATAATACTGAAATGAATGTGTAACATTTTTGGGTCCGTTACAACCTGTTCTTTAACTTTTGAGTTTTCATGTTTAAATGTTGTCATCAGCATTGAAAACAGCTTTTCTTAAAAATTATTTAAGACATTGCAGGGTATAATCTCACTTTCTAAGGTATTTCTGATTGTGGCATTTAAAAAAATTTGGCAGAGCCTTTAGGAGGCTCAAGTCTGGTACCCATTTTCATGTCTGTTAACAAACTTTAATTAATTTAACTTTGCAAATAATTGTAAAAAGAGAAAATAATGGACAGAGGAAATCATGCTCACAGATGCTTTAGTGTTTTGTAGGCCTTTTCGGAGAAGGCAATGGCACTCCACTCCAGTACTCTTGCCTGGAAAATCCCATGGATGGAGGAGCCTGGTGGGCTGCAGTGTATGAAGTCGCTAAGAGTCGGACACGACTGAGTGACTTCACTTTCACTTTTCACTTTCATGCATTGGAGAAGGAAACGGCAACCCACTCCAGTGTTCTTGCCTGGAGAATCCCAGGGACGGGGGAGCCTGGTGGGCTGCTGTCTCTGGGGTCACACAGAGGCAGACATGACTGAAGCGACTTAGCAGCAGCAGCAGCAGGCCTTTGTGGAGGTGAAGACCTGTTGTTGCCTGAGTTGGGGGCAGCAGTGGGAAAGAGAAATACCTATTTTTCTTTGTTCTTGAAGGTAGGGGAGGAGAAAGGAATGAGGTGGGCCTGACTTTTCTCCCTCCCCCAATCAAGCCTTAGAGGTATGGGAAGTTTCATGGAGTTATTTAGGTTCCTTTCGTGAAGTGGCTTGGGAACTGACACCTTTTATAGTATTGTTTCTAAAGAAAATACAAATGATAACATAAATTTCAGCTCTGATGTAAGATTTGGACAGGAGGTGGGGAAATGACTTTGAAATCTTGCCTCTTGTCATAGAGAAGATTATATTCCAGATTATTTGAGAGTTACAGATAAAGAATTAAAAACAGCTGGAATGGGACTTCCCCTGATGGTCCATTGGTTAAAAATCTATCTGCCAGTGCAGACATGGGTTTGATCCCTGGTCCAGCTAAGCCTGTGCACCACAACTACTGAGCTTGCTGCTCTGTAATAAGAGAACCACCTCAGTGAGAAGCCTTGCACCACAGCTAGAAAAAGCCTGTGTGTAGCAGCAGTGAAGGCCCAGCCCAGCCAAAAAATAAATATTAAAAAAAGCTGGAATGAATATTTTTCTAATCTGTGAATCAGCAGGAGCTTTGAAAGCGTAAAAGCAGTGAAAGTAATCACAAAGGGAAAGATGGATGGGTTAAAAAATAAAAGCCTGTGTAGACTAATAAGATTAGAAAAAAATCTAGAAGAGTCAATCACTGGGGTAAAAACCCACAAAGATCCCAAGAGCATGGTGAATGAAATATGACTAGGCAATTTGGAAGAGTAAATATGCCTTATAAATGTGTAAGAAAAGGTGAAAATAATAGATCATGGCAAACAAATTCCTCTTTGGGGCCAGGGTACAGCAAAATGAACTCTCTTACTCCTTGTGAGAATCGAAATAGGTACAGATACTCTGGAAGTCATCTTATTGCTGTATTTCTGATCTTTAAAAATTTCATTACCCTCTCCCTACTAATTTCCTATGCACGTTTGTATGTTTAGATAAGAGTGGAAGAAAATTAGAGAATATTTAATTGTAATAATAGTATGTTGATGGTGGGGTCTTGGGAGTTTGTTTGTGTGTGTGTGTGTATATATATATGTATGTATATAAGTGTATACGTGTGTACAGATCAGTAGTATTAAGTATAATCACACTGTGGTACAGTCAGTCTCCAGAACTTCTTTCATCTGTCCAACCAAAATTTCTTGTGAAATAATAATTTCCATTTCCTCTATTCGTTCTTCCCCCATCCTCTGGGAACCACCGTTACTTTTTATCTCTATGGATTTGACTATTCATATATTTCTAACTTTCCAGGTATTATAAGAGAACAAATTTAAGTTAGTAAAAAAGCAAAACCAGCCTTTGAAACGCAACCCATTTGGAAGCTGGAGTCTATATGTGTGTACTTAATGGTTTCTCTTATTTTAGACCTCTCAAGCTGGATCAAAAGACAAAAAGATGGACCAACCACCTCAAGCCAAGAAGGCAAAAGTGAAGACCAGTACTGTGGACCTGCCAATTGAGAATCAGCTCTTATGGCAGATAGACAGAGAGATGCTCAACTTATACATTGAAAATGAGGTGGTTATTTTAAGTCCGCTAGAGCAATAAGCTGGAACCTTAGTGTGACCATAGTGTTCAAATGCTGTGTCTAGTGACCTTTATGCATTGTGTGGGGTTTGGGAACAATTGAAAGTTTTAGGATATTGAGGACAAGTTTAGTAGATCCCAAGATATATCATCAAAATTGTTTTATGGTGATACGTCTATTGCTAAAAACTCTCTTATGAAATCTTTTGACATTTCAGGGAGGTATCATTCATGTTTTTGGGTGTGTGAGTTTGGTTGTTGACTAGAGATTGGGATGTTTGAGGCCACGGTCAGGGAAGTCGATCAGTGGGAGAACTCAGAGTAGCCTTAATGTTTTATTAGTTTCTTTCCCTGTTACCAGTCAGTATGTAACTCTGCTTATGGTGAGTGATGCAGTGTTTGGGACCTTGGGGTACAACTATTCAATTAACTGTTGTCTTTGAGGTTTCTTATGATACGTACATTGGGTCTTAGAATAGTTTTATAGAACCTTTAGCATCTATACTGTATGAATAATTTTTATTTTTCCTGGGTATGTAATACAAGTAGGTTATACTCACCTTGTGACTGAGCTAATAGTCTTAGTTCTTGTCCTAACATTTTCCTTATTTTTACTTTTGAGTTTCAACATCTTGCTATTTCTTCTGTTGCTCTTTTTTCCCTAAGCATACCTACGAAACTCTCACTTGATCGTCATAACTTACTGAGGACTAATGCTTCCAGCTCTTTTCTCGGATGATTTGCAGAACTAAGAGGATTTTGGGAAGAAGGCTTCTCTTAACTTTTATTACTATATTACTTAATAGTTAAGAGGAAATTGTCTCAGTGTTTTGAATGTCTGACTGCTGTTCACAGGGTAAGATGATCATGCAGGATAAACTAGAGAAAGAGAGGAATGATGCTAAGAATGCAGTAGAAGAATATGTGTACGAAATGAGAGACAAGCTGAGTGGCGAATATGAGAAGTTTGTGAGTGAAGATGTAAGTATGTGCTGCAATGTCTGCTCATTTTGTGTCTTCTGGGAGGATCCTTAAATGTACTTACAAGTGATGTTTTGCATCTGTGGGTATACAGTAAAATGATTAAAAATATTTTTGGGGGGCAGTTTTATATATATATATTTTTTTTTTTAATATAGTATTGGTGGAGTGTTTCCTAAAGGTTAGTCTTTGTGCATCACTTTCTTTTGGTGTGTCACTTTTTGATACACTTGCATGCTGTTATTTACCTAGTATTTTTCTTTACAAAAAAGCTCACTTTTCTCCTGATGCTGATTTGAACTCACTTGTTAGAAAAAGATTTGTGTATAATTGACATATTGTTTTAGTTGTTTCAGATGTACAGCATCATGATTAGATGTTTATATATGTTGTGAAATGATTACCATCATAAGTCTAAACATCTATCACTACACATACTTTTTTTTCTTGTGATGAGAACTTTTAAGATTTTTTCTCTCAGTAGCTTTCTCACTTATTTTTAAATGTAATTTTTAAATCTGAAATTTTCAAACATATCCAAATGTCTCCTACAGTGGAGAAAACAATGCAATAAACCCCCTTGTACCTACAAAGCAAAATAAGATTGTGCCAGTCTTGTTTCCTATATCCCCATCTCCCCACTACCTCATGTTTTAAAGAAAATCCAAATGTATCATTGTCTGTGACTGTTTCTTTATTCCTGAATCAGCTAATTTTTGATTGACTTAATTGCATTGTTTCCTTCGTCTTTAGGACCGTAACAGTTTTACCTTGAAACTAGAAGATACTGAAAATTGGTTGTATGAGGATGGAGAAGACCAGCCAAAACAAGTTTACGTTGATAAATTGGCTGAATTAAAAGTAAGTGATTCTTGAAAGTGAAATGTACTTTGCGTGGAGAATACCTTAGAATTGTAATTCTCATGTTTAAATGAAGGCAGGTTGAAAGTGATTGAAAAGCTATACTTTTTATCACTTAGTTTCACTGTCTTTTTTTTAAACTTGATGATAACAAAACAGTTTTTCTGAAAATTGAGTTCAGACATAAAATGTTTTACTTAATTGGAGCTTGAGTGTGTTCTTAATGTCAAGAAATTGAAAGACTAACAAGATGTATTCCTGTCCTCTAACAGGCAGTGACAATGCAGTTGGAGCAGGGCTGTGTATATACAGCTTCAATTCGCAGGAGAGTAGAAGTGACTGGTTTTGTATGTAAAGAAGTGATAGTTACACTGTAGAGTTACAGTCCAAAGAATTATTTAAAAAGTTGAGGCCTCTTGTTTGGAAAAAGATGCAAGCACAGGAGAAGGTTTCCTATTTCTCTGGTTACTTCGTTTCTTGTTAAACTGTTCCATTGTTGACAAACCTTTGGAATGAAATTGCTCAAGGACAGTAAATACATGCAGTTTTCCTGTCATTCTGGTAAGAATGTTGAGTCTCCAGTGAGAGCCTGCTCATTGAGTTTTTCTGTTTACTTTTTTTTAATGGGACCTGTCTAACACATGGAAGGAGACAGAATAATAGCTTCAGCTGTTGTCAGCTTATGTTCAGTTTTGTTCCATTTCTGCTCCTTTCCACTTCCAGTTATTTTTAAGCAAGTCTCCTAGGTTATATTTAACCCCAGAATACATCAATGTGTATTTAAAAGAAGGCATAACCTTATGCTGTACCATTATCACATGTATAAAAATTCCTTAACATCACTATTAATACCACCATATGTTCAGTCAGTTTTGAGGTTCCAGTTTCAATAAATTATTTTTTAGCTTCTTTGACTCAGGATCCAAATAGGGCCCATACATTGTGTTGATATATTTCTTAAATCTGTATCTGTAGTTCTCCTCCCATCAGTTTCTCTTCCTTTACTTAGTTGATGAAAAAACTGAATCATTTGTCCTGGAGAATTTATTCCCAGTCTACATTTTACTCCTTTTCACCCCTGTGGTGTTTTATCTTATTGGTAAATTTATGGTTAGAGCTGAAGGCTTTGTAAGATACAGATTTAAACATTTTTGGCAAGTGTACATCATATACAGTGTTGTATATTACTGTCAGGAGGCATCTACTTTTTGGTTGTCTCCCCAGTGTATTTTGAGAACTAGGGTTCAGGTGACAAGTTGCAGTGTCTCCACATGGAACAGTATTGATGTATATTCTAATGAAGCTTGAGGATAATATTTCAACGGTCTGGGGAAAAATATTCAACTTCTTATATACAGAATACAGAGATTAAATGTATTTTAATTCATAATCAATCTTAGTAGAAAAATACTGCTTTGTAAGTTTAAACTCCCCTGTGAAGAATTTGTATATTCTCTCTTCTAATAAGAATCTAGGTCAGCCTATTAAGATGCGATTCCAGGAATCTGAAGAAAGACCAAAATTATTTGATGAACTAGGGAAACAAATCCAACAGTATATGAAAGTAATCAGCTCTTTCAAAAACAAGGTATCTTTTCTTTTTTTCCCTCTTCCCTACAAATGTTTTGGTAGAGTTCAGAGACATTTTCATAGCAGTTTTTTCTGTTATTTAATAACATTATTTTCTTTTTGGATGTTAATGACATGTATATTTTATTTAACCTTGTTAAGAATCCTGGGATTTGCTGCTTCTCTTTAGTAAGGAGACTCAGTAGTTGAGCAGTATTACTCAGTTTCCTTTTCTTGTTATGAAATGTTTCATTAGTGACTTAACTTGCCCTAGTCTGGTCTTAGAACACATTAGGCAAATAATTTAGTTTGTAGGACTGTTTCAACAATAAACTATGGGTGTATCATTTTCTTGAGTACTATATGATACTCCAAAATATACCATTAAATCTACACAGTACGTTTATGAAATAGGTGGTTTAATCCTTACCCAGGTTACTCTTGGGGGAGCTGGGAATTGGCCTGTGGTCTGGGTTACTCCCAGACTTTGGTCAGTAGTTTGGTTAATTCTACTTTTATACTCGAGGTTCTTGATGTATTGTCAGTGTTAGTTCAGTTCAGTTGCTCAGTCATGTTAAACTCTTCGTGACCCCATGAACTGCAGCATGCCAGACCTCTCTGTCCATCACCAGCTCCCGGAGCCTACCCAAACTCATGTCCATTGAGTTGGTGATGCCATCCAACCATCTCATCCTCCATTGTCCCCTTCTCCTCCTGCCCTCAATCTTTCCCAGCATCAGGGTCTTTTCCTGAGTCAGCTCTTTGCATCAGGTATTGGCGTTTCAGCTTCAACATCAGTCCTTCCAGTGAACACCCAGGACTGATCTCCTTTAGGATGGACTGATTGGATCTCCTTGCAGTCCAAGGAACTCGAGTCTTCTCCAACACCACAGTTCAAAAGCATCAATTCTTTGGCACTCAGCTTTCTTCATAGTCCAACTCTCACATCCACACATGACTACTAGAAAAACCATAGCCTTGACTAGATGGACCTTTGTTGGCAAAGTAATGTCTCTGCTTTTTAATATGCTATCTAGGTTGATCATAACTTTCCTTCCAAGGAGTAAATGTCTTTTAATTTCATGGCTACAACCACCATCTGCAGTGATTTTGGAGCCCCCAAAAATAAAATCAGCCACTGTTTCCCCATCTATTTGCTATGAAGCGATAGGACTGGATGCCGTGATCTTAGTTTTCTGAATGTTGAGCTTTAAGCCAACTTTTTTTACTCTCCTGTTTCACTTTCATCAAGAGGCTCTTTGGTTCTTCTTCACTTTCTGCCGTAAGGGTGGTATCATCTGCGTGTAAGAAACTTAAATATAATAAACTAAGCTTTCTAAAAAGATTAATTTTAAAATTTTACTTAAGGAAGAATTCTTTTAAAAAACTGTATTCATAATTATTTTGTTTCTTAACTTCGATGCCTAAACCTTCAGTCTCCTATCTAATGACATGGCCTTTTTTTTGCATTGTAAAATTATATTTATTTATTTGCAAAATTATATTTATAAGGTTTTGTATAAAGCATGTGTTGTTTATACTGCTGAAACCTTTTAATTGCCACCATGTGTATTCCTCTTGACCTTGAAATGTATTTCCTCTGTTTTAAAAATTGAAGTTACTTTCCTTTATTTTTGAATTTTTAGGGAATTGAATGTATAGCTTGTGAGGCTAAATGGGCTTCATTTTGGGAAAGATTGTAACTTTTTGGAAGATGCTGAAGAACTAGGCAGTATTTGAGTAGGGACCATGTCATTCTTTGACGCTTGTCTGTCTGCTTGGCTTCTGGTTATAGGAGGACCAGTATGATCATTTGGATGCTGCTGACATGCTGAAGGTGGAAAAAAGCACTAATGAGGCCATGGAATGGATGAATAACAAGCTGAATCTGCAGAACAAGCAGAGTCTGACCATGGATCCAGTTGTCAAGGCAAAAGAGATTGAAGCTAAAATTAAAGTAATTCATGATTTTAAAGATTTAATAGTTTTTTTCTAGTCAGTATTGGTATTATTAATAGAGAATTTCATTACTCCATCTTTGCTTACATCTTGGGGATAGGAGAGGGTGGACTTGGATTTTAGTATGCTATGTAAAATTACAAAAACCACTGTTTTATCTCCTGTTGTTCTAGGAGCTGACGAGTATCTGCAGCCCTATAATTTCAAAGCCCAAACCCAAAGTGGAACCTCCAAAAGAGGAGCAAAAAAATGCAGAGCAGAATGGACCAGTGGATGGACAAGGAGACAACCCGGGCCCTCAGGCTGCTGAGCAGGGTACAGACACAGCTGTGCCTTCGGATTCAGACAAGAAGCTTCCTGAAATGGACATTGATTGATTCCAACAATTGTTTATATTAAAACAGACTATTATAAAGCTTTAAGTTGTCAACTTTGTTCTAAATATCAACTAGAGCAATTAAATACTGGAGATTTCTTAGTCAGTTTTTAGGGGACTTGTGGGGGAGGGGGTATCGGTAATGTATGGAGCATTTTGACTTCTAAATAGTTAGATACAGAAATGAAGTGCATTGTATNTTTAAGTTGTCAACTTTGTTCTAAATATCAACTAGAGCAATTAAATACTGGAGATTTCTTAGTCAGTTTTTAGGGGACTTGTGGGGGAGGGGGTATCGGTAATGTATGGAGCATTTTGACTTCTAAATAGTTAGATACAGAAATGAAGTGCATTGTATCTTTTTCATAACGGTACTATTTAGAAGCCCAGTTAGTCTTACTGAGCTTATGCTTCACTCCTTTTATGTTTAATCATGCTTATACAAAGAGAAGTTTGTTTTAGAAAGTTGAGCTATAGCACAGGCTATACCTAGCTATCAAGCAAACTTTTTGTTATGACATAAATGACAGGAACTCTTAGTTGTGCTTAAAAATTCTGCTGTGGAGGTTGCCACAAAGGCTCCCCGCCTGGTGTGGGGATGGGGGAGGGATCTCCCTCTGTTTCTGAGGGCTAGAGCATGGCGTAGGTTAACGTAGAACAACAGAGGTGTGCTCTGAGCTTCACGTGTCACTCCGCTCCCCTAGGACTCCCCTCACCATCTTCCCATCTTTCCCAGATAAAAGGGGTTCCCATTACAAATGCCGTGTGTTGCTCTTGGGAAAATAGACCCTTTCACCTGGAGCAGGTTGTTAACTGAGGATTTAAACCTGGAGGTTCTTCCTGAGAATGTATATTTCTGAAAGTATGTTCATTAACATCCCAAGCATCAAAGTCTAAATAATTTTCTCTTCAGAAGGTTAGAATTGGGTAGATGTATTGTTGGATATAGGCATGGTAAATTTAACTGAGGGATTGATTCTTGTTAATTATGGTATAAAGATTTGTATCCTGGCCTGCTTGTTCAGGCGAGAGAGATTCTGTGTAAATTTGAGGTATAGCGTGAAGTCTTAGGACAAGAATTAAGTTCTTTTTTAGCTCACTCGCAATCACTTGTGTGTTAAGCATTAACGTCTGTCATGAATCTGCCAATGTGTATGTGTTAAATGGCTGACAGACTACAAAAAACTAAGATGCACTGGATTGTACTGGATGAGTCTGAAGTCAGTGGTAAGAAAGTGTGGGGCCTGACTTTAGCAGTGCCTCATTCTTACTCTGCAGTCACTGTCAGGAGCACCAAAGCATTCCCTGTGATAGCGCTTTGGGCGGTGTTGATAGGAGTGTGGCATTTTGGGAACTCTAAGGGAAACCTGTAGTATTAGAGCCCAGAGCCGGTCCTTGCCCTAGAAACTGTTACAAGCTTTGTTGGTTACATTTTGGACCTTTGTAATAATTGTTAATCTGTATAACAGAGTGCTTCTCTGTTACTTTTGACTCATGTTGTTAGAAATAAGAGCATACCTTGCATATTTAGAATGAGTTTCTGTCCATCTCTGCACTAAAAAATTCAGACTGTTATAAGCTCTAAAGTGCTGTACAGAAACGTTGCTTAGAGGAGGAAGGTGGAAGTGTATTATGTTGGTGTGTAAGCATGCATGGAAGCCTCGCAGCACCAGGACTTGGCCCTGTTCTTAGAACATCCTTTGTCCATTCTCTACCTGTCCACCTTCAAGAGTTCAGCTGGCCTGCTGTGAGGCCAGGAGCTACTTTGGAGTGCTGGCTGCAGGATTAAGCCAATGGTTATGCAACTTGACTCAGTCCTTAATGGCCATTTCTCCTAAAAATTTTCTTTTGTGTGTGGGGAGGGTGTGGGACTTGGGATGGGGTTGAATTTGAGGTTTAAACTAGAATTAAGATGATGTGGTCTTCTTGCTCTTTAGACAGGCTTGCAGACCAATTGAATTTACGTGGAGACCAGACCAGAGAGTAACAGTTGATGACTTGTGTGCAGACAAGCATTTATCCAGGTTGCATTATCTAAATTGGTTTGTTAAAGCTCCAGGTTAACATTCTTACACAAAGAAAAGCATTCAGTAAACAGACAAGTTTAGGAAAACTTAATAAAAAGAAACCTGTCTTACACTCTTAAGGAATGGTTTTCTTAATTTCATAATTGTGTGTGTGTGTCTGTGTTTTCAATAAAAAATTTTTTCTCTGGAGGTAAGAGTCCTCTTAGCTAAAGTCCAAGTTGTTAACTGTCCGTAATCTCCATTCTGAAGAACGTTCAAAGTTTAGCAGATTGGGTGGTAGGAAGTAGTTCTCTTACCATACTCAACTCTCCCATGCTGAGTCTCAGCCCAGTTCTCTGGTTTAGGAATCCTTACCTTGCTCCTATAACTGCGCCTTATTTTGAGGATTTTTACAATAACAGGAAGTGAGTTAACGGCCCCACAAAGGCCAGTGCCAGGACTGATGCCTGCCCCTCAGAGAATAGGACATGGCCCAGAATGTGCTTTTAACAGTGACTACCATGATAGTTGGAGTAGTGTGTGCATGCCTGTGCCTGTTGGTGTATATGTGGGGTGGTGGTGAGTGCTGAAGGGATGAAGCCGTCAGGAGAGACGGTAAGTGTACAAAGCATGGGGCCGAGATGTGGAGGGGCGCAGGGCCTTCCTGTAGTCCTGCCACTTAATTGTCCCAGTGCTAGGCCTACCAAGAGAGCCGGTACTTGCCACCTTGAAGAAGGGTCTGGAACAAAGTAGTTTTTCTCCGGGCCACTGGGAGAAGAGTGGACACTTGGTATTGTGAGTGGGAAGCCTGGGCCCAGCCAGGAAGCTACTGATTATCCAGAGTGTAGCCATTTGATAGGGATGTGGCGAGTTGCGTGGAGAGTATAGCAGACTTGTTTCTCTGGGAGAGGTACCAGCATTCTGTGTCACGGGGGAAGAGGGTGTTGGAGGCAGAGCTAGGGCTGGTGCTGAAGGTTTTGTAACGGGGCAGCTTCCGGTTAATGTGAAGAACTTTCACAGCTCCCATGGGGTTGGTGAGGATTCACACAGGCTTTAGACCAGTGACTGCATCTTAAGGGGTTTTTCTATGGGAACTGTCAGAGGTGAAAGAGGTGGTGGGGCTTGCTAGGGCTGAAAGATGCGTCCTGGTGTGGAGCACTGGGCTTCTAGCGTGAGGGTGACTGTTCCAGGGACGCTCATGTGATATGTGCAGAGTGAGTTGGACCTGGGGGAAGTTGGAGGTAGTAGGATTTTTAAAATCCATGTTTTAGGGTTGTGAACCAGAAGAAGGGGTAAATGGTAAGTCTTTGTACTGGAGGAAAAGGGAAGATGGAAAAGTGATTGAAAGAACCATGCTGTTAGAAGCAGGGGGAGTAGCCAGTTTTTACAGGTTAATGACAAGGGCATGCAGGCCAGGCTTCAAGGACCAATTGGCATATTATTGATCTGGCTCTTAGTAATACACTTCTGTATATTTGGTTGATTTCAGTCATTTTCCTTTAAGTGGCTTTAACAGGTCATTTCTTATGTAAAATTTGTCAGTTATAAATATGCACAATTTCTCGTTTGGAAAGAACATGGAATGTGTTTGCATAAGAGTAAAAGATGTTTCAAAATGAAATGGATTTTTCTCAAGGTGGGATTGGAGTGAATTTTTGTTAGGAAATTTTTGCTTGTTTGTGTTTTTTAGGACTTCTGTAATAAGCATTTTGGAGTATTCTAATGTTAAGCAAACTAGAAGTGTATTTGGTTTATTTTTAGATTGTGTTTTGTTTTGCTTTAGTATTTATTTGATTGCACCAGGTCTTAGTTGTGGCTCATGGGATCTTTGATCTTTGTGGTGGCATGCAGGATCTTTTCAGTTGTAGCAGGCATGTGAATTATTTGTGGCAGCATGTGGGATCTAGTTCCCTGACCAGGGATCAAATCTGCTTTGGGAGTGTGGAGTCCTAGCCATTGGACCATGAGAGAAGGTCCCTGGAAGTATATGTTAAGAAGAATGGCTCCAAGGTTTCCAAGCTGGAATAAAGGACGTAATAGATGGAGCTCCTGGTCTGTAGGAGTCAGTGCAGATACTCCTGGGAGTCTGGATAAGATTAGGAAGTTGTAGAACATGGAATTGAGGGATCCTGTAGCTATAGCTGCTGTGGAAGGAAGCTTCGGAGATCAGGGTGTGTTCCTGCCTTAGGGAGTAAAGGATTTTTTGGGGTGTGTCGGGAAGAAGTGGGGGCTTTGAAGGAAGCTGCCAGAGGGCAATGACCATGCCTCAGGCATGTTAGGGAGGAGGGATTTTGAGAAGTGAGAGGTGGCAGTGGGGTTAGTGGCTGTGAGGTTGCTTCAGGAGCATGCAGTGAGGCCTAAGGTGGAGGAGAGCATTTGGTCAGGAAGCATGGCCTAGTTAAGAGATCAACTTGGGGAGGAAGGAAGTTAGGCAGCATCCTAGGCCCACTGTCCTGTGCAAATGGGGAGAATTTCCACCAGTTACCTGGAGCCTAGCATTCCTTTCCTGGGTAGTTCTCCCTTGCCTCTGGCTGGAGCAGCCCTGGGATATGACTTTCACTGCACTCCCTGGTCATCTGAGCTGGATACCACATTTGGGGCAGGTGTCAATGTAGAAAAGAAGGAGGGGACCTCTTAAGCAGCAGGCTAGAGGCAAAATGGGAAACTTGCCATGTTGGGGTAGAAGCACCAGGAGGATAGATGAGGGAGTGCATTTCTGGTGGATCAGATAAGGGAGGACCTCAGAGGATGTGAGCCAAATACAGAATGCTTTCCAGATCTGTCCAGTATACACAAGCAACTGCCAGGCTAATCCTGACCTTGTCATTCTGGTTTTGATACAGCGGTAAGGGCCGGGAGGGAGAGTAGGGGAAGTATTTACTTCTAACCTGGGATTTGCTGCTTTCAAAACCAACCAACAGAAAAAATATAGACAGCTGTGCTTGGGGCCCTTTTCTATTAGTTGGATCTGTGTTTACATCCTTCAAAGGTCAGGTGAACTTGTAAGATTTGGAGTCCTGGATCACGGAGGGTCAAAATTCATATCACAAGCAGGCCCTTACCACGTACATTGTTTTTTCTATGTGCATTTTAAAGTGGACGACTATTCAGTCAAGACTTGGGTAAATGCTTTGGGGAGAGAAAACTGAAAACACTTGGAAAACAGTCTCAGTGTCTCAGCGAAGGATTGTAAATGCTGGTAAAGCATTTCTGAGGATGAGCTGAACTTAATAGATGTTCCAAAAAGGATGGCCCAAATGATAGTATGCCTTTCAGCAATGCTGGTGGACAGGCCTCTTGAACTCACGTGAGACTGCCATGAGAACCAGGAGGGTTGTGTGGGATAGAACTTAGAAAATTGAGAGCGTACATGCAGCCCTAAATGAAGCGGGGTGAGGGGCCTTTCCTCTGTCAGTCTCGGCCTTATCTACATTTTCCAATTGAAGGATGGATCCTGCCTTGTTCACCGCTGCCCCAGGCAGCCAGCGTGAAGCATGGACTACTTGAATCCACACGTAAAATATTTTCAGTGAATAAAAACATGAGAACTATATTTGAAAACCTTCAACTCTGACTTTGTGGATGAGGAAAGGGTCAAAGCAGGCAAAGCTCACAGAGCAGGTGGGTGGCGGAGCCAGGAATCTCTACTATGTTTTTTCCAGTAGTCATGTACAGATATGAGATTTGGACCATAAAGAATGGCTGAGCACTGAAGAATTGATGCATTCAAACTGTGGGGCTGGAAAAGACTTGCAGGAGGATCAAACCAGTTAATCCTAAAGGAAAACAGTCCTGAATACTTACTAGAAGGATTGATACTGAAGCTAAAACTCCAGTACTTTGGTCATCTGATGGGAAGAGCCAACTCATTGGAAAAGACCCTGATGCTGGGAAAGATTTAGGGCAGGAGGAGAAGGGGGTAGCAGAAGATAGAAGGGTTAGACAGCGTATTTGACTGAATGGATATGGATTTGAACAAACTCTGGGAGATAGTGAAAGGAGTACATCAAGGTTGTATATTGTCACCCTGCTTGTTTAACTTACATGCAGAGTACATCATGAGAAACGCTGGGCTGGATGAAGCACAACTTGGAATCAAGATTGCCGGGAAATATCATTAACCTCAGATATGCAGATGACACCACCCTTATGGCAGAAAGCGAAGAATTAAAGAGCCTCTTGAAAGTGAAAGACGGGAGTGGAAAAATTGGCTTAAAACTCAATATTCAGAAAACTAAGATCATGGCATCCGGTCCCATCACTTCATGGCAAATAGATGGGGAAACAATGGAAACAGTGACAGACTTTATTTTTTGGGGCTCCAAAATCACTGCAGATGATGACTGCAGCCATGAAATTAAAAGACACTTGCTCCTTGGAAGAAAAGCTATGACCAACCTAAACAGCATATTAAAAAACAGAGACATTACTTTGCCAACACAGGTCCCTCTAGTCAAAGCTATGTTTTTTCCAGTAGTCATGTATGGATGTGAGAGTTGGACTATAAAGAAGGCTGCTGCTGCTAAGTCGCTTCAGTCATGTCCGACTCTGTGCGACCCCATAGACGGCAGCCCACCAGGCTCCCCCGTCCCTGGGATTCTCCAGGCAAGAAGAGTGGAGTGGGTTGCCATTTCTTTCTCCAATGCATGAAAGTGAAAAGTGAAAGTGAAGTCGCTCAGTCGTGTCCGGCTCTTCATGACCCCATGGACTGCAACCTAACAGGCTCCTCCGCCCATGGGATTTTCCAGGCAAGAGTACTGGAGTGGGGTGCCATTGCCTTCTCTGGAAGAAAACTGAGTGCCAAAGAATTGATGCTTTTGAAGAAAGCTGAGTGTCAAAGAATTGATGCTTTTGAACTGTGGTGTTGGAGAAGACTCTTAGAGTCCCTTGGACTGCAAGGAAATCTATCCAGTCCATCCTAAAGGAGATCAGTCCTGAATATTCATTGGAAGGACTGATACTGAAGTTGAAACTCCAATTCTTTGGCCACCCGATGTGAAGGACTGACTCATTGGAAAAGACCCTGATGCTAGGAAAGATTGAAGGCAGGAGCAGAAGGGGATGACAGAGGATGAGATGGTTGGATGGCATCACTGATGCGATGGACATGAGTATGGCTCCGTGAGTTGGTGACGGACAGGGAAGCCTGTCGTGCTGCTGTCCATGGTGTCACAAGGAGTTGAGCATGACTGAGTGACTGAACGATAACAATCTTCTGGAAAAGTATGTGCCTGGAATATGGGGCTTTTACCTCTCCCCAAACAATAATGCTGCATACTGCATTATCTGGGGTAGCACGGGCTCCCTGAGAATTCGTTCCCCTCCTCCAGTCAGTTCTGATCTGGCGTGGTGTGAGCGGCGGGGTTGAGGTGGCCACTTGAGGGCGACGTCACTCTTCCTTTGCCTTGTGTCAGACTAAGTAGCAGCTTTGCGCCTTAGGAGTCCTGAAGTTGAGGAGAATGCAGACGCGCAATTCCTCTCCTTTGGGGTAGCTAAGAGCAAACCAAACGTGGTTTAACAGAGGCCTCAGGCTAGAAAGCAGGAAACTTTTATGAACTTCTGCTTGTAAGATGTCCTTATCATTCAGAGTGTGCTATTGCTTGTTATAAAAGAATACTGGACTAACCCCAGATCTTAAGCACCCAGCCCAGTGCTTCTCAGATTAGGTTGGTGCTCTTGCTAAAAGGCAGATACTTATCTGGTAGGGGCTTGGGAGATTACAGTTCTAACAAGCTCCCAGGTGATGCTCACAATGGACCATATTTTGACTTTGAAAAGCTTAACCTCTAGAAGCCTTAGTTTTTCCATTGGTGAAGCTGTGGTCACACCAGTTCTGCTCATCACATGAAATGATGGATGTGGAAGACATTCTAGACAAACAAAAAAGATAAAGATACTGCAAGCTCTAGGCATGTAATTTTCCTTTTTAAGCCCTATTAGCAGCACAAGGAGCAGCTGACCCAGGTATAAGCAGCTTCAGGGCTGTAGAAGAAATTTCTTTTTTGCCCTTATCCTGCCANAAATGATGGATGTGGAAGACATTCTAGACAAACAAAAAAGATAAAGATACTGCAAGCTCTAGGCATGTAATTTTCCTTTTTAAGCCCTATTAGCAGCACAAGGAGCAGCTGACCCAGGTATAAGCAGCTTCAGGGCTGTAGAAGAAATTTCTTTTTTGCCCTTATCCTGCCAGTTGGCTGGCATCACCAACTCAATGGACATGAGTTTGAGCAAATTCCGGGAGATGGTGAAGGACAGGGAAGCTTGGTGTGCTGCAGTCCATGGGGTCACAAAGAGTCAAACATGACTGAGCGACTGAACAACAACAATCCTTCCAGTAGCCAGATTCTGAGGAACATTGTTGATGGGCAGGCTAGGGAGCCTACAGGCACTGACCTCCTAGTGGGTATGGTCACTAGTGCCCCTCTCCCCACCCCTCCGCACCTCCACTTCCAAGCTGGGGAAGGAGTGTTGCTTCCTGTCCCTGGGGTGTACATCTTATTGAGTGCCAGAGGCCCCAACACGCCTTTTGACCTAAGCCTCTCCTGTTGACTTTGTGTGACCCCAATGGTAGCCCCAGAAAGGGGGGCGGGTTGCTCCTGACCTCTGTAGAGGATAGGGTCTCTAGCTGGGCATAGAGAGTCCCAGGAATCAGCCTTGTGCCTCTCTGAATCCTGGACTTTGCTGCAGAGGATTATGACCAGCTTCAGAAGGACTGGGGGAAATGGGAGCCTCCAGACACCTAGTTTTGTGTTCTTTCCTTGTCTTGTGGTAGGTACCCCATTCTGAGTGGTATGAGAAACACAGCTTTCCTCGTGTAGTAGGGTCCCTATTCTTCCCCTCCACTCCCATCCATTTAAGAGGATTATCTCCTCCACGGCCCATCCTCTGAGAGTTCTGTCTTGGCCGTTTGTTTTCCAGATTTCTTTCATACCAGATCAGGAGGATGAACTGAAGTGGCGGGGCAGACTGTGGTAGGGAGGCTCCTCCCTGTAGATCAGCTCCTGGACTCCCCTCCCAGGGAAGCAGTGATCCCACTGTGCCTCAAAGACTTGGGGAGCTTGTTAAAATCTGACCCCCACCCCTGCCCCATAGGGTTTTTGAGTCAGAAAGTCTGCAGTGGGGTCTGAAGATTTGTATATATAATAAGTTTCAGGTGAGGTTGATGCCTTTATTCTGGGTGTAGAGAACCTGGGGAATGGGTAAAGAGGGAATACATGAGGCTGTTGATGGATATAACCAACAGCTGAGGGTGAAGGTGGTTGTGGGCTGGAGGTGGAAAGAGAAAGTAGAGTTGTGGGGAGCAGAGGGAGAGGAAGACGCAGCATTATTTTTGGAAATGCCAAGTCAAGTTTGGAACTTCTTTGAGACTACTGTGACGGCAGGATAACATGTCTCTTTGACACAATATCTAGTTTACACGAGTCCCGGCGTGACCAAGGCCTCAGGAATTTGCCCTGACTTGCGGTCTCTAGCATGTGGGGCTTCTCTTCTCTGGGACCCACTGGCCTTCAGCTTCTCTCCACAGTGCAGCTCGCTTCCCCCAGGTTAGGGGTCTGTGATTTCCTTTTCTCTGTGTGTCTTTTTCCTGACTGTGCTGAGAACTTCTCCAGAGTGGAGAAGCACTTGCTGGCTTGGGTTCCCTTCTTGAATTGGGCCCACAGGCTCCAGAGCCCTGTTTCATGTAGGTACACTCCTATCTATTCCCTTCTCAAACTGGAGGAGATTTCTGTGGCTTGGAAGGGCCCTAACAGTTCAAGAGAAAAGCTTCAGGGTTTTGATGTTCCCAGATGAGGCATAATGTCATGCACTTTCCATTATATCAGACTCTGCTCTTCAGCCTGGTACACATAGTGTTTAAGGACAGTTTAAAAATAAGCTGGTGCGCTGGGATGACCCAGAGAGATGGTATGGGAGGGAGGTGGGAGGGGGGTTCAGAATTGGGAACACATGTACACCCGTGGCGGATTCATGTTGATGTATGGCAAAACCAATGCAGTATTGTAAAGTAAAATAAAAAATAAAATAAAATAAAGCCCTGAATCGGAACGAACTCATCAAGCAATACTATCTGTTAATGAAATTGCTTCCTGTTAATTTGAGTTTACAAAATAAATGGTTTCTGATAATCTGGCATTGCTGTTCATAGCACCCACCTCCCAGAGTGAGCTGCTGGCAGTGACCTGGGAGGATGGCCCCTGGCAGCCATGGCAACTGCCCCAGAAAACCTGGAGGATGCAACTAATGGGGAGCCTGGGCTTCATTTTTGGCTTCTTGGTCCTTTCTGCAAATATTTTCTTGAGTAACCATGGGGCTCTGCTCTGTCCCGAGGATGCAAATATCACCTGGACCCAGAGCTATCTCCCTACAGCGCTTTGCTGAGGCCTAGAAATCAACAGGTAATTGAGAGTCAACCTGCAGGGTAGGATTGGAGCTGAGATGTAATGGGTGAGCAGGCGGTGGCCACATAGGCAAGTAAAGAGAGAAGGGTTGGTGCAGGAGCTGTAGAGGGAAGAGTGTGACCAAAGGTGGGCAGGGATGGGCACACAGCTCTGGATGGAAAGTGAGGGCAGGGAATGCCCAGAGATAAGGGGGTCAGGGGGTCAGTGGGTGGAGTCACATAAAATACCTCTCCCAGGATGCCTTTTTGCAGCCATTATTTTATATGGGAGTTCAAGGTCTTTCAAAATTGAGGATGGTAAAACACCACCAGACGATTTTGCTGGGAGCAAGGTCAGATTCTAGGTAAGGCCACAGAACTCCATGAGAGGGTCTATAAAGCGAGCTGGAATCTAACCTGGTGATGGAGGAGTGGGGAGTGGCACGCCCTCACTCTGCCCCCCTGGCAGCTCAAGGGTACCTCAGTGTGTGTGGTGACAGCCGGCCCCTAGGCACCTTTGCCCGAGTGTGGCTCTCCTGAACAGACAGGATAAAGGGGTGGGTGGGTCAGTGGATGTCATCTATGTGGGGGCTGTGCTGATGCCTGGCACCCGTTATAGGATATGGCGGGTAAGCCATCCATGCACACAGCTTCCTGGGGGAGGTCCCAAGCACTTGGGGAGGGACNTGGAGCTGAGATGTAATGGGTGAGCAGGCGGTGGCCACATAGGCAAGTAAAGAGAGAAGGGTTGGTGCAGGAGCTGTAGAGGGAAGAGTGTGACCAAAGGTGGGCAGGGATGGGCACACAGCTCTGGATGGAAAGTGAGGGCAGGGAATGCCCAGAGATAAGGGGGTCAGGGGGTCAGTGGGTGGAGTCACATAAAATACCTCTCCCAGGATGCCTTTTTGCAGCCATTATTTTATATGGGAGTTCAAGGTCTTTCAAAATTGAGGATGGTAAAACACCACCAGACGATTTTGCTGGGAGCAAGGTCAGATTCTAGGTAAGGCCACAGAACTCCATGAGAGGGTCTATAAAGCGAGCTGGAATCTAACCTGGTGATGGAGGAGTGGGGAGTGGCACGCCCTCACTCTGCCCCCCTGGCAGCTCAAGGGTACCTCAGTGTGTGTGGTGACAGCCGGCCCCTAGGCACCTTTGCCCGAGTGTGGCTCTCCTGAACAGACAGGATAAAGGGGTGGGTGGGTCAGTGGATGTCATCTATGTGGGGGCTGTGCTGATGCCTGGCACCCGTTATAGGATATGGCGGGTAAGCCATCCATGCACACAGCTTCCTGGGGGAGGTCCCAAGCACTTGGGGAGGGACTTCTTGGGGCTTGGGGCCTTGTATCTTTCTTGAGAGACAAAAATGGCCTTGATTCTCTCCTGAGGGTGTTGAGAAGCCCTGGTAAGTTTCTAAGCAAAGACACAGTTTGTCTGATTTGCACTATAGAGAGGTCTGGCAGTTTGCCGGGAGAGAGGAGGAGGGGATGGACTGGCAGCAAAGGGGCTGGTGAGGGTCCGGGGTGAGGCCCAGCAGGTGGGCTGTGGGGTCAAGGCAGAGGGCCATTATTTCTGGGAAATAGCAATCCTGGGGCTGGGTGCTTCACTGTGAAGGTGAGTGGCCGGAGATCTGCCAGCTTTCTGTGGTTAGGTGGGGGCTCACATGTGCTATGAGTAGAATCAGAAGGAATCAATCTGCCTTTTAGGAAATGCACAGTGTCATATGTTAAGAAAACACAGTACGTGTTCAGAGTGGGGATCCTGTGAACCACAAGCAGGACAATCTGTTTGAGATGTGTCTTCTTTTCAGACCATCTCCTCCAAGTCCTGGCCCTTTGGCAGAGGGAGTTGAGGATAAAAGATGAAGCCTGGGGGATTCTGTGGGAGGAGACACCTCGATGAGGATGCCGGTGGCTTGCCGAAGATGGCCTTGGAGAGGGGTTCAGGCCCCAGGGTCTCTGGAAGCGCCAAGGACATGCTGGCTATTTGCTCTCCTCGTTCAACTCCCCAATTGCCAACGTTCAGTATAAAATGGGTTTGGCTGCGGTTTCTCCCCCATGGATAATTGCAATTATGCAGTTGAGTACTGACAGCTGGATGACCTCATCTTTTCTCTGAAGGGAGCAGGGAGGAGGAACATCTGCCCTGGGTCTTGGAGAGACTAGTCCAGCGCAAGGGTGTCAGCATCCCAGCTGTTGTTCCCGGTTGGAAAATATGAGTAAGTCATCTTTGGGGACAGTTATTTCTATTTTCATGCCAATTTTGAGCCTTTCTTTTCTTTTAGAAAAATTATTTTATTTTTGGCTGTTCTGGGTCTTTGTTGCTGTGGGGGCTTTTCTCTAGCTGCAGTGAGAGAAGGCTGTTCTCTGTTGTGGGGTGCAGGCTTCTCATTGCAGTGGCTTCTCTTGTTGTAGATCATAGGGCTCCAGGGCACGTGGGCTGAGCATTGTGGCCCCCGGACTCTAGAGCGTGGGCTAAGTATTTGTGGCACGTGGGCTTAGTTGCTTCACAGCATGTGGGATCTCCCCGGACCAGGGATTGAACCATGTTCCCTGCTTTGGCAGGCAGCTTCTTAACCACTTGACCACTAGGGAAGCCCCTTGAGTGTTTTTCTTCTTATTTCATAGGTCCTCCTGGTGGTGATTAAATTTCTTTTGTTTTCAGCCGTATTTGTGTTAGAATGGCTCAGTTAACAACTTCACCAAAAACAGGGGACCATGTGAACAACTTAGTAGGACCTTTTACCAGGACTGGAGGAGGCTCATGTTGGGGGGCGGCCCTGCCTCTGCCCGGCTGTAGTCCCAGTGACAATGGGGATATTGATTTCCTGGGGCTATTGTCACAAAGGCCCTCATGCTGGGAACTTACATGACTGAGGAACAGTTCTGGGGGCCAGAAGTCTGAAATCCAGGCATGGACAGGGCTGGCTCCTTCCGAGGCTGTGGCGGAGAATCTACCTGTGATCTCTCCTGGCTTCTGATGGCCTCAGGTGTTCCTTACCTGTGGATGGTGTTCTTCCTGTGTCTACATTGTTTTCCCTCCATGTAGGTCTGCCTCTGTGTCCACATTTCCCCTTTTTATAAGGATGCCAAGTCATATAGGATTAGGGTTCACTCTGATGAACTCATTTCACTTTGTAAGGGCTCTATTAGATCCTAATGCTGGGAAAAGTTGACGGCAAAAGGAGAAACGGGCAGCAGAGGATGAGGCGGTTAGATAGCACCACCAACTCAATGGACATGAATTTGAGCAAACTCTGGAATAGTGGAGGACAGAGGAGCCTGGTGTGCTACCGTCCATGGGGTCACAAAGAGTTGGACATAATTTAGCAATTAACCAACAACCACAGATTTCCTTTGAGCAAACCCTGGAAGATAGTAGAAGACAGCGGAGCCTGGTGTGCTACAGTCCATGGGATCGCAAAGAGTTGGACATAATTTAGTAACTGAACAACAACAGATTTCCAAATAAGGTACCATTCTGAGGTACTGGGTTTAGGACTTCACACTATCCTTTTGTGAAGGACACAATCAACCCACAAGTGGCCCCTTTATGTGTGAATTTCTCAGAGACTTCAAGGTACATCTTCTCAGAGATGAGAGTGGGTTGACTGAGTTTCTGGGATTGTGAGCAGGTCCAGGGGCTGGTCCCTCAGCAAGGCTCTCCAGGCTTGAGCAGAATGTCAAACTTTGCTATTGAGAATTGTAGCCTGGGGGCACAACTTTCCCAGACTCTCTTCTGTGTCCATCCTACCCCCACACCCTGACTTGCTCTGTGGGCAGCTGTATGACGAGGCACACGTGAGTAGGGCTAGCTTCCTAGAGACCCTGCTGTGGGTGGCCCAGGGAACTTTCAGAGGACCGGGAATAACTCTAAATGTAAGTCACACCCAAATGTGCAAGAATCCACCTTCCTAGTTGGCCTGTATATATGTGCCAAGAATCAGGCCGATTTGGGTTCTGGAAGGGTGGTCTACTGGTCCAGGTTTGGGTCATCTAAAGTCTCAACGCTAGAGGGCAGAGGCTGTTGACCCCTATGACCTGTGCTCTGGGGTCGTCAGAGATGGACCTTGGGGGCCTGTCCTCTGCTGCACTTTGTGTCAGTTTGTTTTCATATGTTGTTCCTGGGGTTTCAGAGTGATCGCCAGGACCCCAGCCCCAGATGTAGCCTTGGCTTCAGAAACCTGGGACCTAAAGGCAACAACTGAATTTGAGATGTAGATCTTGCTGCATTTAACATTTACGAGTGGCAATAAAAGGGAAGGTTGGAATGCATCTGCAGTTCTCAACCACAAGCCATAATTTTACACACTCAAACATCTGTTTTAAGATCATAGCAGGAGTGTTGGGTAATTGGCTCTCTTTGGTCCTGGACCCATCAGTTAGGCATCATCAACTTTATCATAAATTCTCAGGGACTTGTTAGTAAACAGCATTTGGGGAGCCTGATACTGCCACACTGCAGCCAGGGAGTCTGAAACATCTGCCTGTCAGTGCGCTAGTCCAGGAACTGCCAACATGGGGCGCCTGGGGCATGAGGTGGGGAGAGAAGTTACATCTGCCTGGGAAGGAGGCAGTGGAAAGGGAGGCGAGGGGGTTTCCAATACCTCATGCACTTGGGGATCTGATGCACTGGGGATCTGGGTGCAGAAATTTTTGATAGGGCCTGGAGGATGAGGGAAAATGTGGGATGGTCTTGGAACTAGACAGACCTGCCTCAACCTGACTCTACCATGAACCAGCTGGGTGACCCTGGCAAGGCTCTGTGAAATGGAGGTGATGAGGAGTATCAGGACTGTGTGTGAGGCTCGCCATTCTTGCCACACAGAGAGACCCCACAAAGTGGAATATTAGTACTGGGAAGTGAAGGGGGGGGCTGAATCAAGGAGCTGGGAGCTGGGCGGGTGGTTGTCCACAGGAGCAGTTGAGGGCGCTGGGTTTGGTGGGCTCCATGTGGCTGCTGCCTTGTGGCAGGTGCGGGCCTGCACAGGAGACGGACTAGGTGCAGGCCTGCGCTGCCGTCTGGCTGGGAGGCTGGGAAGCGCCCCCCTGTACTGCAGGGTCCTTCCTGGCTCATCTGGGCCTCCACGCTAGCAGTCATATTGCTCTTCTTGTCATTTGGCCAGACCCTTCGTCCACCGACTGGTCCTCCCACCCTGACTCAACTCCTGCAGGGCCAGAGGTGCTGGGAAAGGCCCAGTAGGAGTTGTGGTCAGGGGTGGGGGCCCTGAGATGGATGGTACTCAATGCCCTTTATCTGGGGGTGGGTTCTGGCTGTGCCTCCTCTTTGTGTCCACGTGGTGGGGCATTCCCAGGATGCAGGAATGATGGGGATCCAACAGTTCTGCACTCCAGGGTTTGAGGTGCTGTGAGGCAGAGGGATTGGCCAGTGTGGGGCCTTTCTTTTGGCCCATTGACCTTGGCACAATTCATCTGGTGGACCTGCCTGGAAGAACTGGAACTGGGGAGGTTCCTTTGGGAGGTGCATGGCCCAAGACAGCGCAGCATTCCCTCATCATAATGGCAAGCTTCAATCTGGCCTCCTTCATGGGTTGGTGGGGAGTGATGAGAAATCCCTGATGCCAGTTTGCTCCAGAGCATCCCTGTGACTGGTCAGACAGCACTGAGCCCAAAGGCTGGTTCCCCTGTGACTCAGCCCTGGAAACTGCAATTAGCTTCCTGATTTGTGAAATGAGATAAGCACAGAATCTACCTGTGGAGACTAAACAAGATAGTGTGTGTCAGTGCTTACTGCCACACCTGGCCCCTACTGCTGCTGTTGAGTCACTTCAGTGGTGTCCAACTCTATGTGACCCCACAAATGGAACCCCATGAGGCTCCCCCATCCCTGGGATTCTCCAGGCAAGAACACTGGAGTGGGTTGCCATTTCCTTCTCCAATGCATGAAAGTGAAGGTGAAGACACTCAGTCATGTCCGACTGTTCGCGACCCCATGGACTGCAGCCCACCAGGCTCCTCCGTCCATGGGATTTTCCAGGCAAGAGCACTGGAGTGGGGTGCCACTGCCTTCTAGAGTTACACTATGGCAATCATTCATCATATATCAAACTACACATTTGATCAACTGCTTCAAGTCTAGTCATCATTTCTGTTGAAGTCTCAGTCATATACTTGGTAATACAAAAATAATTTGTGAAACAAGCAAAATACAAATGGTATAGTTAAAAACATTAGTGGAATTAAAAGTAAATATTTTAGCCATGAGCCTCACCAGTTTGTTTTTAAAGATTGTCAAGAATAGGGAATGGGTCACTTAGAGCAGAAATCTGATTTTTCATGTGGTTCAAATGTATTACATTAAAGGATTTATCAGGAACAAAAATACAGCATTCAGTTTGAATTATAGCACAGATATCTCCCTGAGATGCTGTAAGGTGTCCAGGGTTTTGTAGTTGGGTAGCACTGCCTTTCTCATCATAGAGGTCTCAGAATTCAATAGGTTAATAGGTCGGTTACTATCATTTAAATCTTATGAAAGTTGTCAAGGCTTCAGTTCAGTTCAGTGGCTCAGTCATGTCTGACTCTTTGTGACCCCATGAATTGCAGCATGCCAGGCTTCCCTGTCCATCACCAACTCCCGGAGTTTACTCAAACTCATGTCCATTGAGTCGATGATGCCATCCAGCCATCTCATCCTCTTTCATCCCCTTCTCCTTTTGCCCTCAATCTTTCCCAGCATCAGAGTCTTTTCCAGTGAGTCAACTCTTCGCATGAGGTGGCCAAAGTATTGGAGCTTTAGCATCAGGCCTTCCAATGAACACCCAGAACTGATCTCCTTTAGGATGGACTGGTTGGACCTCCTTGCAGTCCAAGGAACTCTCAAGAGTCTTCTCCACCACCACAGTTCAAAAGCATCAATTCTTTGGCGCTCAGCCTTCCTCACAGTCCAACTCTCACATCCATACATGACCACTGGAAAAACCATAGCCTTGACTAGATGGACCTTAGTCGGCAAAGTAATATCTCTGCTTTTTAATATGCTGTCTAGGTTGGTCATAATTTTCCTTCAAATGAGTAAGTGTCTTTTAATTTCATGGCTGCAGTCACCATCTGCAGTGATTTTGGAGCCCCCCAAAATACAGTCTGACACTGTTTCCACTGTTTCCCCATCTATTTCCCATGAAGTGATGGGACCAGATGCCATGATCTTTGTTTTCTGAATGTTGAGCTTTAAGCCAACTTTTTCACTCTCCTCTTTCACTTTCATCAAGAGGCTTTTTAGTTCCTCTTCACTTTCTACCATAAGGGTGGTGTCATCTGCATATCTGAGGTTATTGATATTTCTCTTGGTAATCTTAGATATGTCAAGGCTTAGATATGATCAATTTCATCCTCCAACCCCATTGAAGATACACACACACACACACACACAAGCTGCTAAATGGTCATACCAGTAAAATACAGATCTTTGTCCCATTGGGATCATACCGAAGTAGATTGGTTGGGGTTACCTGTAATTTGTTAACATGTATAACCTTAAATTCATGGTAATCCCAGGCTACACCTTCGTATCATCCCTGTAGTCCTAAATAAATCTTAACTCATCTTACTCCTCAGGTTACATGAGGCAGATTGGCATTCAGCATGAGATCAAACCCACCTGGGTCTCGATTGTGAAAAAATTCTCTTGGTGAGGCATAAGCATACAGACTCTGGTGTGGGGCAGGACCCAATTCAAACCCTGTGTGACCTTGGGACCGTGACTAACCTCTCTGAGGCTTCACTTATTCACAAAATGGGCACAAGAACACTGTCTATCTCATAGGCTTGTTGTGAGGAGTAGATGAAATAGGCCAAGTGTCTGGCTCAGTGAATGTCAGTTTCATTGTTAGGAACTTGTTTATTCACATCAAGGGAACAGTTTTTTTCTGAACACTGCTCGTCCCCCTCACATCTCCCTGGTCCTTGGAGAGGAGATGAATGTACATGACCAAGGAGACGAACCTTGTCAGCACGTGGCACAGACAGGGGCATAGACTGAGGCCAAAATAATCATGGAGAAAGGCCCTCCCTTTCTCCATGATTAGCATACATCTGTATTTTTATCAGAGAAGGCAATGGCAACCCACTCCAGTACTCTTGCCTGGAAAACCCCATGGACGGAGAAGCTTGGTAGGCTGTAGTCCACGGGGTCACAAAGAGTCGGACACTTACTGAGCGACTTCACTTTCACTTTTCACTTTCACGCATTGGAGAAGGAAATGGCAACCCACTCCAGTGTTCTTGCCTGGAGAATCCCAGGGACAGCAGAGCCTGGTGGGCTGACTTCTGTGGGATCGCACAGGGTGGACACGACTGAAGCGACTTAGCAGCAGCAGCAGCAGCAGTATTGTTATCATCCTAACTCTAAACTACCACAAAAAACCTTAGATTTTGTGGCATAGGACTGTGGTTGTAATTAGTTTTTAGGTATTTACAGATCTGAGAGGGGGAAAAAAAGATGGTTTTTGCCCTAAGTGGGAAGTGAGTGGCAGGAGAGACCAGCTTGGCGCAGAACTCAGGCCACATTGTCAGCCAGCTAGATTCCAAGGCACCCTCACAGGCAGCTGGGGCTCTGAGCCTACCCTTCCCAGGGCTCCCTCTGGGGTGGCTCTGTGCTGCTCTCTGGAAGTCTGACTCCCCAGGGGAGTATGTAAGATCTCTGCTTTCCATCAGTAATATGGGTTTATCTTATGTGATCTCCCCAAAGGCCCCAGAAGGTGCCAGGGTCCCCCTGGCAGATGAGGAAATGGGACTCAGTCTCTGGTCCCTGTCCTGCCCCCTCCCCCGAGTGGGAATGACTGGGAATCACCCAGGGGAGCTGTCACTCTCCCTGGCTCAGCGTGTGCTCATCACCCATTGATTGGCTTTAAAAAAAAATTAAAAAAATTAAAAAATACTTAAAGAAAAAAATTATTTGTTAGGCTGCACCAAGTCTTAGTTGCGCCCCAACTCTCCCATCAAAGGTTCCTTTGTTCACTCTGACTTTACTAGTTTGCTCAGTCTTACCGGGACTTGGTGTTCACTGTAACAGCAACCCTCTCAACTCCGATAATCTCCAGTGTGGCATGTGGGATCTAGTTCCCTGTCCAGGGATTGAACCCAGGTGCCCTGCATTGGGAGCACAGAGTCTCAGCCACTGGACCACCAGAGAAATCCCCTACACTTCATTTTGCATCTGGGGTTTGTGATGCAGTTTCTGTGGCCAGCAGCCTGCTCTGCAGGGGCCCATATGTTTCCTGGCTCGCTTCCTCAGGTTTCTGGCCGCCCTGGGTTCCTCTAAGAGAAAATGACTCCCCGTAGTTGCTCTTTCCCATCACCCTGTTTGTCTCCTCTGTGGTTTTATCACAAGAGATGCAGAGTGAGGGGGCTGAGAGAGAGGAGGCTTAGAACCAGAGCCAGACACATCTGTGTGTGCTGTTCCTGACCCTCCATGGACTGAGTGACCTTGGATGAGTTATTTAATCCCTCAGTGCCTCCTGTGTAAAATGGAGATAATAGAAGTTTCCTCATAGGATCAGATGAGTTAATACATGTAAAATACTGAGAACAGTGCCTGCCATTAGCGTCAATGCTCAGGGAGTGTAAGCTATCATGATTATTATCACAGTCTTTACTCATCTTACTTGCTAGTATCATAGCCACTAGACTGTAAGCTCCTGGAAGGCAGGAACCACAGTGCCACCTAATCTCTGGTATACTCCAGTGCCTATGACACACTCAGGATGACATGGGTGGTCCACAGGAGCTCAGTGAATAAAGCAGCAGTACCAAGGTCATCTCAGTGGATGGCAGAGGTCAGGCCTCAAGTAACAGAGGCCCATTTCAGGGCCTGGACTTTGTTCACTCCCCACTGACATTCCTAGGTAAAAACATCCTAAACTATTTAAGCTCAACAGTTCCTGTTCGATTTTATGCCTTTCTTCAGGAAAGTAATTTATAGAGGAAAATAAAAGGGTGTCCTTCCTTGCTGAGTCAAGCTTGGCATCAGCTCTGCTATAGCAGGAGAGTGGCTTGGTCACCGGCATTGGGGGTGGGATGGGAACAGCGGCAGGCTTGTCCTTTCCTTTCCCTTTGCTCACCACAAAGCTTATCTGTGCCAACAAAAGACCCTCAGTGATGCTGGTGCCATCTGCCTTGTCCTGGCCCTCTGGTGCTAGTATTCTCATGCGGGTCTGAAAAAGGGTTCTAGCCCAGCCTGGTGCTTGGATCTTGGAAGTGCAATGGGGAGGGGACAGTTGGGCAAGAAAGGAGGGGACTTTGGAGTGTGGTCCCATGGCCAGGTGGCCTCAGGGTGTGACTGGTCCAGTCCAGATAGGGGGGACATTAGGAGATGTTGGCATCTGCCCACCTAGGCAGGAGGAGAGACAGGTGATGCTGCCTGGCTGCCTCCTATTGGATAGTTCATGTAACCTCTGTGAGTCTCAGTGTGAAAAGTGGATACAGGAGTTCTCCCCTTCTCCACATCACACTTCTAGAGCTCTAGAGACACCAGGGCCTGTGACACCACAGTTCAGGGACCATCTGGGGGATGAACTGGGGTCTCCCTCCTGGCAGCAACCCTGAAGTTTCCACATAGCTAGGGGGCTGAGCACCCTCTCTGATCCTCTTCTGGGAATGTTTCTGGGCAGGAGGGTGATAGGGTGAATAAGAAGGGCCTGCTTGGCCATGCCTCTTTGTTTGTTTAGGCACTCGGTGGTGTCCGGCTCTTTGTGGCCCCATGAACTGTAGCCCACCAGGCTCCCGTGTCCATGGGATTTCCCAGGCAAGAATACTGGAGTGAGTTGCCACTTCTTTCTCCTGTGGATCTCCCTGACCCACAGATCAAACCTGAGTCTCTTGCATTGGCAGGCAGATTCTTTACAGCTGAGCCACCAAGGAAGTCCTTTGGCCATGTCTTATTTAGTGGGCAGAGCTGTTCTGTCTGAAATGTGTAGGCCTGTTTTCACAAAGTCCTGAGCTTTGGGGCTCAGTCCAAACTCCATCCCAGGAAAATTCCACTGACATCAGGTTCTCCTCTTTCCCAAGACACCTGCCTACTCAGGGAGCAACTGTTTCTAGGGCTTGATCCTTCCTCTCTCTGGGCCTGGCTGGGCGCCTTCATCAGGGCCTGAAGTCCAAGGCAGAGAATTCAAGCTGGGTCTGGTTGGAGTGAGGGGAGTGAAACTCAGGCTTGAGCCTTCCCTGTCCCTCACCTGCTCTGAGCCAGTGTCCCTGAGACTTAGGTGCTGCTGGCCCAAGTCCACATCTCCTTGTTGCCGATGAGGCTGCAGACTCACTTGTTTGATTTATGTCTAATAGTCTCCTGGTTTTTACCTTTTCTCAGCAGTTTAATAATGATCCATAAATCTGTCTCCAAGGACTTAGATTTAGAAGGTCTGAGTCTCTGAGGACCAGTTTGATTTTTACAAATTTTGAAAAGTAACTGGGGGATTTAAACTCTCCAGACGGCCCATTTTCACACTTTTTTGTTGATCCTTAGCCCATTGGGAATCGCTTCCCAGCATGATCTCCCCATGTATTTTGTGATCGACCTTTATGTCCGTGAACAGGTTGAGTCTGGGACTGTGATGGTGTCTGGGTTGTGTTCTCATTTGCTCCAGCTGCTGGGCTCTGGTCAGTCCGTTGGGCCCTGCTGACCCTGGTTAGATCCTCCTGGTTCTGAAGGCATTGTCATCTCTCCCTGGAGTCTCTTGGGTATTTCAGGTTCACGCCTGTGGCCTTGATGTCCCGCTGCACTGCAGGATTTGTAGGAGAGGAGGTCCTGGTTTTGCTTTATAGCCCTCTTCTCTCTTACACCCTGGTTGAATCATCGGGGACAGAGTTGATCACATCATCAGCCTTGGTCTCTGGGTTAAGTTCGTCATGCCTGATTGTTTTTCTCCCAGGACAAGTCCTCTCCTGGGAGATACTTCAGTGTCTCAGCAGCTGGACACTCAGGGAGCTCATTGTACTCTGTTGTCAAGCTCGCTGGTTATGAGCCCTGCCAGGCTTAGCTTGAAGTATCTCCCCTACCCATGGTTTTTGCCGGGGATTGTTCAGGGAGGATGTTTTTCCCTTTGAAGGATATTGACAGGCCTGAATGATGAGGGCTGCATGTGGAGTGGGCACAGACAAGGGTAGATGGAGTTACCCATGGATGAACAGGCGGTTCTGCTTAGTGGTCCCCAGATTTCTGAGAGAGAAGCCTATTGCTTCTTTTTAAAAAATTTAAATGTTAATTAATTTTTGGAAGGGCTGATGCCTTATTTTTATTTTTTACTAGAAATATAGTTGATTTACAGTTCTGTGTTAATAACTATTATATGGTAAAATGGGTTCAGTTATATATAATTATATATTAGTAATATAATATATATAATACATTTAATGTTATTTATATATTATATAAATTATATATTTAATATATCAAACTATATAATTATATATTAAATATAATAAAAATAATATATATTTCTTTTAATACTCTTTTCCATTATGGTTTATTATAGGACATTGAATTTAGTAGGACCTAGTTGTTTATCCATTGTAGATATAAAAGCTTATATCTGCTAACACCAGCCTCCCACTCCATCCCACCCCCAAATCCCTCTCCCTTGGCAACCACTGGTATAATCTCTATATCTATGATTCTGTTTGTTTCATGGATAGGTTCATTTATGTCATATTTTAAATTACACATGTAAGTGATGTCATATGGCATTTGTCTTTGTCTTTCTGACTTTACTTAGTATGATAATCTCTAGTTGAACCCATGTTCCTGCAGATGCCACTATCTTGTTCTTTTTTATGGCTGAGTAGTATTCCATTGTATATATGTATCACATCTTTACCCGTCTGTTGATGAACATTTAGTTTGTTCTATATCTTGGCTATTGTGAACTTAGAACATGAACATAGAATATTGCTGCTATGGACATATGAGTGCATGTATCTTTTTTTTTTTAATTTTTAATTTTTTTAATTTTTATTTTATTTTTTTTCATCTCAGGTGTACATGAGTACCCAATCTTGAACCACCCCCCCCACCTCCCACTCCACATCAACTCTCTGGATCATCCCCATGCACCAGTCCCAAGCATCCTGTATCCTGAACCGAATATAGACCGATGATTCATTTCCCACATGATAGCACACATGTTTCAGTGCCATTCTCCCAAACCTTCCCCCCCTCTCCTTCTCCCTCAAAGTCCAAAAGTCCATCCCATGCTTCTGTGTCTCTTTTGCTGTCTCGTATACAGGGTTGTCATCACCATGTTTCTAGATTCCATAAATATGAGTTAGTATACTGTATTGGTGCTTTTCTGTATAATTGGTTCCAGTTTCATCCATCTCATTAGAACTGATTCAAATGTATTCTTTTTAATGGCTGAGTAATACTCCATTGTGTATATGTACCACAGCTTTCTTATCCACTCATCTGTTGATAGACAATGTATCTTTTTGAATTATAATTTTCTCTGGATATATGGCCAGGAGTGGGATTTTTGGATCACAGGGTAATTCTAGTTTATATTTTTAAGAAACCTCCATACTGTTTTCCACAGTGGCTGAACCAACTTACATTCCCAACAACAATGCAGGAGGGTTCTTTTTTAATGTGAGAGAGTGCCTCACTGTAGTTTTGATTTGCGCTTCTCTTTTTTTTTCCTGGCTGTGTTGGATTTTTGATGCCATGTAAGGAATTTCTTGCATTGTACTGAGTGGGAGCTATGCTCTAGTTGTGGTGTGTGGGTTTCTTGTTGCAGTGGGTTCTCTTGTTGTGGAGCACAGGATCTAGGCACATGCCTTCAGTAGTTGTGGCTTGAAGGCTCCAGAGAGTAGGCTCTATAGTTGTGACACATGGGCTTCGTTGCTCTGCCACCTATGGGATCTTCCTGGACCAGGGACTGAAGTCCCCTGCATGACAAGGTGGGTTCTTAACCACTGGGCCACAAGGGAAGCCCCAGCATTTCTCTAATGATTAGCAAGTCTGAGCATCTTTTTCATGTGCCTATTGGCCATCTGTATGTCTTCTTTGGAGAAATGTCTATTTAGGTCTTCTGTCTGGTTTTTGGAGGGGCCCCTTTTTAAATTTTTTGTTGTTGTTGTATGAGATGAATATTTTAGAAATTAAGCTTTTGTCAGTTGTATTATTTGCAAATATTTCTCTCATTTGTTAGATTGCCTTTTCATTTATTTTATGGTTTGCCATAAAATAAAAGCTTGTAAGTTTGATTAGGTCCCATTTATTTATTTTTGTTTTTATTTCTCTTGCCTTGCAAAACTCATCTAAGAACACACTGGTACAATTTATGCCAGAGAATGATTTGCCTATGTTCTCTTCAAGCAGTTTCATGGTGTCATGTCTTACGTTTAAGTCTTTAAGCCATTTCGAGTTTATTTTTGTGTGTGGTATGAGGGTGTGCTCTAGCTTCATTGACTTACATACTCCTTCCAACTTTGCCAACATCACTTGCTGAAGACTGTCTTTTACCATTGATTATCCTTGCCTCCTTTATTGAAGATTAACTGACCATAGGTGTGTGGGTTTATTTCTGGGCTCTCTATTCTGTTCCATTGAAACATATGTCTGTTTTTGTGATGATACCACACTGTTTTGATTACTATAGCTTTGTAGTATTATCTGAAATTTGGGAGGGTATGCCTCCTGTTTTGTTCTTTTTCTTCAGGATTGCTTTGGTAATTTCTCTTCTTTTATGGCTCCAAATGAATTTTAGGATTATTTGTCCTAGTTCTGTGAAAAACGTCATGGATAATTTGACATGGATATCATTAAATCTGTGGATTGTTTTGGTTAGTAAGACCATTTTAACAGTATTAATTAATTTTTCCAGTGGATATCTTTCCATTGCTTCGAATCATCTTCAGTTTCTTCTATTAATATTTTATAGTTCTCAGTGAATAAGTTTTTCACCTTCTTGGTCAGGTTTATTCCTGCTACTGCTGCTGAGTCACTTCAGTCGTGTCCGACTCTGTGTGACCCTATAGACGACAGCCCACCAGGCTCCCCTGTCCCTGGGATTCTCCAGGCAAGAACACTGGAGTAGGTTGCCATTTCCTTCTCCAATGCATGAAAGTGAAAAGTGAAAGTGTATATAGAAAACCCAAAAGACTCTACATAAAAATTACTAGAACTGATAAATTCAGCAAGGTAGCAGGATACAAAAAGAACATACAGAAATCAGTTACCTTTCTTTACATCAACAATGGTAACTGATTTCTGTATGTTCTTTTTGTATCCTGCTACCTTGCTGAATTTATTTATCAGTTCTAGTGATTTTTATGTAGAGTCTTTTGGGTTTTCTATATACANATTCATGCTGCTGTTGCTAAGTCACTTCAGTTGTGTCCGACTCTGTGTGACCCTATAGACGACAGCCCACCAGGCTCCCCTGTCCCTGGGATTCTCCAGGCAAGAACACTGGAGTAGGTTGCCATTTCCTTCTCCAATGCATGAAAGTGAAAAGTGAAAGTGTATATAGAAAACCCAAAAGACTCTACATAAAAATTACTAGAACTGATAAATTCAGCAAGGTAGCAGGATACAAAAAGAACATACAGAAATCAGTTACCTTTCTTTACATCAACAATGGTAACTGATTTCTGTATGTTCTTTTTGTATCCTGCTACCTTGCTGAATTTGTTTATCAGTTCTAGTGATTTTTATGTAGAGTCTTTTGGGTTTTCTATATACAGTATTACATCATCTGCATTTAATGGCAATTTTGCCTCTTCCCTTTCAATTTGGATGCCTTTTACTTCTTTTTCTTGTCGATTGCTGTAACTAGGACTTCCAATACTATGTTGAACAGAAGAGGTGAGAGTGAGTGGATTTGTCTTGTTCCAGGTTTTAGTAGGAAGGCTTTCAATTTTTCACCAGGAGTATTATATTGGCTGTGGGTTTGTCATAAATAGCTTTTATTATGTTGAGATATGTCCTCTCTCTACTGACTTTAGTAAGAGTTTTTTTTTCTATCATGAATGAATATTGAATTTTGTCAAATGCTTTTAATGCATCTTTTGAGATGATTATGTGATTTTTATCTTTTCTTTTGCTTATGTAGTATATCACATTGATTTGTGTATATTGAACCATCCTTGTGAAGTTGGGATGAATCCCTTTTGGTCATGGTGTATGATCTTTTATTTATGTTGTTGGATTCATTTGCTAACATTTTGTTGAGAGTTTTTGTATCTATATTCATCAAAGATATTGGCCTATAATTTTCTTTTTTGGTGGTGTCTTTGATTTTGTTATCAGGGTGATGATGGCTTCATAGTATGTTTTTAAACTGTTCCCTCCTTTTCAATTCTTTGGAAGAGTTTGAGAAGGATTGGTATAAGTAGAATTTGCCTGTGAGGCCACCTGGTTGTGGGCTTTTTTTGGTGGGGAGTTTTAAAGTTACAGATTCTATTTCACTTTTAGTGATCAAATTATCTATTTTTATTTAATTTTATGGACTGTATGTTTCTAGAAACTTGTCCATTCTTCTAGGTTGTTGAATTTGTTGGCATATAATTGTTCATGATATATCCTTATGGTTTTTTGTATTTCTGCAGCATCAGTTGTTATATCTCCTTTCTCATTTCTTTTTAAAAAAAGTTTACTTATTTTTAGTTGAGGGATAATTGCTTTACAGTATTGTGTGGGTTTCTGCCATACATCAACATGAATCCGCCATAGGTATATATGTCTCCTTCCTCTCGAACTTTCCTCCCACCCCATCCTACCCGTCTAGGTTGTCACAGAGCTCCAGTTTGGGCTCTCTGAGCTGAGTCATACAGCAGATTCTCACTGACTATTTATTTAACCTATGGTAATATATATGTTACCATGCTACTCTCTCCATTCATCCCACTCTCTTCTTCCCCCACTGTGTCCGCAAGTCTGTTTTCTGTGTCTGCGTCTCCACTACTTCCCTGCAAATAGGTTCATCAGTACCATCTTTCTAGATTCCATATATATGCATTAGTATGTGATATCAGTTTTTCTCTTTCTGACTTACTTCACTCTGTATAATAGGCTCTAGGTTCAAACACCTCATTAGAACTGACTCAAATGTGTTCCTTTTTATGGCTGAGTAATATTCTACTGAATATATATGTATCCCATAGCTTCTTTATCCATTTCATCTGTCAATGGATATCTAGGTTTCTTCCATGTCCCAGCTACTGTAAATAGTGTGCAGAGAACATTGGGATACATATTTTTTTTCAGTCATGGTTTTCTCAGAGTCCTTTTTCATTTCTTATTTTGTTTTTTTGAGTCCCCTCTTTTCCTGACAAGCCTGGCTAGAAGTTTGTCAGTTGGCTTATCCTTTCAAAGAACCAGCTCTTGATTTTATTGATTTTTTTCCTCTTAAAAAAATCTCATTTGTTTCATCTCTGATTTTTATTATTTCCTTTCTTCTCCTGACTTTAGGTTTTATTTGTTCTTTTTCTAATTCTTCTAAGTGGTAGACTAGGCTGTGTTTTTGAGTTTTTTGTTTTTGGGGAAAGCCTATATTGCCATAAACTTCCCTTTAAGAAGTGCTTTTACTATATTCCATAGATATTATATGGTTGTGTTTTTGTTATCATTTGCCTCAAGGTATTTTAAAATTTTCTCTTTGATTTCATAGTTGACCTCCCTGCCCTTTTTTTTTTTTTTCAGTAGCATGTTGTTTAGTCTTCATGTAATTTTTTTTTTTTTCATTTCTTTTCCTGTGGTTAATTTCTAGTTTTCTGCTGAGTGGTCAGAAAAGATGCTTGAGATAATTTCTAAACTCTTAAATTTGTTGAGGTTTGTTTACTGCCCTAGTATGTGGTCAGTTCTAGAGAATGTTCCATGTGAACTTGAAAAAGTTGTGTGTACTCTTATTATTTTGAATGTAATATCCTGAAAATATCAATTAACTTCAACTGTTCTATTGTATCATTTAGGATTTCTATTGCCTTATTGATTCTGTCTGGAAGATCTGCCCACGGATTTGAGTTAAATGTTAAAGTTTGCTACTATGACTGTATTCCTGGCAATTTCTCCCTTTATATATTTTATGTTTTTGGGTGCTTCTATAGTAGGTGCATATATGTTGATGGATATAAAATCCTCTTCTTGTGTTGATTCTTATATCATTTTATAGTGTCCTTCTTTATCTTTCTTTATGGCCTTTGTTTTAAAGTCTGTTTTGTCTGGTATGAGTATTGTGCCCCCAGCTTTCTTGTTATTTCCATTAGAATGAAATATCTTTTTCTATCCTCTCATTTTCAATCTATGACTGTCCTTTGCCCTAGAGTGGGTCTCTTGGAGGCACAACATTGTAGGCTCTTTTTTAGAAAATCCAATCTGTGTCTTTTGATTGGAGCATTTAGTCCATTGACATTTAAGGTAATTATTGATGTGTATTGTCATTTTTGTTTTCCCATTGATTTTACATTTCTTCTTTGTCTTTTTCCTTTTGTTGTTTGATTTTCTTTTGTATTATACTGATTTTCTCTTCTTTTTGTTTTTAGTAAATCTATTGTATGTTTTGAATTGTGGTTACCCTGTTTTTCAAGTATGCTAACCCCTTCCAATCTCTGATTACATTAGACCAGTTGTCATTTAGGCTCAAACACATTCTCTGAAAAGAGCCCCTACATTTTCTTAGTCTCCTTCCCCACATTTTATGATTTTGATGTCCTCTTTTACGTCTTTGTGTTCATCCTTCAGCTTTTATTTATCATTACTTTCACTGAAATATTTTGTTTTTTTAAAAATGTATGTACTTGCTTCTTTAATGGTTTACTTTCCAACTGTGATTTTCTCTTTCCTACAGATTTTTCTTTTCTACTTAGAGAAGATCTTTCAATATTTTCTTTAAGATTGGTTTAGAGTTGTTGTATTTTAGTTTTTGCATGTCTGAAGAATTCATTATTTCTCCTTCTATTCTAAATGAAGGCAGGAGGAAAAGGTGATGACAGAGGATGAGATGGTTGGATAGCATCACTGACCTGTTAGACATGAGTTTGAGCAAGCTCCAGGCATTGGTGATTGACAGGGAGGCCTGGTATGCTGCAGTCCATGGGATCACAAATAGTTGGACATGACTGAGTGACTGAACTGAACTGATTCAAAATGATAACCTTGCTGGGTAGAGTAACCTAGGTTGCAGACTTTGCTATTTCAGAACTTTGAATGTTTCTTGTTACTCCCTTCTGGCCTGCAATGTTTTTGTAGAGAAAACAGCTGGTAACGTTATGGGGGTTCCCTTGTAATTAACTCCTTGTTTCTCTCTTGCTGCATTTAAAAATTCTCTATTTCTAACTTTTGTCATTAAATTTTTTGTTTTTTTAGTTTTTGGCTGCACTGTGTGACATGTGGGATCTTAGTTCTCTGACCAGGGATTGAACCTGCACCCACTGCATTGGAGGTGCGGATTGGAGGATCTCAACCACTGGACCACCAGGGAAAGTGGAAGTGAAAGTTGCTCAGTCGTATTCGACTCTTTGCGGACTATACAATCCATGTAATTCTCTAAGCTGGAATACTGGAGTGGGTGGGTGCCTTTCCCTTCTCAAGGGGATTTTCCCAACCCAGGTCTCCTGCATTGCAGGCAGATTCTTTACCAACTAAGCCACAAGGGAGGCCCAAGGATACTGGAGTGGGTAGCCTATCCCTTTTCCAGCAGATCTTCCCAACCCAGGAATCAAACTGGGGGTCTTCTGCATTGTAGGCAGATTCTTTACCAACTGAGCACCAGGGAAACCTTGCCATTTTTATTATAATATGTCTTGGTGTAGGTTTGTTTGGATTTATCTTCTTTGGGATCCTCTGTGCTTCCTGTATCTGCATATCTGTTTCCTCAAATACATTTTTGATCCCATCCCCAATTCTCTTTCTTCCCCTTTTGTAATACTTTTTATACATAGATTGACATGCTTTTTATTACCCCTTAGGTCTCTTATGTTGCTTTCATTTTTTTTTTTTTTTGGTTCGGCTTTCTGCCTGCTGTCCTGACTGGTGATTTCCCTTATTTTATCTTCCAGGTCACTTGTTTTTCTGGATTATTCGTTCTGCTGTTCATTTCCTTTAGCTCTGCTTTCATTTCAGCAAATAGTTTTTTAACTTTTTCTGATTCTTCTTTATAGTTTCTAATTCCTTTTTTTTTTTTTTTACAGTATCTTGCATTTCTACTGATAGCCTTTTTAAATTCCTTCAGTATTTTCATTATCTTCTTTTTGAAATTGATTTCTATTAGACCGAAGAGGTCTTTTTCATCATTTGTTCTTTCAGGGGGAATTCTCTTGGTCTTTTATCTGTGAGTGGTTCTTCTGCTTCTTCATCTTATTTATATTTTCTCTTGCTCTGTGAGTTTAGGGGAAACAATTATCTACTCTGATCTTGGAGGGCTGTTTATATGTGGGGGTGTCTCTGTGTAGCTCGTGTGGGTTTAATATATTTGGAGTGAGGACTCTTTCTAGTATGGATGCCTGTTACCTCTTTCCTCAGCATGTGCTGGTCGTTATCCCCCTGAGAAAGGATGAGATGGTTGGATGACATCACTGACTCAATGGACATGAGTTTGAGCAAACTCCAGGAGATGGTGAAGGACAGGAAAGTCTAGTGTGTTTCAGTTCATGGAGTCACAAAGAGTAGGACATGACATAGCGACTGAACAACAACAACAGTCCCCTTGATAGGGACTGTGCTGATGTCTGACTGTTTGCAACCCCATGGACTGTAGCCTGCCAGGTTCCTTTGTCCATTAAATTCTCCAGGCAAGAATACCGAAGTGGGTAGCCATTCCCTTTTCCAGAGGATCTTCCCAACCCAAGGATTGAACCCACATTTCCTGCATTTGCAGGAAGATTCTTTACCATCTTAGCCACCTGGGAAGATGTGGTGGCTGGTTCCCAGTTCTGAGCTTCTTGGCAGTGGCAGCAGCTCAGGTGTGGCCCTAGAGTATGCAATGGGAGAGGAGGTAGCTTCTGACTCCTCCTGGAATCTGCCAGGGTGGTGGTGGCAGCAGTTGGTAACCATTCCTGAAGCCTGGGAGGGAGGCAATGGGAGCTTGTAAGCACTCCTGGTGTCCATGGAGGAGGCAGTGAAGGCATGGGACCACTCCTAACCTCTGGGCAGGAGGTGGTGGAGGCTTGGGACTGCCTGTGGACTCCACGCAGGCAGTGTCCTGCTTTTTGTGACCATGCACACAGGGTAAAAGGCTACAACCCATGTTCCTCCTCTGCCCTATGCATCCCCCCTAACAATGGTGAGTGGTCTCTAAGGCAGCCCAGGATTCCTCCTAGAATACTCAGCTATAGTCACACTGATTCCAGCCTCCTCAGGTTATTTCCATATAGCCCACCCCAGTCCTTTCCCTGGTTTAATCTTTGAAGCCTGAGTTCTAGCACCCAGCCCTCACCCGCCATGGGGTTTGCACACCTGTTTTGGCTGCCCCAACCCAGCGCTCTCCTCTGAGGCTCTGAAGCTCCCCGTCCCAATGGATCTCCCCACCAGTGAGGGGGCTTCCCAGGGTGCTGGAACATTTCCTTTCTCACAGTTCCCTCCAAAGGGTGCAGGTCCCAACCTGGATTCTCTCTTGCTTTCTTTTCTTTTTCCTACTAATTACATGGAAATTTTCTTGTAGTTTCAGCAGTCTGAGTCTTCTGGCAGAGTTCAATAGCTATTTTGTGAGAATCATGCCACAGGTAGATGTATTAGGTTGGTGCAAAAGTGATTATAGTTTCAGACCCTGAATTTCAAATCATTAAAACTAGGCTCAAACATATTTTTACTAATCAAAGTAGGAACCATTACAATCAACATGATTTTTGCCAACAAGAAATAAGTTTGTTTATTCTTGTAGCATAAAAATCCACGCTTTGGAATTCAACAAACTCTTGGAAAGCATTTTCTGCCTCCTGCTGGTTGTGGAAACATTTTCCCTGCAAAAAGTTGTTGAGATGCTTGAAGTGATAGTCAGTTGGCAAGAGGTCAGGTGAGTATGGCAGATGAGATAAGACATTGTAGCCCAATTCATTCAACTTTCGAAGCATTGGTGGTACAATGGTTGGTCGAGTGTTGTCATGGAGAAGAACTGGGCCCTTTCTGTTGAACTGCAGGTATTGCAGTTTTGGTGCATCTCATCAATGAGAAGTATGCTCATTCGGTGAGCATACTTCTCAGATGTAATGGTTTCGCTGGGATTTAGGAAGCTGTAGTGGATAAGACTGGCAGCAGACCACCAAACAGTGGCCATGACCTTTTTTGGTGCCAGGTTGGCTTTAGGAAGTACTTTGGAGCTTCTCCTCAGTCCAGTCACTGAGCTGGTTTTTGCAGGTTGTTGCATAAAATCCACTTTTTGTTGCACATCACAATCCAGTTGAGAAATGGTTCATTGTTCCACAGAATAATAGAAGATAACACTTGAAAACGATGATTTTATTTGTGGTGATTTCTTTCTTTCTTTATTTTCTTTATCACCTCATGAGACATTCAGGTACCGAGCTTTTTCACCTTTCCAATTTGCTTCAAATGCCAAACGACCCTAGAATGGTTGACATTGAATTCTTAGGTAACTTCTTATTTGGTTGTAAGAGAATCCATTCTGATGATGGTTCTCAATTGGTCATTGTCAACTTCTAATGGCCAGCCACTCTACTCCTCATCTTCAAGGTTCTAGTCTCCTTTGCAAAACTTCTTGAACCACCACAGCTCTGTATGTTCATTAGCAGTTCCTGGGCCAAATGCGTTGTTGATGTTGTGAGTTATCTCTGCTGCTTTATGACTCATTTTGAACTCGAATATGAAAATTGCTCAAATTTGCCTTTTGTCTAACATAATTTCCATAGTCTAAAGTACATATAAGATAAATGGTAAGTTTCAGTTCATCAGCAAAAGACACAAAGCAAGAAATGTGCATTAAAATGATGTATTACATAGCCACATTTATTTAAGAATGTATTCTAATATCAAATGGCAAAGTTCAACAATGCAAAAACTGCAATTACTTTTTAATATATCTTTAGGAGAAGGTGAGCTTTATGTCCTACTACTCCACCATCTTGATCATGCTCTGCTTATTGCTTCTTTTCCCATGGGTTAATGGCGCTTCTTTTCCCATGGTGTCGCTGCTTTCCCCATGGGTGCTCCTGGGTGACACTGGGGTGTCTGTCTTCAAGTATGTGTATAAGTGACTCTGAGCCATCCACACACTCTCACTCATGGGAGGAATAAGTGAGGGATTGGTATCCAGAATCAGTTTGCTATTGGGAGCAAGTGACAGTCTAGGGCCAATGGGGACTGACATTTAGGTTGAGTCATGTGGAAAGTATATTCTTCCTTTGAGAAAAGGTGCTTGAGCCATGGCACTATAACCCTGATTTTGTCTTTATTCATTATTCATCTTTATA
>SJYA01001081.1:577898-618071 GCA_006410615.1 Neotragus moschatus | reverse complement strand
GGAAATACTTTGGAGCTTCTCCTCAGTCCAGTCACTGAGCTGGTTTTTGCAGGTTGTTGCATAAAATCCACTTTTTGTTGCACATCACAATCCAGTTGAGAAATGGTTCATTGTTCCACAGAATAATAGAAGATAACACTTGAAAACGATGATTTTATTTGTGGTGATTTCTTTCTTTCTTTATTTTCTTTATCAGCTCATGAGACATTCAGGTACCGAGCTTTTTCACCTTTCCAATTTGCTTCAAATGCCAAATGACCCTAGAATGGTTGACATTGAATTCTTAGGTAACTTCTCATTTGGTTGTAAGAGAATCCATTCTGATGATGGTTCTCAATTGGTCATTGTCAACTTCTAATGGCCAGCCACTATACTCCTCATTTTCAAGGTTCTAGTCTCCTTTGCAAAACTTCTTGAACCACCACAGCTCTGTATGTTCATTAGCAGTTCCTGGGCCAAATGCGTTGTTGATGTTGTGAGTTGCCTCTGCTGCTTTATGACTCATTTTGAACTCGAATATGAAAATTGCTCAAATTTGCCTTTTGTCTAACATAATTTCCATAGTCTAAAGTACATATAAGATAAATGGTAAGTTTCAGTTCATCAGCAAAAGACACAAAGCAAGAAATGTGCATTAAAATGATGTATTACATAGCCACATTTATTTAAGAATGTATTCTAATATCAAATGGCAAAGTTCAACAATGCAAAAACTGCAATTACTTTTTAATATATCTTTAGGAGAAGGTGAGCTTTATGTCCTACTACTCCACCATCTTGATCATGCTCTGCTTATTGCTTCTTTTCCCATGGGTTAATGGCGCTTCTTTTCCCATGGTGTCGCTGCTTTCCCCATGGGTGCTCCTGGGTGACACTGGGGTGTCTGTCTTCAAGTATGTGTATAAGTGACTCTGAGCCATCCACACACTCTCACTCATGGGAGGAATAAGTGAGGGATTGGTATCCAGAATCAGTTTGCTATTGGGAGCAAGTGACAGTCTAGGGCCAATGGGGACTGACATTTAGGTTGAGTCATGTGGAAAGTATATTCTTCCTTTGAGAAAAGGTGCTTGAGCCATGGCACTATAACCCTGATTTTGTCTTTATTCATTATTCATCTTTATAATATTCCCTAGAGGCATGATGATGAGCAAAATCTGTGGTCCCTGCCCTCATGGAGCTTAGCTCCTGATGGGGCCAGGCATTTAATATCCACACACATGGAAGCATTGCCGTAAACAGTAATGAGTGCTGGAAGGAAAATGTGTGTATGGTAAGGAGAACTTCCTACCATAGAAAGGCATATTTAAACTGAGACCTGAAGGATAACCTTTAGATAAGTAGGCATGAAAGATGGGGTTGCCCTGTGATGGGATGGTCAAGGTGGGTTCAAGGGACCAAATGAAAGCTGGTGGCTGGAGTGCTGAGAGCAAGGGGCCATAGTGGGAGGTGGAATGGGAGAGAGAGAGACTGGAGCCAGACCATGTAGAGCCATGAAGCCTAGAGAGGAAATGTGGTCTTTACCTAAGAGCAGTGGATAGTGCTGAAGGTTGTAAGTAGAAGGTGAGTGACCCTGGTTCCTGTTTGAGAATGGATTGTCCAGGGGTAGAATGCAAGTAGGGAAACCAGTCAGAGGATGAGTGCAGGTGTCCAGGTGAGAAACAGTAGTGGCTTGGCCCAGTAGTGGAGGTGTAGATGCAGATAGATGCATTTATTTGAGAGGAATTAAAGAAATGGAAAAGACTTTGATGCTGGGAGGGATTGGTGGCAGGAGGAAAAGGGGACGACAGAGGATGAGATGGCTGGATGGCATCACCGACTCGATGGGCGTGAGTCTGAGTGAACTCCGGGAGTTGGTGATGGACAGGGAGGCCTGGCATGCTGTGGTTCATGGGGTCACAAAGAGTCGGATACAACTGAGCGACTGAACTGAACTGAAAGAAATGGAATCAAGGACTTCTCTGGTGGTCCAGTTTAGGTTAAGACATTAGGCTTCCACAGCAGTGGGCATGAGTTTGATCCCTGGTTGGGGAGGTAAGATTCTGCATGCCACATGTCAAAAAAATAAAAAAAGAAGAAAATATGGAATCACCAGGACTGTGTATGTGTGGGGGTGTTGGGCATGTGGTGTAAGCAGAAGGGAGGTGCTGAGGTGTCTGCTTCCAGGTGTCTGGCTTGCCCTGTGGGGTGACTGGTTGGATGAAGGTGCCGCTCCCTTAAATAGGAAAAGTCAGGTTTGGTGGAGAAAATCACTAGCCCAGATTTGAATCGCTGAGTTTTAAATGTATTGTTATTCAGCTGCTAAGTCATGTCTGACTCTTTGCAACCCTGTGGACTGCAGCACACCAGGCTTCCTTGCCCTCACTATCTACCGGTGTTTGCTCAAATTCATGTCCATTGAGTTGGTGATGCCATCTAACCATCCCAACCTCTGTGGCCCTCTTTTCCTTTTGTCTTCAATCTTTCCCAGCATCAGGGACTGTTCCCATTATGTGGCCAAAGTATCAGAGCTTCACTGTGTAGTGATGCTGAAGTGTCTGAGAGTAAATGTCAAGGTGGCAGTTGGCTATTTTAGTCTGGCACTCAGGGTAGTGAGTTGGCCAGAGAGAGGCATATCTGAGAGTCACGCAGTCATAGAACCCACGAGGGCAAGGGAGATGGCCTAAAGAGAATGTCTAAGTGAGGAGGGATCACCTAGCTGAGCAGTGCTCAGCTTCCTGTCCTTCCTGTCCATCCTAGGCTGTGTGCAGCTGCTCACCTCTGGGTCTGGAACCCGGAGGGGCAGGTCTTGGCCTCTGGGGGTTTTACAGGTACTAGGGGGTAGGTTCCTTCAATGAGGAGGCTGTGGCTGAAGAAGGCCAATGGTCTGGCTTCCCTTTCTCAGTGACTGTTGCCAGCTTCCATGTGGCTTGATGTCTAGACACTCCCAGAGTCCATCTCTACCTGGGAGCTGACTCTTCCCACCTGCCAGGAGCCCTTGCCCATAAATACTTCTGGACTTTGAAGGCCAAAAATGCTGATCCCTAGAGTCCAGGGCTCTCTGGGAGTCCACACCCTGCCATGCTGGCTCATCCTGGCTGCTCCAGTGAGGACCATGCAGGGTTCAGTTTCAGCAAGAGGACTCAGCAGCTTTCTCTGGGGAGGAGGGAGTATGAAGCTGTGTGTCATGCAGAGTGACCCTGGTCATTCCCACTCATCATTTTAGGTGGCCATGGCTACTCTGGAGATGATGCCACTTTGCTCATGGGGAAAACTGTTAGTGTTTAGAAAAATAAATTTCTTGGCTAGGTTGAAGATATTTTTTCCTTTTCTTTATTCATTGTTATGAATTGCAATCAAAGACAGTTTAATGGTGAAATTGCTATAAAATGGTGGAGAAAACATTTCTTTGGGTATTAGTTTTGTTTTAGTAAATTACAAAGTAGTGATTTAACTTGCCACCTTCAGGATTATTTCTGCCTCTCAGTGGGGTAATATAATCAACAAGATCTACTACAGCCTTCATTTTCTGGAGAACACAGATAAATAATCTTTCAAAATGCTCTCAAGCAAACTACATTACCTGTGACTTTTGATATCCCCCAAGAGGATGTCACTTTCAGTGAGTAGCTGGGGAGGGGGAGATGCTCCACTTTCCTGGGTAGCCTGCTACCAAGGGGACAGAGAGTTACAGATGGAAGCTGGGAGCCTAGGAGAGGCTCTCCAGGAGGGAAACTGCAAGTGAACATGTGTGCAGGGGTTCTCAATGGCCCTGCTGCACTGAGGTGGGGTGATCCACAGGTGCATGGGCTTCCAGAGAAATGGGAAGGGGCTATGATTAAGAGTGGGAACCCAGAATAAATCAGGATCTTGGAATTAACATACACCCACTACTCTATCTAAGCTAGATAACCAACAAGGAGCTATTGTGTAGCAGCATAAAGAAGGCTGAGCACTGAAGAATTGATGCTTTTGAACTGTGGTGCTAGTGAAGACTCTTGAGAGTCCCCNATGATTAAGAGTGGGAACCCAGAATAAATCAGGATCTTGGAATTAACATACACCCACTACTCTATCTAAGCTAGATAACCAACAAGGAGCTATTGTGTAGCAGCATAAAGAAGGCTGAGCACTGAAGAATTGATGCTTTTGAACTGTGGTGCTAGTGAAGACTCTTGAGAGTCCCCTGGACTGCAAGGAGATCAAACCAGTCAATCCTAAAGAAAATCAACCCTGAATATTCATTGGAAGGACTGATGCTAAAGCTGAAGCTCCAGTACTTTGGCCACCTGATGGGAAGAGCTGACTCATTAGAAAAGACCCTGATCCTAGGAAAGATTGAGAGCAGGAGGAGAAGGGGGCGACAGAGGATGAGATGGTTGGATGGTACCACCAACTCAGTGGAAATGAGTTTGAGCCGGCTCCAAGAGATAGTGAAGGCCAGGGAAGCCTGGCGTGCTGCAGTCCATGGGATTGCAAAGAGATATGACTAAGCAACTGAACAATAAACTGTATGGCACAGGGAACTCTACTCAATAGTCTGTGATAACCTACATGAGAAAAGAATCTAAAAAAGAATGTATATATGTATATGTAAAACTGAATCACTTTCCTGTACACCTGAAACTAAGACAACATTGTAAGTCAACTTTACTCCAATAAAATTTAAAAAGAATAGTGGGGACCCAGACAGCCCATTGGAGATACAGGTTTTTATTGCACTGTAAGCTTCCTTCTGGTTATTGATAAGCATTTTCTGAGTCCTTACCGAGTGCCAGTCTCCTGCTTGCTGGGCACTGGTTTGGTTACAGGATCCGTATCTGCTCTTTGTGGGGGCCAGAGTCTGGAGGGGCACCCGAACCAACAGTTGCACTGTTCACAGGGGAAAATGCAGGAGGAGCGGTTGTTCTGCCTGGGCTTGTTATGGAAAGCTTCACTGAGCCGAGCTCTGAGGGGGCCTTGAAGGCTATAGTGGACCTTTCTGAGCAGGAAGGGGAAGGGAGAGCATAACAGGCAGAAAGAGACGTGTGGGCAGAGGTACCGAGGTGTTAAGGCGCTGAGCCTGTTGTAGGCGCCTGCAGGCTGCGCTCTCTGGGCCATGCTGTTTCTGGGAGACAGGATGGGAGGGGTCTGGGTCCGGTTGGTGAGAGTGCCTCTTCCTGGGCCTGCTTTGATGGTAGCATGGCTCTGGGACCTTGGAGGAGCCTTTAAGAGCCCTCTCCTCTGCCTGGGCCCTCTGTCTAGCGGGGCTGCCAGTGAGAGGGAAGAGGGAAGTGGCATGGACAGTGGGCACCCTGGGGTCCGATCTGCCGCCCCACTCCTGTTGATACCCTATGCCTGGGTAAGGCCCTCAGCCTCTCTGAGCCTCAGTTTCTTTATCTCTTGAACGAGACAGGGTTTCCCTACCCCATAGACTTCTCGGGGATCTCAGAGAAGCCATGAGACCACCCAGTACGTGAGCATTGGGCAGTCTGTACTGGGGACAAATACCTCTCTATTTCTCCAGCCTCAGTGGCTGGTTCTGGATAAGAGAGAACCTGAGCAGGGGTAAAGCTGGTTGAGAGGCAGCTGGCTGGATAGCATCCTGGAACCCCATCTCTCAGAGGAACCAGGAGCTCTCTGAACATGGATGGAGCCATGATAACAGATCTCACTCCCTGTGGGTGGAAAGAACTCCCTTGGGGACTTCTAAGAATGGAGATAGCCTTCCAGGGGGCACAGTTAAGTAACTCAAGGTGGTTAGACTGTGTGTGTCGGAGGTCAGCCTGGTGACTGCAGGGCCTAAGCTTTGCCGAGAGGGTGTGCTGGTCTAAGGCTGGACCTTAGTTGCTCAGGACAGTGGAGGAGGGCTTGTGAGGGGGCTGCAGTGCTTTTTGTTTTCCTGTCCTTCCTGTCACATTGCTCAGCTAGTCCTCTGATTAAGTGCTTAGCAAATACTTGGCAAATATCAATTTGAAAAGGCCCCAAATTATCAGGGTGGCCTCAATGTCTGGGTCCGGCCTTAAAATATGGTAGCTGCTATCTGTGTGTGGTATTGAGCACTTTAAATTTGGCTTGTCTGAACCGAGATGTACTCTAAGTATAAAACACACACCGGATTTTGAAAACTTGGTACCAAAAATTGTGAACTACCTCAATAATCTTTATACTGAATACATGTGTAAATATTTTAAACATACTCTGTTAAGTAAAATATATTAAATTTATTTCACCTTTCTAAAGACTTTTGAAAATGTGGTCCCTCAAAAATTTAATATTAAATATGTAGCTCACATTATATTTTCACTGAACAGCACAGATCTATAGGCTGAAGGGAGGAAGTGGTATAGATGAGGGACCCTTTGTACCTTGAAGAGAGACTTCCTCCCACCCCTGCCTGGTCAGGTACTTGGGCACTGTGGATGACTGGGCACTCAAGTCTCCAGCAGTTCCACATGGAATGTTGCTCCTCTCTTTTGCCTGTAGGTCTGCTAGGAAAATGTCCCTGGGCCAGGCTATGATGGAGCTGGTGGGGTAGGGCAACCAGAATGTGCTGCTTGGGGATCCAGACAGAGAACACACTCAGATCTCCAGAGGAGCTCACCATGTGGGCTTTATATAAAAGGGGCTTTATTTCATAAAGGCCCCTCTTCACTGGACTGAGAAGTCTTTATTGGGGTTGGGAGGGAAGCAGCTCATACTCATTTCTATAGCCACAGACCCTGGCATAGATCCTGCATGCAGTAGGCTGGTTGGTTAGACAGGTGAGTGGATGTGTGGCAGCATGGTTTTTGATGGCATAAATGAATCTAGAGATTGAAAACATTGGAACTGGATGAAAGGTTAACTGGATGCAACTCAGAGAGACGGACAGATGGCTGGTTGGGCAGAAAGATGGATGGATAAAAGAGTGGATTAAAAAAATGATGGGCATTCTGTGGCTGGATTGCTGAAAGGATGATGAGTGGGTGCTGCTGCTGCTGCTGCTAAGTTGCTTCAGTCGTGTCCAACTCTGTGCGACCCCATAGACGGCAGCCCACCAGGCTCCCCCGTCCCCGGGATTCTCCAGACAAGAACACTGGAGTGGGTTGCCATTTCCTTCTCCAATGGATGAAAGTGAAAAGTGAAAGTGAAGTTGCTCAGTCATGTCCGACTCTTTGTGACCCCATGGACTGCAGCCTACCAGGCTCCTCTGTCCATGGGATTCTCCAGGCAAGAGTACTGGAGTGGGTTGCCATTGCCTTCTCCGGATGAGTGGGTGGGTGGAGGCACAAATAGATGGAGTAGGTAAAAGGAAGATGGACAGTTAGATGGAGGGGATGACTGGGTGGTGGCTGATGGAGGATGGAGAGAGGATGGATGAAGGGGGCTCATTCCTACCCAAGCCTTGGTCAGGGCAGTTGAGGACATTGAGTTTCACGGTCAGCGTGTGGCACATTTCTCTCCCCTAACTATTTTGCAGAGACGTGTCTGGAGATCCTTCAGGCTTTCATTGGATTCTCTAGAGAGTTCTCATCGCTGTGACTATACTAATTAAGTCTCTCTGCCTAATTAGAACTGCCAGCTCCCTGGTGGGCCACTCTGTCAGTTGTAGGGGTTAGGCTGGGACATGTGTATGGGGTGCAGGCAGTGATGTGTTTTTGAGACTGTGTGTGGGGAATTCATGACAGGTCAGTCATCTTTCTGTACTAACTTCACAGGACTTTGCAGACAACCACGGAATCAAAAATGTGACTGAGGAGAGGGAGGAGAAAGCGTCTGGAATGATTCTGAGTTAATGGGATGGGAGAGACAAGGTGGACATCAACTTCTTCTCAGGACATTATTCCTGACCCATGTGGGAGTGTCTTCACATGTGCACACATGTGGACCTTCCAGAAAGTGCCTTCTCGGATAGCCCAGTCTCCTTTTTCAGCAGTCCCAAGAGGCCCAGGAAAAGCCTGTCTCCTTTGGGGAAGATGAGTCTCAGAGAGAAGGAAGGATTCTCTCCTATCTCTGGATTTGAATTGTTTCTCTGGAGGTGTCAGGGATGTGTCCTGGGAAGGGAAGCTTTGTCTTCCTAGTGATAGGGGTTCTATGGGTGTGTGTGTGGGGGAGACCAGGCTGCTCTGTCCTGGTTGAGATACACCATTTGCCCAGGGAAACTGGAGGAGACATGCCAGGTCTGGTCTTTCGAAGTGCTGAATTTTCTGCCTCAGCAAAGGCTTTAATCATCCTGATCAGCAGTCAACTCATCACCTTTAATTGAATTACATTTCTAGCAGGATTCCTGGAGAGATTCTGCTGAAAATGGTAGAGAAGGATGATGGAGGTTTTCTGCACACCACAGCTCATTCTACACTCTGGGGAGCTGTGGGAATGTGTGCTCACGAGCGGTGCTTTCTTCAGGAAATGCACAAACCCTCCTGTGCTCCTTTCCCTTTTATATTTAGGATCACAACCACTAAATCTCATCTTCTATACTCCATCCAAGTAATGCATGGATCGGCCCACCCCCTCCTGTGAAATGAGAAAAAACCCTAGATCACGTTTCATTAAGACAGTCTCAGTACGATTAAGCATTTGAAAGAAATGCTCATTCTCTCAGAACCTAGATGGGCATAAAGAACAGCTTTGCTGGGGCTTTCTTAATGGGACCACCAACCAGCAGTTATCAGCAAAGTTTCTAAACATTCTCTTTTATCTGTTTATGTCCGTGAAAACTGGGTCTTCTAGCAACTGCTCAGACCTCTGCTTTCTCTCCAAAATGCCCAGTCTCCAGATTGTCTTTCTTCCTTCACTGTTCCTTCTGGCTCTGGCCAAGGCCTTTTAAGCAACTCCTAGCTCCTACACTTTTGTTTTCCTTCCAGTAAACACAAGTCCATTCTTTTTTCAAAAACTAATTTATTGAAATATAGTTGCTTTACAATGTTGTGTTAGTTTCGACAGAACAGCAAATGAATCAGCTATATGTACACATATATCCCCTCTTGTTTGAATTTCGTTCTCATTTAGGCCACCACAGAGTACTGTGCTATATAGCAGGTTCTCATTAGTTCAGTTCAGTTGCTCAGTCATGTCTGACTCTTTGGGACCCCATGAACCGCAGTATGCCAGGCCTCCCTGTCCATCACCAACTCCCGGAATTCACCCAAACTCTTGTCCACTGAGTCAGTGATGCCATCCAACCATCTCATCCTCTGTCATTCCCTTCTCCTCCTGCCCTCAANCTCAAGTGAGCCGGCTCCGCAGCCGCCTGCGCTCAAGTGAGCCGGCTCCGCAGCCGCCTGCGCTCAAGTGAGCCGGCTCCGCAGCCGCCTGCGCTCAAGTGAGCCGGCTCCGCAGCCGCCTGCGCTCAAGTGAGCCGGCTCCGCAGCCGCCTGCGCTCAAGTGAGCCAACTGTTTCTAAAAGGGTTGTACCAACTTAAATTCTTATGAACATCATATGAGAATGTCTGTTTCACCTGACCCTTGCCAACTCATGAGTTTTGTATGTTAGTAACATGGTACCGAACTCTTTTTAGTTCTGATTGTTTTTTTTTTTTATTCTTTTTCTTTTGTGTGTGTGTTTTATTTATTTATTTTTTTGATTGTTTTTTAAATTGTCTCAAATTTGACAGGAAAACAATCTTATGAGTGAATGAATGAAGATGATAGTATAGCCTCATTTTTAATAGTTAGGGTTTTAAGTGCTGTTTCTTATTGTGCTGCTCAGGCCTTGCTCAATAGTCTCAGATAATAGTGGTGATAATGAGCATCCCTGTCTTGTTCCTGATTTTCATATGAAAGCTGGAGAGTTACATCAGTAAGTGTGGAGTGAGTTGTTCATTTGAGATAAATCTGATTTCCTTAGATTTAAGCTATTGGTTCTAAGATACCCACTTGATGGGAAGAGGAGGAGAAGGAATTAGTTAATATAACCTTACACATTGATTGAAAGGTTTATTTCAACAATGTGAAGGAACTAGAATAATTGAGGAGAGTATTTATGTATTTTCTTCCCATTGATAATGTCATACATTTATTAAATACATAATTATTTGAATATAACCAGGATCCTCATGGGAGATAAATTCTTTATATAACATATATTTATTATGTTTAGCAAGTGTCATTCTATTTCCAGAATTAGAATTTTCATAAGGTAAAGATGTTAAATTTAACAAGAGTCTAAGCATAAGACTGTCACTAAAAAATTGATGCCCTGATCTGGGAGATTATATGAATGACTAATTTCCTAACACTAAATCACTTTTACAGTCCTGGGATAGATCTACTTTACTGTTAAGCATTATACTTTTAATATTCCATTGAATTCTATTTTATGGTATTTTATTTAGTATTATTACATTTCTTAAAATTTATTGAAGTATAGTTGATTTACAATGTTGTTAATTTCTGCTATACAGCAAAGTGATTCAGTTATAGATATTTATACATTCTTTTCCATTACGGTTTATCACAGCATGTTGAATATAGTTTCCTGTGCTATGCAATAGGCCTTTTTATATACCCATTCTATATATATTAGTTTATATCTGATAATCCCTACACTTATTTTCTTAAGTGTGGAGTATACATGTTTACTGTTGCGCTCAGATTTTAGTGTCAGAGTTAGGATAGTGCTATAAAATAAATTAGATTGCTGTTCAACTTGTTTTCACATATTAAAACAGTTCACATGATAAGAATTAGCAGTTTCTTGAAAGTTAAATTTGACACATGGGAATGAAAATTTTAATATTTGGAAGTAAATATTCTATAACTTTCCCCTCGATTATTGGTATTAAAAAATTATTAGAGGATTGATTTTTGTAAGTTCTGTTTTCCCCAGTCATCCATGTTATTGAGATCTTCAAATTCATTAGCAAAAAATAATAGCTAAGTGCCTTATGATTTTTTTTAGGGGGGTGAAAGTTTTTAAAAATTAAAAAAAATTTATTGAAGTACAGTTGATTTACAACATTGTGTTAATTTCTGCTGCACAGCAAAGTGACTCAGATATATTCTACATATAGAAATAAAAACTTTATTGTTCTTTTCTATTATAGTTTATCATAGGATATTGAGTATAGTTCCCTGTGATATACAATAGGACTTTGTTGTTTATCCATTCTCTATATAATAGTTTGCTTCTGTTGATCCCAAACTCCAAATCCTTCCCTCTCCTATCCTCATCCCCTTGGCAACCAGTCTGTTCTCTGTATCTGTGAGTCTGTTTTTGTTTCATAAATATGTTGATTTGTGCTGTATTTTAGATTCCACATGTAAGTGGTATCATATGGTAATATTTGTTTTTCTCTTTCTGACTTACTTGGCTTAGTATGATAATCTCCAAGTCCACCTACATTACTACAAATGGCATTATTTCATTCTTTTTGATGGCTGAGTAGCTTTCCATTTTGTATATATACCATATCTTTTTAATCTACTCATCTGTCAATGGGCATTTATATTGTTTCCATATCTTGGCTATTATGAATAGTGGTGCTATGAACATTGAAGTGCATGTATCTTTTCAAATTACAGTTTTGTCTGTGTACATGCCTGAGTGGAATTGTTGGATCATATGACAACTCTATTTTTAATTTTTTGAGGAACTTCCATACTGTTTTCCACAATGGCTGCACCAACTTACATTCCCACCAACAAGGTAGGAGGCTTCCCTTCTCTTCACATCCTCTCCAGCATTTGTTATTTGTAGACTTTTTAATGATGGCCATTCTGACCTGTGTGAGCTGGTATCTCCTTATAGTTTTAATTTGCATTTCTCTAATAATTAGTACTGTTAAGCATCTTTTCATGTGCCTATTGGCCTCTTTGTGACCCCATGGCCTGTAGCCTGCCAGGCTCCTCTGTCCATGTGGATTCTCCAGGCAAGAGTATTGGAGTGGATTGCCATGTTCTCCTCCAGGGGATCTTCCCAACCCAGGGGTCCAACAGGGGTCTCCTGCATTCCAGACATTATTTTCTAGCTGAGTTACCAGGGAAGCTCAATAATTAATAATGTTAAGCATCTTTTCATGTGCCTATTGGCCTCTTTGTGACCCCATGGCCTGTAGCCTGCCAGGCTCCTCTGTCCATGTGGATTCTCCAGGCAAGAGTATTGGAGTGGATTGCCATGTTCTCCTCCAGGGGATCTTCCCAACCCAGGGGTCCAACAGGGGTCTCCTGCATTCCAGACATTATTTTCTAGCTGAGTTACCAGGGAAGCTCAATAATTAATAATGTTGAGCATCTTTTCATGTGCCTATTGGCGATCTGTATATCTTCTTTTGAGAAATGTCTATTTAGGTCTGCTGCCCATTTTTTTTGATTGGATTGTTTTTGTTATTGAATTGTATGAATTGTTGGTATATTTAGGGAATTAAACCCTTGTCAGTTGCATCATTTGCAAGTATTTTCTCCCAGTCTGTAGGTTGTATTTTCATTTTGTTTATGGTTTCCTTGCTGTTGCAAAAGCTTATAAGTTTGTTTATTTTTGATTTCATTTCTAGTGCCTTGGGAGACTGACCTAAGAAAACTTTGGTACAGTTTATGTCAGAGAATGTTTTGCCTATGCTCTCTTTTAGGAGTTTTATGTCATGTCTTGTGTTTAAGTATTTAAGCCATTTTGAGTTAATATTTGTATTTAGTGTGAAGGAGTGTTCTAGCTTCATTGACGTACATGTAGCTGTCCAGCTTTCCCGATACTTGCTGAAGAGACTGCCTTTTCCCTATTGTATGTTGTTGCCTCCTTTGTTGAAGATTAATTGTCCATAGGTATGAGTGCGTAAGGGGCTTCCCTGGTGGCTCAGTGGTGAAGAACTTGCCAGTTAATGCAGGATACCAGGGTTTAATCCCTGGGTTGGAAAGACTCCCTGGAAGAAGACTTGGTAACCCACTCCAGTTTTCTTGCCTGGGAAATCCCAGGGACAGAGGAAACTGGCGGGCTATAGTCCATGAGGTTGCAGAGTGTCAAACACAACCAAGCGACTAGACAACAACTTGAGTGCCTTGTACTTTTAATTTTTTTCCTGTATCTGCTCCATCTTTTCTCATTTAGCATTTTGTCTTTTTTGTTACTTGCCAGATATTTGACTATTTTAACTCTGGTTTTCCCTGAAGCACACTCTTAAGTGTATTTATTAATGTTCTTATTATAGTGTTTGAGTTATTTAGTTCCTTTCTACTTTTCTCTAAATAATCTAATGCTTTCATTCCAAGTCAGCATTGCCTGTTTTTGGTGTAAGCTTGGTTTCCTGTTTGATCCGTTTGACTATTTTGCTGCTGAGTTTTGGCATTTCTAGGTTGCTGTACAATTCACTGCTACAAGGCAGGAATCTTTGTTCTTTTTCTCTGTGATGTATCCCAACTATCCAGAACAGTTCTTGGCACAGAGTAGGGTGCAGCATGTATTTATTGGCCAAGTGACAGAATGAATCTGCGGAACTGGTAGGAAACTTCTGGGAGCCTCCTCTCCCGGGAAGACCTCCTGGGGATGGAGAGTAGGGGGAGACAGGTATCCACTAAAAATATATGTGCAACCTATAAGTAGAGAGTTATTTTACTTGGTGGGAATGTTTAGAACTCCAAGCCCAGGAGACAGCATCCTAGTAGCTCTGAGAAAACTGTTCCAAGGAGGCAGGAGGGTAAGTCAGGCTGTATACAAGTTTGTGACAAAGGGAGCAGGCAGTCTGAACATCAAGACCAGAATTAAGGAATTTAGCATTCTCTGTTTGGGAAGATGCAGTCTCTGGGCTCACTGGATTCGTTCCTTTCAAATGCACCTCAGCTACCTCGAGCAATCCTGTTCCCTTGTTCACCTTAAGGAGTGGCAGATGGCTGCTTCTTGCATTCCCCCAGCTCCTCAGCAATCACCATGGAAGGTGGCAGCATCGGCTGGATCAGTTTTGGGAGCCCTCATTCACATTTAGTGGCCAGAAATCACTGATGGCTGTGATATTTCTTGTTTATTGATATGGCAGGAGATATTTTCATTTCCCCTCCCTGTGGTCATAAATTTGACCATATTTGGGAGACATTTCATGACCTTTTTTTTTTTTTTTTTGTCCCATGGTGCTGATCTGGATCATCCCAGATCAGGTGCAGGTCCTCATTGATAGGTCATTCTGGGTTTTAATTTCTGGATTAGGCTCATTGATAGCTAATAAAATATTCTCTGAATCCTCTATCTTCTAATCTAATAGCATCCAGGAGATATTTCCCTTGTTGCCTCTTCCCATACCTAGAATCATACTATTTCAATTATTTTACATTGTAAATGTGATCTATTTATTCAAGATGTTTCAGTTCAGTTCATTCGCTCAGTTGTGTCCGACTCTTTGTGAACCCATGAACTGCAGCACGCCAGGCCTCCCTGTCCATCAGCAACTCCCAGAGTTCACTCAAACTCACATCCGTTGAGTCGGTGATGCCATCCAGACATCTCATCCTCTGTTGTCCCCTTTTCCTCCTGCCCCCAATCCCTCCCAGCATCAGAGTCTTTTCCAATGAATCAACTCTTTGCATGAGGTGGCCAAAGTATTGGAGTTTCAGCTTTAGCATCAGTCCTTCCAAAGAACACCCAGGACTGATCTCCTTTAGAATGGACTGGTTGGATCTCCTTGAAGTTCAAGGGACTCTCAAGAGTCTTCTCCAACACCACAGGTCAAAAGCATTAATTCTTCTGCGCTCGGCTTTCTTCACAGTCCAACTCTCACATCCATACATGACCACTGGGAAAACCATAGCCTTGACTAGATGGACCTTAGTCGGCAAAGTAATGTCTCTGCTTTTGAATATGCTATCTAGGTTGGTCATAACNTCGGCAATCTTGATTCCAGCTTGTGCTTCCTCCAGCCCAGTGTTTCTCATGATGTACTCTGCTTATAAGTTAAATAAGCAGGGTGACAATATACAGCCTTGACATACTCCTTTTCCTATTTGGAACCAGTCTGTTGTTCCATGTCCAGTTCGAACTGTTGCTTCCTGACAAGTATATAGGTTTCTCAAGAGGCAGGTCAGGCATGTATAAATATGTACTTTTAATATGTAAGATCATATATACTGCTCTGATAGGCTTCTCGCTCAGCCATAAGCTGTGGGTATGTCTTCAGATACAAATATGCACCTACTTCTTTTATTGATCTATCATCTACCAGCTCTCACCTGTCTATCAGTTCTCTATCCATCTGTCTGTCTTTATCTAGTTGGTTCCACCTTCAAAACACCATCTTCAAAGTAGATCTGACCATTTCTTAGCACTTCTGTCTTCTTGTCTCTTAGTTGGATTGTCACCATAGGCTCTTATCTGGAACCCCTGCTTCTACTCCAGCTCTGCCCCAGAGGCAATTCTGAACCCAGAAGTCAGTGAGTGCCTTTCAAAATGCAAGTTGGGGCACATGACTTCTTCACTCAAAATGCCCCCACTGGAGTGAAAGCCATAGTCCATCCCTGGCTTTGGAGGCTCTCTGTGGTTTGCCTCCTGCTGCCATCGAGGTCCATTTCTTAGGTTACTCCTCCCACCACTCTCCCCTGGTTTGCTCTGCTCTTGCTGTGCTGGTCTCTTTGCTGTTCTTTGAACTTGGCAACCATGCTGCTGCCTCTAGGCCTTTGGGTTTACTGTTTGTGCTGCTTGAAATGTTCTTCCCAGAAAGCCATGTGGCTCCTTCTCTTCCTTTCAGATTTGTCTTCAAATGTAGTAAAGGCCTTCCTGACCACCCCTCAATAGGTTGATATAATTTTGTAAGGTGGTTTTAAAAACACATGTGCACAACACCCCAAATATAAGTCAGCATTATAGTTATGAGTAAAAGCATGCAGATTTACACACGGAAAAAGACAAACCTGTTGAATTGGTCTTTCTGTTCATGTGCCTGCACTGCNTACTCCTCCCACCACTCTCCCCTGGTTTGCTCTGCTCTTGCTGTGCTGGTCTCTTTGCTGTTCTTTGAACTTGGCAACCATGCTGCTGCCTCTAGGCCTTTGGGTTTACTGTTTGTGCTGCTTGAAATGTTCTTCCCAGAAAGCCATGTGGCTCCTTCTCTTCCTTTCAGATTTGTCTTCAAATGTAGTAAAGGCCTTCCTGACCACCCCTCAATAGGTTGATATAATTTTGTAAGGTGGTTTTAAAAACACATGTGCACAACACCCCAAATATAAGTCAGCATTATAGTTATGAGTAAAAGCATGCAGATTTACACACGGAAAAAGACAAACCTGTTGAATTGGTCTTTCTGTTCATGTGCCTGCACTGCACTGCTGGATTGGGCAGAGAAGGGATGGTGGGTCAGAGGTCCAAGGCCGGTCGCAGAACGTCTGGAGAGGCAGGAGGCTAACAAACATGTTGGGAAGAAGAGGGAATGGTCAGGTGTAACATTTGAATGAATGATAGTAACACGAGAGTACTGTTGGTAGATAAGGTCCAAGGTGTGACTCTGGGTGGCTGAGATGGAGTGGAGGAGGAGCGCCCTAGAACAAAGCGATCTAGGAAGTGGAGGTCAGGGTGCAGGACGGATTATCCACACAGATGCTGGCCACCCAGGAAGGGGGAAGGAGCAGAGGTAAAGGAGAAGATAGGTGCCAGGTGCCCAAGTGTTAGAAGAATGAGTTGCCAATCATGGGGTGATGGAAGGAGGCAGCTGTTGAAGGTGGGGAAGTATTGGAGCGACAGCAGAGAGAGAGAAGACTCCACTTCCCATCCCTGAGGGACTGAGGAAGTGGCATCCTTCATGGAAAGCCAGGTTTCAGACTTTTGAACAGAGGCTGGTGATACGGAATTTTAAAATTATGGAGCTGTAGTTCTAGTGGCTTCCCTAGTAGCTCAGCTGGTAAGGAATCCACCTGCAATGCAGGAGACCCCAGTTTGATTTCTGGGTCGGGAAGATCTGCTGGAGAAGGGATAGGCTACCCACTCCAGGATTCTTGGGCTTCCCTGGTGGCTCATTTGGTAAAGAATCCACCTGCAGTGGGGGAGGCCTGAGTTGCGAAGATCCCCTGGAGAAGGGAACAGCTACCCACTCCAGTATTCTGGCCTGGAGAATCTCATCTCAGGACTGTGGCTATTGTGGAGGAAGTTGCCACATGGTGCCAGCCATGAATCATAGTGCAAGAACTGCTTGTCATTGTCTTATATGTAGTTCTAGAAGGCTTAGTGGGAATATTAAAATTCTTAATTGAAAAATTTAGGCATTCTTAATAATAAAGTATATTTTTAGCATTTATACTTATTTCCCTTCACAGTTTACCAATTTATGTATAATTAACATTTGTTTGAGGCCAAAGAAATGGTTGCTTTCTTTTCATACACTTAATGATCCCTCTCTTGTCTTAGCTGGTGTGTCACCTCCCAAAAGCATCTTTGGTTGTATTTGCCTCCTCTCTTTCCATAACCTCATATCCGAGTCTGTGAGCCCAGTGGGACAGTTTCTGGCTAGATTTCCCCTGCCCTGCCATCCTCTGAACAGCAGACAGAGCCTTGACACAGACATTAACACCATCAAGGAGACACTAAAGCAGGATGAGGGGCCACCTTCCATCCTTTCTTGGCTGTGGGTGTCAGTGAGGCTTCCAGAGGGAGCTGTCTGAGTGCAAGAGACCCTGTCTTTATTCTAGGTTCTGGGCAAATTCAGATTACACGAGAAAGAGCCTAGAAAATTATCCAGCAGGTTTCCTGGTGCATAGTAGGTTTTTCCTTTGTTGTTAGTCAAAAGGCATCTTGGCAGCAACAGGGTGTCCAGGTGGTCTGTTCAGCATCTGCGCTGCGGAATGCTACAGGCTGTGGCCCCATCTCTCAGGACCATGGCTATCGTGGAGGAAGTTGCTGATGTCAGCCATGAATCACAGTGCAAAAACTGCTTGTAATTGCCTTATATGTGTTTTCACTTCTCAAATTTAAAACCATTTACTGCTGGGAACAGATGTTAAATTCAGGACGCTTGTCAATTGTTGGCGCTATATGCAAAAAAGATGCTTAAAATTAGAAGCCTGATTGAATTTTAAGTACAGTGATCACAGTGGTTGGAACTAAAATAATTGAAATGGTAAACAGCTTATTGCGGGAGATGGGAGGAAGCATTGGAAGGAGAAGCTGAACTTAAACTTGAAAATCTGTGATGTGGAGTTATAACAGGAATTCTACAGTGTTTGTTAATTACTACTTAATTGTAATATACCTAATACATTTATCCTTAGGTGATTGCAAGAGGAGCCATGTGGATTCAGTAATAATAGAATAGTAACCATCGTGTATTGGCATCTGATATATGTCAGATACTAGACTTGACCTTTATATATCTGGTTAATGTCTAGACTGTTGGTTATTCCCTGGGGCTAGGAAGAACTGGCAATTTAAGTCATCTCCTGCTTTGGCCAATTAAAAAAACTGTGCTAAAATTATGTAACACAAAACTTCCCATTTTAACCATTTTTATGTATAAAACTTAGTGACATTATATACATTCATAGTGACATTATATACATTCATAATGTTGTACAATCACTTTCTATTTCCAGCACTTTTTCATTGCCTGAACAGAAACTCTGTATCTAATAAACAGTAACTGTCCACATCTCTCTCCCCTAGCCCCTGATAAGCTTTACTCTCTGGCTCCTTGAATTTACCTTGGTCCACTGTGAAAAGGCTGACATCACCTCTAACTCACCTTCAACCCCCAAATAACAAGGCCTGCTATTCTCATCGTGGTGGTAACCCCCTTATGAAATGTATGGCCAGACAGGCTGGCTTGAGGCACGTCAGGATCCCTGGAGCATCACAAAGAGGGTGTGTTCAGAGGAGGCTGGGTCTGGGCTGCTGAGCCGTGGTGGCCCTGCCTCCCCTGCACAGGCCCTGGGTTGTCTCCCTGCCCCACTCCTCATCCTGCAGGAGCTTGCAGGGAACACATGCTGTAAGCCAGCTATAGCAGCTTTCAGTTCTTTGACCGTATTGGTCCTTTGTTTAGGGATACAGTCCCCTGCCCTTCCCCTCACCAGCTTCTCTGCCTTGCCAAGGTAACCTCTCATTTTCAAGTCTCAACTTAGAGGTTCCTCCAGGGAGCTTTCCCTGATTCTGCCATGACCTACACCTTCTGCCAAGAATGGTGACCACCTGTCCTTCCAGAGGACCCTGCACGTCCTGTGTCACAGTTCTTTTTTTTTTTTTTGCTTATTTTTGGCTGCATCAGGTCTTAGTCGTGGCTCACGGGATCTTTGTTGTGGGCAAACAGTTCAGTAGTTGCAGCGATGGCATTTAGATACCCTGCGGCATGTGGGATCTTAGTTCCCTGACCAGGGATTGAACCCACATCCCCTGCACTGGAAAGTGAATTCTTAAACACTGAACCACCAGGGAAGTCCCCTGTATCACAATCTGGTCACATTGGGCTGTCAATGTCTGTTCACTTGACAAGCTGCCTTGCTTGCTGGTGGCCTGTGTGAGTGCAGGCCCAGGGCCCTTAGGGCTGCGGCCCCAACCTCAGCATGTGCTCAGTGCTGGGATGAATCGCCTTCACAGCTTCCGGTCCCTGGGAAGAATCACAGTGTGTAGCCGCTTTGTTGCCTCCTTCATGGTCATTGGCTCTGAGTTTCTGCTGGTTCCAGCCCTTCGAGCTGTCCAGGGGTACAGACTACTGGGAATTGGTGTGTGTGGAGGGAGGGTGGAAAAATGCGAGAAATATGGGGTCATAGCTGGGCCTCAGCTGATCAAGCGCCCCACCTAGGAAACCGTCCTGATCTCTTGAGAGGGAATATCTCTCCAATCTCCCTCCGGAAATAGGTATTTGTTGAATTTCAAGCCAATTAAGGGCAGGATTCAGTTTCCCTGTTTCATTCTGAGATTTGTAACTTGATGGGAATTTCTGGCTGTGATTGAGGGCTTTGTGCTTCACAGGCCTGCTTGTTCTCTATTATCATTGTTGGGAGGCTATGAACCAGGTAGATTCTCATATTCCTAAACTCATAATTGTTCAGTTTGAAATAAAAAAGAGATGCCCTATTTCTGCCTTATTATGGGCTTCATGTGGTGATCAAGATACTCATTATATAAATCCTGTGTTTCAGGCTTGGATCTTGCATGAGGAGCCCCAGGCAAAGCACCAAGAGAGTTCCAACTGTCCTGGGAAAGCCCTTGGTGATGTTGCAAGGTCAGAAATCAAGTCTTAAGCCTGTGGACCTTGATGTGGAAGCAGTGTGGCCAGCAGTGTCTATCAGTTAACAGGCATGACATCTAGCTTAGGAAAGTCACTGCCCTTGTATCTATTTTCACTTAATGCATCCTTTCACAAGGAGTGTGTGTATAATTTTTTAATTGCTGAGAGGCACTTAGTGATTGAGACAGCAGATTGGAATCCAGATTCCATCACATACTATCTCTGTGATCTTGGGCATGCCATTTTCCTTTTTGGGCCTAAGGTTTCTGGTCTGTGAATTGAGGATGACAACCACAGCCTCCTAGGGTGGTTATGACTGACAATAAAATGGGATAAAGCAAGTTCTTACTGATAGGCCTGGCACATCACAAATGTCAACTATAGGATAGGTATAGTTCTTATTTAGAATAACCAGACTCATACTGAATTTAGATTTCAGCTTCTTACTTGCTACCAGACTCTGGTGTCTGTAGTCTCTCGTCTTCCCAGAGTAGATTCAAATGGATTCTGATTCTCAGAGTAATTAACTCTAAAGTTCAGTAAAAAGACTTTGGGAAGAGATTCCAGCTAGTTCTAGGCTTCCCCACTTGAGGAAGATCCTATTTTGTTTCAGGTTACCTCTGCCTAAAGTGTAGACAGTGTGACTATGACAGAAAGAGGAATGTTTGGTGTGCGTAAGAGTTCTATATGTGGTTGCTGCTGCTGCTAAGTCGCTTCAGTTGTGTCTGACTGTGCAACCCCACAGACGGCAGCCCACCAGGCTCTGTCCCTGGGATTCTCCAGGCAAGAACACTGGAGTGGGTTGCCATTTCCTTCTCCAATGCATAAAAGTGAAAGTGAAGTCACTCAGTCATTTCCAACTCTTAGTGACCCCATGGTCTGCAGCCTACCAAGCTCCTCTGTCCATGGGATTTTCCAGGCAAGAGTACTGGAGTGGGGTGCCATTGCCTTCTATGCTATATGTGGTTGGGGTACATAAAAAAGACCTTCCTGTGGCAAGTCTGGCTCACCCTGTATTATCATCTGTGCATGACTTAGCAGGAGAAGGCAGTTATGTTGTGTGTGTGTGTCCAAGAAAGCTTCTCTATGCTTGGTAGGGACCAGGAATTGGCCCAGCTGTTGAATGTTGACAATAGCTGCTTCTGTGACAGATGTTCTGTTGTTTAGGGATTCATTTTGTGGTATTTAGTACAAAAACTTGAAAACAGTTATTGCTCAAAGAGTCACACTCAACATTAAAACCTCCTGATTAGCAATCTGATTTAATGGGCACATAACCCAGAGTCTTGAGGTAGTCATCTGCCACCTAGTGAACATACTTCATCAGATAATGGTGTGAGAACCAGCAGAGTGGCAGCCGTGAGAGATCTGAAGTTGCTCCCTGAGCTCCAAGGATCCCTTTGTTGTGGTTATTCAGTCGCTAAGTCATGTCCAACTCTTTTGTGACTCCATGGACTGTAGCCCGCCAGGTTCCTCTGTCCATTGGATTCTCCAGGCAAGAATACTGAAGAAAGTTGCTATTTCCTTCTCCAGGGGATCTTTCTGACCCAGGGATTGAACCCTTATCTCCTGCACTGCAGGTGAATTCTGTTACTGCTGAACCACTAGGGAAGCCCTGAGGATCTGTTGGAAACTGCTTATTAAAGTGTCCACCAGCACCTTCCACTTCACACTCTGTCTTAGACCTGCTGGTTTCAACAGTATGCAAGCAAAATCCCAGGTGAGAAGACCTAGAGGAAAAGAGCCAACCCTGGAAGTTGGCCTCCTCCATTTACTTGCTGTGTGACTACTTTTCCTCTTCTCCTGTCCTCATACCTATGCCACTGCTTCTCACTGTCCATTTGACCCCTGAAAAACATGGGTTTGAACTGTGCGGGTCCACTTATACATGGTTTTATTCAATAGAAAATACTATAACACTACACGATCCATAACTGGTATGGATGTATGAATCCATGTATGCAGGGGAACAGCATATACAGAAGGCCAACTATGAGTTACAGATGGGTTTTTGACTGCATGGAGTGTAGGCACCCCCAACCCCTGTGAATTTGACAGGTTAACTGTGTATGTTATTGAAAGCTCCCTCACTATGCCTCAGGAGTTCTGGCTCATGGAGAAGAATGGGTGATGGGCAGAGCTTTGAATTGCCCAGGGTGAAGGCTCTTTAAGCTCCAGAGATTTTCTATTCATCTTTTGAACACCCAGGGTTACAGATTCTGTGAGAAGGTTGCTGCACAGGTTCAGTTTTCTGGGGTTAGGAAATCTTAGTGGAAATAAGACACCATGTTTACCAAACTCCCCTCAAGTCTTGCCTTCTGGCACCTCACTCTCTGTTGCTGGTGTTTTGTCTGTAGGTTCAGAGGCAGTCTAAAGAATGGTTGGCAAATGCAGCTGAAATGCCCATCATTTCCATATATATGTTCTCTCCTCAGGACAAGGAGAGCTGGTTTTCTGGTTAGCCAGAGAATCTTTTTTTGTCTGTCTTTTCCATTGTTTAACTGGAAAAGTGTTTATTCTCAAAAGCCTCAGAAGGTAGTTTTCTAAAAACAAGTGAGAAAAAGAACGATAATTAAAATGAGCCAAAGTGGAGAATTCACTGAAGAGTGAGATCTCCATCTAGTTTATTTAGCTTTGTAAAATGTTGTTTGTCTTGAATATTTTCATATTTCATCTAGTTCCCCCTTGTGTGTTCATACATCAAATCAACATGGTGTGACTTTCTCTAGTGAAGTGGAACTGAAGGTCAAGACATTCAGTTGCCAGGTAGCCATGGGGACACTTTTTTGTATAACACCTGACTGGTTAACAAATGGAATTCTCGTTATGGAATCTATTACAGCCTGCAGTCATCTTTACAGTAACACTCACAACAAAAGCATGGCTGCTCACCTGTAAAATTTATTTGTCTTTACTGGTTCCCTCAGAAATATCCTTGGACTTGAGGAGTTGGTGGCAGATGTGCACATCTGCCTTTCCATCTCCCCATATCCGAGCCTTCTTCCTGTGCAGGTACAACGTCTGGTCCCTCAGTGTGTGGAGTGGGCCTAACATGGAAGAGGAGGCTCATTGCATCCTGACAAAACACAGAGTGTTTCTGGCTGAGAAAGAAGTTGTACCCGGTCACTGGATTTGCCCTTTGCACTTGGGCCCAAGTCTATATGGATACACAGGCCCTTGTGGTGGGGTTGTGTGGCACTGGAGGGCATTATTGGTTAAATTCCTTCCTTTAAGGTCAGGACTGGGCCCTAGCGCCAAAGAGGCAGAGGCTCCAAAGTCATACAGAGTCTGGGAACTTTGTTCAGCGGTTAGACCCATCATCTTGTCTCACGGTGAGGCAGAACTTGCTATGTTTTTTTTTTTTTTTGGAAAAACATGCTTTTATTATGTTGAATTTTTTTATTAATTAAATTTTATATTGAAGTGTAGCTGATTAACAGTGTTGTATTAGTTTCAAGAGTGTAGCAAAGTGATTCAGTTATACATATACCTGCTTCTATTCTTTTTCAAATACTTTTCCCACTTAGGTTATTACAGAATATTGAGCAGAATTCCCTATAGGAATATATACAGTAGGTCCTTGTTGATTATCCGTTTTAAGTATAGTAGTGTGTATATGTTAATCCCAAACTCCCAATTTATCCCTCTCTCCTCTGTCCCCTTGGTAACCATAATTTCATTTTGTAAATAAGTTCATTTGTATCACTTTTATAAGATTCCACATATAAGTGATACCATATATTTGTCTTTCTCTATCTGACTTACCTCACTTAGTATGATAATCTTCAAGTCCATTCTTGTTTCAGAAAATGGCATTATTTCATTCTTTTTTTATGGTTAATATATTCCATTGTATGTATATACCATATCTTCTTTATCCATTTCTCTGTCAATGGACATTTAGTTTACTTCCATATCTTGGCTATTGTGAACATGTTGCAATGAACACTGGGGTGCATATATCCTTTCAAAGCATGGTTTTCTCTGGATATATGCCCAGGAAAGGGATTGCTGGATCATATGGTAACTCTTATTTTTAGCTTTAAGGAACCACCATACTGTTTTCTGTAGTGGCTGTACCAGTTTACATTCCCACCAAAAGTGTAAGAGGGTTTGTTTTCTCCACACCCTCTCCAACATTTATTATTGGTAGACTTTTTGGTGATGGCCATTCTGAATGGTGTGAGGTGATACCTCACTGTAGTTTTGGTTTGCATTTCTCTAATAATTAGCAATGTTGAGCACCTTTTCATGTGCCTCTTGGCCATCTGTATGGCTTATTTGGAGAAATGTCTATTTAGGTTTTGATTTTTGATTTTTTTTTTTTTATTATACTGAGCCGCATGAGCCATTTGTAAATTTTGGAGAGTAATCCCTTGTTGGTCACTTTGTTTTCAAATATTTTCTTGTGTTCTATGGATTGTCTTTTTGTTTTGTTTATGGTTTCCTTTGCTGTGTAAAAACTTTTGAGTTTAACTAGATCCCATTTGCTTATTTTTGTTTTAATTTCCATTACTCTAGGAGATGGATCAAAAGAGATATTGCTTTCATTTATGCCAAAGAATGTTCTGCCTATGTTTTCCTCTAAGAGTTTTATAATATGCAGTCTTACTTTTAGGTCTTAAATCCATTTTGAATTTATTTTTGTGTATAGTGTTAGAAAGCGTTCTAATTTCATTTTTTTACATGTAGCTCTCCAGTTTTCCCAGCACCATTTGTTGAAGAGACTGTTTTTTCTCCATTGTATTGTCTTGCATCCTTTGTCATAGATTAATCGACATAGGTGCATGGGTTTACTTCTGGACTTTCTATCCTTTCCCATTTATCTGTATTTCTGTTTTTGTGCCAGTAAACACTATTTTCTTTACTATAGTTTTGTAGTATACTCTGAAGTCAGGGAGCCTGATTTCTCTAGGTTTGTTTTTCTTTTTTTACTGTTAGTTTATTTATTTATTTTACTTTACAATATTGTATTGGTTTTGCCATATATTGACTTGAATCCTCCATGGGTGTACATATGTTCCCCATCCTGAACCCCCCTCCCACCTCCCTCCCCATCCCATCCCTCTGGGTCATCCCAGNGGGATTTCTGTGTTTTGATTTTATATCCTGCAACTTTACTATATTCATTGATTAGCTCTAGTAATTTTCTGGTGGAGACTTTAGGGTTTTCTATGTAGAGGATCATGTCATCTGCAAACAGTGAGAGTTTTACTTCTTCTTTTCCAATTTGGATTCTTCTTATTTCTTTTTCTGCTCTGATTGCTATGGCCAAAACTTCCAAAACTATGTTGAACAGTAGTGGTGAGAGTGGGCACCCTTGTCTTGTTCGTGACTTTAGGTGAAATGCTTTCAATTTTTCACCATTGAGGATAATGTTTGATGAGTATTTGTCATATATAGCTTTTATTATGTTGAGGTATGTTCCTTCTATTCCTGCTTTCTGGAGGGTTTTATCATAAATGGATGTTGAATTTTGTCAAAGGCTTTGTATGCATCTATTGAGATAATCATATGGCTTTTATTTTTCAATTTGTTAATGTGCTGGGACAAATTACTTTTCAATTTGTTAATGTGCTGGGATAAATCATATGGTTTTTATTTTTCAATTTGTTAATGTGGCTGGGATGGGGGAAGGGATAAGCCACAGCCTTCAACTGGGGCTACTATGTGTGCCAAGCACCTGGTCACCTGAGCTGCTCAGATCTGAGACAGGCACAAAACGCAGGCCCAGTCAAGTCTGTGCCTTTGTGGAGTACCCAAGAACCTGAACCTGAGTGGCTTAGACCTGGGAAGTGCATGCAAACCAGGGCCTGCATCAGACAGTTCCTGGCAGAGCAACCTAGAGTCTGAGCAGTGTAGACTGGGAAAGCACACACGCCGTGAGTGGGGGCAAACCCAGTATGGCTGAATCACTGTGAGCACACGCCAGTGATATTTGTTTGCAGTGTTCCTCCCTCCCCAAAGCATGACTGAACAAGCGAGCCTAAAAAAAAAAAAGTGACCACCACTGCACCCCTTGTGTCAGGCTGGAAATTAGACACTGAAGAGACCAGCAAACAGAAGAAGCTAAAATAAACACAGGGAACTGCTTTGGAAGTGACAGGTGCAATATATTAAAACTCTGTAGTTAGCACTGACTACATAGGAAGGGACCTATAGACCTTGAGAAGTACAAGCCAGACCCAGGAACTATCTGAAAATGAACTGACCCCACACTGTCTGCAACAGCTCTAGAGAAAGTCTTAGATATATTTTTACTGTTATCATTTTTTTAATAAAATTTTTAAAAAAAATTTAATTTTAGTTTTTAAGTCCCCATTATTCCTTTAATTTTCATTTTTTATAACCTATTACCTTGCAAAAAAGGAATGATCCTATTTTTAAAGTAAACTTCATATATATATTTTATAATTTTTGTGACTTTTTTTTTTTTAAATATTGTAATTTTGAGAATCTAACCTCTACTCTAGATTTTTAATCTTTGATTTTTGGTATTTTTTTTTATCAAGTTTGTACCTTTAAGAACCTAATCTTCAGTACCCATTTTTACTTGAGAGTGAGATCACTGGCCTGATCGCTCTCTCCCCCTTTTGACTCTCCTTTTTCTCCAACAGGTCGCCTCTATCTCTCCCCTCCCTCTTTTCTTCTCTACCCAACTTGGTGAATCTCTTTGTGTGTTCTGGGCTGTGGAGAACTCTTAGGGAACTGATTACTAGCTGGATCTGTCTCTCTCCTTTTGGTTCCCCCTTTATCCTCCTGGCCACCTCTGTCTCCTTCCTCCCTCTTCTCTTCTCTGTGTAACATTTCTGAGGGGTCCAGACTGTGGAGAACACTTAGGGAAGTGATTACCGGCTAGCTTGCTCTCTCCCCTTTTGAATCCCCCTCTTCTCCTCCTGGTCACCTCTATCTCCTCCCTCCCTCTTCTCTTCTACATGTAACTCTGTGTACCTCTCTGGGTGTCCCTCACTGTGGAGAAACTTTTCATCATTAACCTAGATGTTTTATCATTGGTGCTGTAGTTTTTTTTTTTTTTCTTTCTCAGGATTGCTTTGCCTATTCAAAGTCTTTGGTGTTTCCATGCAAATTGTAAGATTTTTCTCTCTAGTTTTGTGAAAAATGGCATTGGTAATTTGATAGAGATTGCATTGAGTCTGTAGACTGCCTTGGGTAATATAGTCATTTTGACAATATTGAGTCTTCTAATCCAAGAGCATGTATATTTTTCCATCTGTGTTATCATTCTTTCATCAGTGTCTTATAGTTTTCAGAGTTCAGGTCAATATCTCCTTAGGTAGGGTTATTCCTAGATATTTTATTCTTTTTGATGTGATGGTCAGTGGAATTGTTTTTTAAATTTCTCTTTCTGATCTTTTGTTGTTAGTGTATAGAAATGGAACAGATTTCTCTGTGTTAATTTTGTATCTTGCAACTTTACCAAGTGAGCTCTCATAGTTTTCTGGTAGGATCTTTCTGTGTATGGTATCATATTATTTGCAGACAATTTTAGTTCTTTTCCAATTTGGATTCCTTTTATTTCTTTCTTTTTTTTTTCTATGATTGGCATGACAAGGACTTCCAAAACTATGTTGAATAAAAGTGGTGCGAGGGGACATCCTTGCTTGTTCCTAATCTTAGAGAAAATGTTTTCAGCTTTTCACCATTAAGTATTATGTTAGCTGTGCGTTGTCATATATGGTCTTTATTATGCTGAGGTAGGTTTACTCTATGCCAACTTTCTGGAAAGTTTATCATAAATGGATGTTGAATTTTGTACAAAGCTTTTCCTGCATTTATTGAGATGATCAGTTGGTTTTTATTCTTCAGTTTGTTAATGTGTATACCACTGAGTGATTTGCAGATACTGAAAAATCCTTGCATCCCCGAGATAAATCCCACTTGATTATGGTGTATGGTCCTTTTAATGTACTGTTGGATTTGGTTTGCAAGTTTTTGTTGAGGATTTTAACATCTGTGTCTATCAGTGGTATTGGTCTGTACTTTTCTTCGTGATATCTTTGTCTGATTTTGGTATCAGGGTGGTGATAGTCACACAGAATGAGTTTGGGAGTGTTCCTTACTCTGTAAATTTTTGGAGGAGTTTTAAAAGGATAGATGTTAACTCTTCTCTAAATGTTTAATAGAATTTGGTTGTGAAGTCATCTGGTTGTGGACTTTTGTTTGTTGGGAGTTCTTAAACCACTGTTTCAGTTTCAGAATTCGTGACTGGCCTGTCCATATTTTCTGTTTCTTCCTGGCTCAGTCTTGGGAGATTGTACCTTTCTAAGAACGCGTACATTTCCTCTTGGTTGTTCATTTTATTGGTGTATAGTTGCTTGTTGTAGTCTCTTATAATCCTTTGTATTTCTGTGGTGTCCATTATAACTTCTTCCTTTTGATTTCTAATTTTATTGATTTGAGCCCTCTCCCTTCTATTGTTGATGAATCTGGTTATAGATTTGTTTGTTTTCAGAGAACTAGCTTCTAGTTTCATTGATCTTTTCTGTTGTTCTCTTTGTCTCTATTTCATTTATTTCTGTCCTGATCTTTGTTTTCTTTCCTTCTACTAACTTTGGGTTTTGTTTGTCCTTTCTTTAGTTGCTTTACGTGTACGGTTACATTGTTTATTTGAGATTTTTCTCATTTCCTGAGGTAAGATTGTTTTGCTATAAGCTTTCCTCTTAGAATGTGTTTTGCTGTGTCCCATAGGTTTTGGATCATCATATTTCTGTTTTCATTTGTCTCTAGGTATTTCTTGATTTTCTCTTTGATTACTTCAGTGACCCATTGTTTGTTAAATAGCATATTATTTAGCCTCATGTGTTTGTGCTTTTTACAGTTGCTTTCTTGTAGTCAAATTCTTTTAAAAAATTTATTTACTTGGTTGGGTGTATTGGGTCTTAGTTGTGGCATGCCAAATCTTCATTGTATCATACGAGATCTTTCGTTGTGGCATATGGACTCTTTAGTTGTGGCACATGGGCTTAGTTGCTCTTGGAATGTGGAATCTTAGTTCCTGGACCAAGGATCAAACCTGTGTCCCCAGTATTGCAAGGCAGATTCTTAACCTCTGGTCCACCAGGGAAGTCTGGTGGACTTCTAATTGATTTCTAATCTCGTGGCATTGTGTTCAGAAAAGATGCTTGATATGATTTCGGTTTTCTTGAATTTACTGAGGTTCACTTTGTGGCCCAGCCTGTCATCAGTCCTGGAGAATGTTCCATGTGCACTTGAAAAGAATGTGTATTCTTCTGCTTTTGGATGGAATGCTGTATAAATATCAAATAGTTGATATTTAATTATATCATTATATTATACTTGTATACATATTATATATAATATACAGTATATTAACATAATACTGATATAGCAATTAATTGATCTGGTCTAATATGTCATTTAAGGCCTGTGTTTCCTTATTTTCTGTCTGGGTAATCTTTTTCTTGAATGAAAGTTGGGTGTTAAATGTCCCCACTATTGTGTTACTGTCAGTTTCTACCTTAATGGAGGTTCGTATTTGCCTTATATGTTGAGGTGCTCCTATGTTGGGTGCATATATATTTATAATTGTTACATCTTTTTTTTTTGATTGATCCCTTGATTGTTATGTAGTATCCTTCTTTGTCTTTTATAACAGTCTTTTAAAGTCTATTTTGTCTGATATGAGTATTACTACTCCAGTTTTGTTTTGATTTCCATTTGCATGGAATACCTCTTTCATCCCCTCACTTTCAGTCTGTATGTGTCCCTCAGTCTAAACTGAGTCTCTTGTATACAGCATATATATGAGTCTTGTTTTTGTATTCATTCAGCCAGTCCAAGTCTTGGTTGGAGCATTGAATCCATTTATGTTTAAGGTTATTATCAGTATGTATGTTCTTATTCCCACTTTGTTAATTGTTTCGGATTTGTTTCTGTAGGTCTTTTTTCTTCCCTTCTTTTGTTCTTCTCTTGTGATTTGATGACAAATCTGAATGAAAATCTTGCTGGGTAGTAGAGTATTCTATGTTGTAGGTTTTCTTTTTCATCACTTTAAATGTATTGTGACACTGTCTTCTAGCCTGCAGTTTCTGCAGAGAAATCACCTGATAACCTTATGGGGATTCATTTGTATGTCATTAGTTGCTTTTCTCTTGTTGTTTTTAATATTTTTTCTTTGTCTTTATTTTTTGTCAGTTTGATTACTGTGTGTCTCGGCATACATAGAAGACCCTCTGTGTGCCCTCTAGGAGTGGAGTTTCTGGCCTTCAAAGCCAGATTCTCTGGGGGCTTCTCTTCCTGTTGCTGGACTCTGAGGCTGGGGAGCCTGACATGGGGCTTGGAACTTTCACTCCTGTGGGAGAACTTCTGTGATATATGCTAAGTCGCTTCAGTTGTGTCTGACTCTGTGCGACCCTATGGACAGCAGCCCACCAGGCTCCTCCATCCACAGGATTCTCTGGGCAAGAATACAGGAGTGGGTTGCCATTTCCTTCTCCATCTGTGATATAATTGTTTTCCAATTTGTGGGTTGCCCACTTGGCAGGTATAGGATTGGATATTACTGTGATTGTGCCTCTCCTACTGTCTCATTGTGGCTTCTTCTTTGTCTTTGGATGTAGGGTATTTTTTGGGTAGGTTCCCACACTTTTTTGTTGATTGTTGTTCAGCAGTTAGTTGTGATTTTGGTGTTTTTGTTTAAAAAAAAAAAAAGGTGTGGTCATGTCCTTCTGCTCCACCATCTGGTAATCCTTCCCAAAATGTGCATCTTAATTCTCACCAGGAAATTATTTTTTCAATAGGCTTCACCAGAAAAAATCACTACAGTGCAAATAGGCTCAAGGGAAAATTGTTATTTCTCTGAAAATTCAAGTGAAAAGAATATGGTAGAGCTGGGCAGAAAATTGTTAGTGATTGTCTTGACCACAGAAAATTTGTCTGTGTCAATCAGCTCTTGGAGTCTGTGCCCTAAGCAAGAGCTATAAAATGAGGCCACTAGAATGGATGAGCTACTTCAGAAGAACTATACATAAAAGATTTTCAGTTCAGTTCAGTCACTAAGTTGTCTCTGACTCTGCAAATTCAAAGATCTTAATGACTACGATGGTGTGATCACTCACCTAGATACAGATATCTTGGACTGCCAAGTCAAGTTGGCCTTAGGAAGCTTCACTACCAACAAAGCTAGTGGAGGTGATGGAATTCCAATTGAGCTATTTAAAATCCTAAAAGATGACACTTAAACTGCTGCACTCATTATGCCAGCAAATTTGGAAAACACAGCAGTGGCCACAGGACTGGAAAAAGTCCAGTTTTCATTCCAGTCTCAAAGAAGGGCAATGCCACAGAATGTTCAAACTACCACACAATTGCACTCCTTTCACATGCTAGCAAGGTAATGCTCAAACTTCTCCAAGCAAGGCTTCAACAGTATGTGAGGTAAGAACTTCCAGATGTTCAAGCTAGATTTTGAAAAGGCAGAGGAACCAGAGGTCAAATTGCCAATGTCTGTTGGGTCATAGAAAAAGCAAGAGAGTTCCAGAAAAACATCAACTTCTGCTTCATTGACTACATTAAAGCCTTTGACTGTGTGGATCACAACACTATGGAAAATTCTTCAAGAGATGGGAATACCAGACCACCTTACTTACCTCCTGAGAAACCTGTATGCAGGTCAAGAAACAGCAGTTAGAACCAGACATGGAACAATGAACTGGTTCCAAATTGGGAAAGGAGTATGGCAAGGCTGTATATTGTTACCCTGCCTATTTAACTTATATGCAGAGTACATTATGCGAAATTCTGGGCTAGATGAAGCACAAGATGGAATCAAGGCTGCTGGGAGAAATATCAATAACCTCAGAAGTGCAGATGACACCACTCTTACGGCAAAAGGTGAGGAGGAAATGAGGAGCCTCTTGATGAAAGTGAAAGAGGAGAGTGAAAAAGCTGGCTTAAAACTCAACATTCAAAAGACTAAGATCATGGCATCCAGTCCCATTTCTTCATGGCAAATAGATAGGAAGACAATGGAAATAGTGATAAACTTTATTTTCTTGGGCTCCAAAATCACAGCAGATTGTGACCACAGCCATGAAATTAAAAGATGCTTGCTCCTTGGAAGAAAAGCTATGACAAACATAGAGTATTAAAAAAGCAGAGATATTACTTTGCCAACAAAGTTCCATCTAGTCAAAGCTATGGTTTTTCCAGTAGTCATGTATGGATGTGAGAGTTGAACCATAAAGAAGGCTGAGCATCGAAGAACTGATGCTTTTGAACTGTTGTGTTGAAGACTCTTGAGAGTCCCTTGGACTGCAAGGAGATCAAACCAGTCAGTCCTAAAGGAAATCAATCCTGAATATTCATTGGAGGGACTGATGCTGAGGCTGAAACACTCCAAAACTTTGACCACCTGATGCAAAGAGCCAACCCATCGGAAAAGACCCTGATGCTGGGAAAGATTGAAGGCAGGAGGAGAAGGGGACAACAGAGGATGAGATAGTTGGATGGAATCACCAACTCAATGGACATGAGTTTGAAGAAACTTCAGGAGATAGTGAAGGACAGGGAAGCCTGGAGTGCTGCAGTACATGGGGTCACAAAGAGTCAGACATGACTGAGTGACTGAATAACATTTACTCTTTTAAGAATGAAGTATTTGGGGATGTCCCTGGCAATTCATTGGTTAAACTTCACCTCCCAATGAAAGGGGTGTGGATGCAATCCCTGGAAGGGGAGCTAAGATCCCACAGGCCTGGCAGCCAAAAAACCAAACATAAAATAGAAGCAATATTGTAACAGATTCAATAAAGACTAAAAATAGTCCATATAAAAAAAAAATCTTTAAAGAAAGAATTAACTCTTTGTAGCTTTTGCCACTTAAAAAAATCAAATTTTAATCACACAAATAATCTGTATCTTATTCTTCATCACCTTTTTTTTTTTTTAACCAAAAAGGAAAATTACAAGTAAATCTTAAGTCCTCTTTGAATACTACCCTATTCCTTAACATATCAATTCAAAGCAGCTTAAAACACACCATTTATCCTTGGGGTTGACCTAGTGATCAGACGACTGGGTGGCTGGGGTCTATTTGTCCTGAATGGTCTGGACTGGAATGACTCCTTTTCCCTGCTTATCCTTCCATTAGGGTATTCTGGAAATGCTCTTGTTATGAGTCCAAGAAAGGAAATGGAGACATTTAAGTGATTTTTGAAGACTGTACTTGTGTCCCATTTGCTACTGTCCCACTGGCTAAAGCAAGTTCCATGGTTAGCTCCAGAGTCAGTGTGAGGCCCCTGCTCCCTGTCCCTTAGTACAAGGATGAGACAGGAACAGGACACCTGCAACAGACACTACCATTTAAAGGGAAAGAACAGGGAGGGGGCTCATTGAATTGTTGTTCATAGCAATTCTAAAATCAAGGTGAAAAAATAGTGCCAGGTTCCCCTATTTTTGGCAGGACTTCATTCCAGTACCTGCTACTTCAGAGATGGCGCGTATGTGTATGTGTGTGTGTGTGGCCACGGCACAGCTTGTGGGATCTTGGTTTTCTGGTCAGGGATTGAACTCAGGCCCACCACAGTGAAAGCACCAAGTCCTAACCACTGGACTGCCCCAGAGTTCCTGGATGGTGAACGTCCTTTGATCGGCACTTAACTCTGCTTATTGGGAGTGACTTTTTAGTTCATTGTAATCCAAGGCCCTTGACATTACCCTCTGAGACATCTTTAACTTTCTGTTGCCTTCCTTTGATCATACCTGAAGAGAAAATATGCCCTTTAAACAATTTCCCAAATCGTTTCCTGCCCAGAGGCATGTTTACATCTTGAACAGTTTTAACCCAATCTGGAAGCACTTATACAATATTCTCAAAAAACTTTATGGGCTGTCTTTGTGTCTGATTCTATCCAACTCCATTTTCTAAAAGCCACACCCATCATTTTTAAAAATGTTCGTCTTTTCTATGCTTAACCACTATTACTCTGGGTCTGCCAGGCAATGTTCTTGATTCCTGGTTCTCTGTGTCCAGCAGACATGGCCTGTAGGGTAATATCTTAAGCTTTTGTTTATCTAGAGTTTTTATTGCCCTATTAGCCAAAGCAAGTCATATTGTTAAGCCCAGCGTCAGTATGAGCAGGCACTACAAAAAGGCATAGATTCAGGGACGTATGAAAAAATGGAGGCACTGGTACAATCCATATACCATAAAAAGTAATTAAAAAAAGTTTAATGTGATTTCTCTGTATGTGTGTGAATGTGAACATAAATATCATACTGTATGATATGATTCTGTATCTTGTTATTTTTATTCAGTAATATCTTTTTTTGTGTGATTCCTTTTAACTCCTATAAAAATTTCATTATATGAATATATAGTACATTTTATTGAGCCATTTCTGTGATGAAAGAACATTTAGGTTATTTCCAACTTCTTCACTATGACTGTATTTCATAAAGTCTGAGATGTACCATTTTTTCTCAATTTAACATCTCTGAAATTCATAAGTTACAATTATTTTAGTGTTATTCTTTTATTGGCATACAAAATAATGATGAATCTTATAATCAGCATTGTAGATTTGATGAAATGTGGCATAACCATTGATGAACATTTTATTGGATTGATCTCCACATCAGTTGTAACAATCATGTTTTGCCAACCTGATAGAATGAAACGGTATCTCACTGCAGTATTTCCCTGATTACTAGTTAGGGTTGATATCACTTTGTGTTTATTGGCCATTTATGTTTCCTTATTGTGAGTTGCTTGTTTAAACCCGTTTCCTATTTTTTAATGGGGTTGTTTTTATCTTATTTATAGAAATTCTTTATCATTGTAGATTTTAATCTTTCATTAGTGCATTGCAAGTATCTGCTTCCATTCTGAAGTATGTTTTTTCTCTTTGCTTATAGTGTTCTTTGTTGTATAGATACTTTAAATCTTAATGGAATTGAATTTTAAAAATCAGTCTTTTTTCCCACTGTAAGAATGTATTTTTTAGTATAAGAGACTTTCCAAACTGCCCCAGGGTTATCTCTGACTCATGGAAACGTGGCCTGTTTATCTCTGATTACATTTCTCAGCCCCATACAACCTACAAGTGGCAAAACGAGGGGGCAACCGAACTTACCCTCTCGGCTGTAACTGGGAAAGGACTATGCATAGGCACCCCATCCCGAGCTCACGCATATCTCTGTAACCTATGAAACTTCCTCGGGACTTTTCCAGAAGAGCTGTTGTTCCGAGAAACTGCCCCGCCACAGGGGCGCCACCTGGTCAACAGTTGTAACCTGTTATCAATGAACCAATCCTTGAAAAGGTCAACACCTGTAACCAATCAATCTGTTTCCGCTTGCTTGTGCTTAAAAGCTACCATGTAACAACACTCAGGGTTCTCGTTCCTTGCTTAAGGAGACGGAACCCCGGCGCGCCGGTACAATAAAATCCTCTTGCTGTTTGCATCGAAACCTGGTCTCGGTGGTCTTTGGGGCGATGGATTCACGGCGAGGAACTGTTGGGTTCAACACCACCAACAGTGTAAGAGGGTTCCCTTTTCTCCACACCCTCTCCATCATTTATTGCTTGTAGACTTTTGGATAGCAGCCATTCTGACTGGTGTGAAATGGTACCTCATCGTGGTTTTGATTTGCATTTCTCTGATAATGAGTGAGGTTGAGCATCTTTTCATGTGTTTGTTAGCCATCTGTATATCTTCTTTGGAGAAATGTCTATTTAGTTCTTTGGCCCATTTTTTGATTGGGTCATTTATTTTTCTGGAATTGAGCTGCATAAGTTGCTTGTATATTTTTGAGATTAGTTGTTTGTCAGTTGCTTCATTTGCTATTATTTTCTCCCATTCGGAAGACTGTCTTTTCACCTTGCTTATAATTTCCTCTGTTGTGCAGAAGCTTTTAATTTTAATTAGATCCCATTTGTTTATTTTTGCTTTTATTTCCAGTATTCTGGGAGGTGGGTCATAAAGGATCCTGCTGTGATTTATGTCAGAGAGTGTTTTGCCTATGTTCTCCTCTAGGAGTTTTATAGTTTCTGTTCTTATGTTTAGGTCTTTAATCTATTTTGAGTTTATTTTTGTGTATGGTGTTAGAAAGTGATCCAGTTTCATTCTTTTACAAGTGGTTGACCAGTTTTCCCAGCACCATNCTGGGAGGTGGGTCATAGAGGATCCTGCTGTGATTTATGTCAGAGAGTGTTTTGCCTATGCTCTCCTCTAAGAGTTTTATAGTTTCTGGTCTTATAAAACAGCTTGAGTCCCTACAGAGTAGGGCACCCTCAAAATACGTAGATACCTAGGATTCTAGTTCTCAAAGGATTTTCTCTAGAGTGAAGAATAATTTTCAAATAGCTCAAAGAACTCAAGCAGATTAAACAGCTCAAAGAATCTGCTGGCTTAATATTATCCAGTTCTAAGCAAACAGCCTAGTTTCAAAGAAGCGAAACAAGGTTGATCAGCACGGTTGTGATGAAACAGCTTAATGCTTAAGGAATCAATCTTAACAGGAAAGCTCCAACAGGACAGCTCATATTCCAAAATGAATAAAGAGGAAGGCTGAACTTGCACATATGCAATAAAACAGTTTCTGTTCCTAAAGGAGAATGACAAAAGCTAACCAGTTCCAGTTGGAACAACCTGACTTCAAAGACAAGGCTGTAGTACCAAATGATAACAAGTTCTTAACAATAAAAGAAGAAGTCTTAAAATAGATTTCAAATAAAATCTTGAAAATTTTAAATACCAGGAAGATATAACCTCAGATCTAGGTGAAAGACTTACCCTCCACACTCCAAGGTTTGTGAAGCTGGTGGTTTTCTCTGCATCCCTGTACTGGCTACCAAAATGTTTAACTAAAATAAATAATGTGCTAAATTATTTTTACAGCAAAAATGATTTATTTGGGATCAACAAAGAATTACAATTCAGAGTCTGCAACCATGCTGAGACACATACAATTCCCTGAACAGCAAGGAGAGGAAAATTCTTTACAGAGGGGAAAAGGAAGTTGGGAGGGCTATAGAAATGAAATGTTCATTAGAAGCAGTGACAGTTCGAAGTTTGTTGGCTTTTTATTTGATAGATCTCATAAGCTCCACTGCCTGAGCTCTGAAGGGGACAGAAGAAGAAGTCTTTCTCCTTTCTGTTTGGCTCTGCTATTGTCATAGGACAACAGAACTCCTTCTTCTGACCTCCTGCCTCTATTTTAATTGAGGTTTCTTTTTGTTAATTTTTGCACCCTCATTTACCCATCTTCACCCCCTGGGTTAGCCAAACATTGAAGTGTAAGACACAGTGCTATAGAATATCATGTTTTTCCAGGACTTCTGATCCCAACTATAAATATTTAGGATCCAGTTACATAATTACAGGGAATATTCTACAGAAGATTACTCTCATTTCTGAAGTCAACTGCAAGATTGGTGGTTTTTAAAACAACCCTCTGATTTTGGTTCAATAATTGGAGAAAAGATTCACAGGATGTACTGAAAGCTGTTGTATTCATGAATAAAGTTTGTTATAGAGAAAAGTTTCAAATTAGAACCAGCCAAAGGACAGAATGTAGTGCAGGGGTCCAGTCCCGGTGGATCCAGGGTAATTTGAAGCAGGGACANCTGATTTTGGTTCAATAATTGGAGAAAAGATTCACAGGATGTACTGAAAGCTGTTGTATTCATGAATAAAGTTTGTTATAGAGAAAAGTTTCAAATTAGAACCAGCCAAAGGACAGAATGTAGTGCAGGGGTCCAGTCCCGGTGGATCCAGGGTAATTTGAAGCAGGGACAGAGTCAGCGTCCTAGGAATTAATTGCTTAATTAAAGATATGGAGGGAGATTAGAAAGAAATAGTGTAGTAGGAAAATACTAGTGGAGAAAAAGAGGCTGAATAACTTGGTTTATGTGGAGTACCAATAAAACCTCAGGACAAGAGGTTTGCACCATCTATGTAGGCCACTGGCACCCACTTGAATAGCAGAGGGTGCCCCGCCTTGGGCTCCCTCTCACGTGGGTCTTAGAAGCCAGGGCAAATAAGTAGAGATGGTGAGCATCCACACTCCTGAGGGGAATTCAGCCAGAAGGGGAAAGGAAGAACGACACGGGGGAATCAGTCTTTCCAGAAACTGATCCATTTCTTTATTTTCAGGTTTGCTTATATACCTTTTTTTACACATAGAGACAAATCAAAATTTTAAAGTCATGTGGGGGTCAGCAGTCCTGATCTTTATCAAAATCAGGTACTTCATATAAATGTATACAAAAAGGTCTTAGGGGTTTTACATCATCTTCTGGCCAGGGAGTCTGCTAACATCTTATGATCCTTTCTTTCTGATAATGGTCAGTCAACCAGAAACTTATTTTCCAGGGGTGATTTTTTTTAAACCAGGCACCACCCTCCAAAGATACCAGATAAAGTTGTATTCCTATAGGGTGAGGGTGTAGTGGGTTACAATTAAGAAAGGAATTTACTTAGCCTAAGGTTAACATGGTTAATCTTAAAAGTTAATACTTATTTCTCCTATAGGCTAGTTATATTCATTATAAGGGCAGGGAATATGGAGATTTAGCAGCAAACATTGGCCCAATAAATGAAAAACCCTTTACCAACATGATTTTTATCTTTAGAAAAACCCAATGCTAATTAAGACTTTCAAAATACTTCAAACTCTCTGTGCTGTTTATGGTTGAGAGGTTGTAAACAATCATGTACATAGTAGCAATAATGTGGATAATCCTGTCACACAAGCTAGTCTGCCAGCATAGAGGTTTGACCTGAGACACCCTTGTCACTCCCAGGAATTTTTATTAACTGGTGCTATAGGTTAACTCCTTCTCCAAGAGAGGTGGTAGGGGACAGGCCCCTGAAAAGTTAGAGGTGTAGGTGAGAGCATGAAGCAGTACAGTAGGCAGACTCTGGTTTGGTGGGTAGATGCTCGGGAACAGGGGGTTTCCTGAGACTCGATCCTGCCTTTGCATATGCTGAAGCCTTCTTCCTCATGACCTTTGCCACAGGCGGAGTTCCTCACGCTGGCTCCCGGCAATGTAGGAAGATGCCAAATACAGAGTTTCCATTGTCCTCAGAATGTGTTACCCTCCCAACATTCACCTGTGATAATATGCACGTGGTATTGCCTACTGGAGAAGCTCACCCAAGCTTCAGAGTTCCGAATTTTGAGATGTTGTTAGGTTGGCCTGATTAATTTATTGTCCACATGGTTGGACACTGTCAATTGACACTTTTGACCTTATGCCCTGCTATAAATCACCTGGTTAATCTTTCTAGCATGGCCAACCTCCACCCTAAGACTGTCAGATATGGATGTTCAGACTCTGAGTTACCTCATTAAAACAAACTATTAGTCGTGATCAGAAGTCTCCATCATCAATTAAAAAAAAAATTCTTATCACTCAGAAATTTCAAGGATTTCAGTTCAATTCAGTTCAGTCGCTCATGTCTGACTCTTTGCAATCCCATGAATCTCAGCACACCAGGCCTCCCTGTCCATCACCAACTCCTGGAGTTCACTCAGACTCACATCCGTCAAGTCAATGATGCCATCCAGCCATCTCATCCTCAGTCGTCCCCTTCTCCTCCTGCATCCAATCCCTCCCAGCATCAGAGTCTTTTCCAGTGAGTCAACTGGTGGCCAAAGTACTGGAGTTTCAGCTTTAACATCATTCCTTCCAAAGAAATCCCAGGGCTGATCTCCTTCAAGGATTTAGATGTTATCAAATAGGAACACAGTAAAAATACCAAAAAACTTCTCTTTGGGCAAGGCCAAATACTCAATATTTTACTTCTCTGTCTGTGTGTCTCTTTCTGTTTTTCCTCTGTATTGATCCATATATGTTTCCATTAATATACTATAAGTAAGTCTGATCATTATATCAGTGTTTTTCAAAATATGGTTGCTGTACCAGCACTTGGACATTTTTTGGAAATGCAATTCTCGAGACTCACCCAGACCAAATGAACCAGAAATTCTAAGTCACAGCTTTCTGCATTTAACAAGCCCTCCAGATGATTATCATTCATGCTTAAATTTTAGTCCACTATTCTAATCTTAAAATTCTTAGTTGTCATCAAATGAAGAAAATGGGAGAGTATTCAAGAGC